>CM077160.1:171108052-171631467 GCA_039583875.1 Platanthera guangdongensis | reverse complement strand
CCTGCTGTAAACTTCTCATCACAATTGAAACAGAGTCCCTTTTCCTTCCTTGCTTGTAGCTCGCTCCATGACAGCCGTGTCACTGTCGGCCGTCCACCACTGGTGGATCCTTCTTCACCGTGCCCGACGTATACGTCGGTTTTACTGTGTTGCGGGGCTCACTGCCTATTGAACCGTTCCTCCTGAATGCGCGCCAAGCTGATCGCGTGGTTCAGGCTACGTGACATGTAGGTCTGCACCTCATCACGCAAGTTCTTTTTCAGTCTCGACACAAAACAGCTGAGGAGCGTTTTTCTCCCAGTGTACCCGGTTCGCCAACCTCTCGAAGTCGGTCCTGTACTCCGTCACTGAGCCCTTCTGACGTAGTTTTGCAAGAGAGCCTCAAAATCCTCGAATTCCAAAGGCCCGAATCGAGCAGTGAAGCATCAACAAATCCACCCAAGGCACGTAATTCCGTCCCCGTAGGAACCACTGGGTCCACTGAAAAGCGTCGTCTCCAAGTGGAAGGATGCCAGTTGCACCCACTGTTCTTCCGGTACCTCCTGATAACTAAAGAATAATTTGCTTTCTGCATCCATTCCAATGCATCTCCACCTCTGTAACGAGGGAAATTCATCCGTGTCAATTTCGGCGGCATGTACGGCCGATGACCAACCTGCCCACGCCAACCGTCTCATCATTGTCTTCGGGTCATCACGTTCAACATGCACGCCCGAAAGGTGTCAAAATTGTCCCCACACGGCATCCCTCTTCCATTAGGAGGAGGCAACAAATCTTTTCCCCCCGGGACCACCAACGCCCCCCCCCCCCCGAAGCCCCCCATCGCCGCGGCCCCCGATCCAAATCCGGCGCCGTTGCCACCCCCAAATCGGGCTCCGCAGCCCTAGTCGAGCCCTCGTGCGGCCGATCCAGCCGGCCCATACTAGCCGCCGCCGAAGCCGCCAGCCCCGATGCCACCCGATCCGGAGTCCGCAACCTAGCCGACCCCTCCAAGGCCCCCCTTCCTCTGTTTCCAACATTCCGTTGCAAATCGGGCTTTGAAATTGAAGATCCCGGTTCCTCCTCCACCACCGCCTTTCCCTTCAAATTGCGCCAATAACGTCATGATTCATCCAAGCGACCATCCATCCGTTCTTCCAATCTTTGCGTCGATGTTTTCACATTTGCTTCGATAGCGGCCACGAATCGGTCAACCCCGCCCAAATTCTATTCTAGGTTTTCCAATTGCCCGGTCTCCTCTTGCGAACGCGTAGCAACCATGATGGAGGAAAGAATGCTTTGATACCAAATGATAGGAAGGAGAGGGAGAAGAGGGAGAAACGAGAGAGAAATCTAAGACGGCTAGAGAAATTAGGATTTGAGAGAAGAAGAGATACCTGAAATAATACTTGCATGCCTCTAAGAGGGGGGGGGGGGGGGGGGGGGGGTCCGGAGTACTTATACCCGGACCCAGGACCGGCCGGCCCCAATCGGGGCTGAACCCATTTGGTTCAGCCCCCTTGGGCCGATTCTTATAAAGAGGGGGCTGAACCAACTGGTTCAGCCCGTTGTCGCCACCATCGCGCCTCTGCCGCCGTCTGTATTGCCGGCCAAATAGCCGGGCCTCATCCGGTGGCGTAACAGACCACCCCGAGGATAATGCGTAAGTACAGGAACCTCCCGTCTACTTTTTGAAATTACAAATCCCTCCCCTCCAAGTTTACTTTACTAATTTTAGTACATTAAGTCTCCCCTTTTTGAGGGTGCACTCATAATGTATGCTAACTGGGTGAGGGTGTCTTGTAATATTGTAAACTTATAGGAGAGGTTTATGTAATTACAAAATGTGAAGGAGATGCCCATGTAATTATGCAAAGTTCCAGAAAAGGTTCCGGTAATTAGTTCAATGCAGTTATTCTGTCGTTTCTTTTATACCCTTGATCCTTTCTATATATATGATGATTCATTTACTCTCCTCTTCTTCACATATATGGAGAATTCTGATGGCATGTTAGAAAGCGGGGTTAATTTTTCATGTAACTATTCACTGCAGGCATTTGAGACACCTCATACACACAGCAACTGTTTTTCATTTTTAAGACAATATGCTGAAGAGTCATTTTCTAAGGCTGCTTGCTTGGTAGTTCCCAAAAGCATTATAGCATATCCCCAGGTTTGTTTCTAATCGTACCCTCTCTTGCTCCTTTTCTGATTTATTTCATGAAAATACTTGGTGCACATATCCAATTCGGCGAATTTTATGGGCTTGTCTCTTGGTTTTCCCTTCTTGAAAATACTATATTATTCTGAACAGCGACTGATTGAATATAAACATTTGATGTGATGCTTTGTTCTTAAGAATGTTTTCAATCTTGTTTCCATGCAGGTATGGAGAGGTCAGGGTTCAAGAAAGTGGAAGCATGGTCATGCTGATGGATTCTTTGTGCAGTTCGAGTCACCCGTATCACGTAAACTATGGTTTGTTCCCAGTTTGTCGGAAAAGGGCCAAACTTTATGGAGGTGCATTCTATCTTCTGATATTTACTTTTCCTCCAAAATTAGTTTTTAGATTAATTTATGTTGATTATGAAAGAACTAGTGGATAACTCTAGTGAGCCGGAGGGATTCAGGATCTAAAGCGTGTCCATTTTCTCTAGGACGGTGGTCGGAGGTGGAGAAGGGTAGAACCTAGCCTCACCGCAACTTCCTGGTCGGGAGCTCAAGTGCGAGCTCGAAACCCTACTAAGAAACTAAGGATTAATTCTTGCTTGCCTCATTCCATGGCCTTAAGACTCTTTAAATTGGTTTACAAATGACTCTTCTGCAGACTGCAATATAATAGGAACTCCCAAAATGAAAGGCATCTCATAACGAAGACACGATCAAAAAAATATATATAACACTAGACCCATTAGGCAACGTTATCCTGACAAAAGATGCTGCTAAGTCACGAGGAATTCATTCCATCATTTTTCTCGGCATCCTAATCCTACGCATGTGTGATTGTCTCTATAAATCATTTGGCCATCATATTATTCTATCTCCAACCAATCTAAATATTTTGCAACATTGGCTTACTGAGCTTTTGGTTCATTCATCCAAAAATAATTTAAATTTCTCCTACATATCATAGTTGAGCCAAACAGGGGTGGTTTTGTATTTGCTCTATTGTATGCCTTTTTAGGGTTTAGCCAAACAGGGGTGGCTTGAGAGCGGAGCTCAAGTCTTGATACAAAAGAGATAACTGAAGAAATAAGGGATGCACAGGGAAAATGCCGATCAAAGAAAGGCCTGTATATGATCCAGATTGAAAATTAGGGGAGGAAATGATTGCTATAAGAAAGAATGAGACTCGGGAACAAAATCGAATATTACGATCCCTTGATGAGTTTGTGTGTTCTATCCTAGGGGTCACTCAGCATTTACTATCAAGTGATTTTTACTCCAGTCGCGAGAATACATTCAATTTTGTATCCTTTCTCTGGCAGTAAATTTAATTGCCCTTCACACCAGCTTGTTGTAAAAAATATCTTCCTAAATGGAGACTTGTAGGAGAGTGTGTTTATGGATACCCCGCCTAGTTTTTAGAAAACCATTAGGACCAGACCAACAAGGTAGGTGGATAATAAAAACAATAAAATCTTGTACAATCTCAAACAATTGCCTAGAGCTTGATTCACTTGATTTTAGGTTTATGGTTACATATAAATTGGAAGGGGAGCTTTGGCGTGCCGGTTGAGGTGTTGTCATGTGACCTTGAGGTCATGGATTCAAATCCTGGAAGCAGCCTCTTGCAAAAATGTAGTTTTAGATTTGCCTGCATTTCACCCTAGTGGTGATCAGTCCCTACGCACGACCTCTCGGCTAGCTAGCGTATGAATAATGGAAATAGAGCACACACATCAATATGTGATTTTACGCGTTGTATACCCGGAGTAGACCTTAAGTTCTTTAATTAAAAAAAAAGCAGAAGCTTTAATTATTTAAGGCGATTTTATCTACCCCAATGCTCTTCGATATTGAGGGTTAAAAACGATTAGCCACTCATCAGAATGAGGAGGGCTTATGAAAAGAACAATTACATAATTGAAAAAGGCAAGTCATACTCAAACGAGTACTGACAGTTATTCGCACGAGATTCTGTGCTAGGGTGCGAGCTAGATGAGGTAATTAGAAATCTTAGATTTTTCTAATACAATTGTGCTTAAACATTTGACTTCTAATGCTTTTCTAAGAATATTTGTATTAGTACTTCTTGAAGAGAATGGAAAGTTAGGGGTTTGTTCTCATAAATGAATTACAATGTGGAGCAATTTAATTCAAATAGGACCTCAGATTTATGTTTTAGAAGATAAACCCATAAGCAACGAGAGTAGTCATCAAAAAAAATTACAAAGTACGAGAAACCATCAAATGACACTACAGGAGCAGAGCCCCACACATCAGAATGCACCAACTCAAAACAAGAAGTAGCACGACTAACAGAAGGAACATATGTGTTGCGTGTGTGTTTTGACAGCTCACATACATCACATCGAAAAGGTAAAACATAAGACACATCAGGACAAACAGACATCCGCTGAGGGCTAGATGAGCTAATTAGAAATCTTAGATTTTTCTAATACAATTGTGCTTAAACATTTGACTTCTAATGCTTTTCTAAGATTATTTGTATTAGTACTTCTTGAAGAGAATGAAAAGTTAGGGGTTTTTTCTCATAAATGAATTACAATGTGGAGCAATTTAAGACGGATAGGACCTCAGATTTATGTTTTAGAAGATAAAACATAAATTTGTTTATGAAAGTCCTACATGATAGTGAAAGAGTAAACCAGTGTTGTTCATAAAGTCTTTATTTCCTTCGTTTATAAACTAAAATACAACTCCTTTCAGACTCTTCTTTGATTTTGTTTCCACCTGATCTCAGAGATCCCAAAGTCTTGGATATTGATTTGCACGAAGTTCTCCCCCGTTTATTCAAGGAGCCCGTTTCTCACTCCTAGCTATTGTTCTATGGGATAGTTTGGGTATATGCCGCCCCTCCAACTATCTGAACTGACCCGAAGATACGCCTCCCGGTATTTGATATTTCCCGAGATTCATCGCCAGCTTTTTCGACTTCTTATTCGGTGCGGTCCTCGGAAGATTGAGGGAGGTATTCAGTTTTGTAAGTACAGTGTTTTTTAGTTACTTTGTTTGGATTTTTTTTTTGTAGAGTCAAATATAATGTTTTGTTCCATTGGTTTCAAGTTATGGTTTTTCCATAATTTAAACAAGAACTACTGTTCACTTTGATTCTCCACCAATGGTTTTTCACTGTGCATGCAGCTCTTTTTAAGTATTTTAGATATATATATATATATATATATATATATATATAATATATATATATATATATAGATCGACATTATGGGGACCTCCTCTCTAAGTTTGAAAAATTACAGATTGCACCCCTCTTATTATTGAAACACAAAATCTTCCTTGAATTTTACAAAACATAACATCTACCTTCCCTGAAGTTTACATTTCATAATATTCATATACAAAAATATCCCCCTTAAAGTACTTTTTTTTGGGGGGGGGGGGGGTATTTATGGATGTTATGAAATATGAAGTTCATGAAAGGTAAATGTTATGTTTTTTAAAGTTCGGAGAGGTCTCTGTAATAACAATATATAAGAGGGGTCTAATCTGTAATTCAACTTTCAGGGAAGTTTTGGTATACATATACGAGTGACAGGCACGGGCCTACGACCCTTGTGCCCCGCGCGGCAGTATCAAGTCGCGGCGGCGGCTCCGCCCACCCCCGGCCCTCGTGCCCCGCGCGATAGTACCCAGTCGCGGCGGCGGGTTTCGCCAGCCCCGGCGGGCTTCTCACTATAAAAAAAATTAAAAACAAAGGACCCCTTAAATTTTCAAATCTTATAAGTCCACTAAAATGCATTGCGACGAGACTTAAAGCTTGACCTACTGGCGACATGACATAAATCTAGACTTATCAAACAAAGGACTCCTTAGATTTTTAAATCTGATAAGTCCACTAAAATGCATTGCGATGAGACTTAAAGCTGGACCTGCTAGCGACATGACATAAAGTCGGACTTATAAGATTTGAAAATCTAAGGGGTCATTTGTTTTTAATTTTTTTGAATGTTTGTTGCTTTTAACTAAAAAGAATGCGGGTATTATAGGTATTATGAATGTTGCACCGAAGAGTGTTTTTCTTTTATAAAATAGTATAGATATGCTGGAGGGACGTGATCTTATGTGAACAGGGATCATGTGCGAAGGTGCAAACAGAAATCATGGCAGTTGAACAGGAGGAATCACGCCATTTGCATTGCGGCAAGCCTACGCAGCAATAAATGTGGCGGTGGCGGCCCTGCCGGCTACCGACCAGCCTGGGTTCGTCGGTGGCCATGACTGCTTCTATAAGAAGAGGAATACTGTGCTGGTTCTTGTGAAAAGTGAGATTTTAGAGGAGAGACTTCAGCCTATGCATTATTAGGCGATAAAAACACTGCTTTTAAAATCAACCGAACCGATAAGCTTACTTGGTAATTACGCAAGTTTGCTTAGTTGCATAATGCATATTACCAAAATAAACATAATAACTTATAAGCAAAATATCAAAATCAATACATAAATTTTATGTGCAATTTCAAATAGATTTCTAAACTTCAAACTTTTTCTAGATAAGTTCTAATTAAATTTTACATAACGCCATCCTCGGTTCAACTGGTCGGATCGATCTAATGTTGAGCCTTTCTTTATTCCCGTTCTCTGATATATACAACGAATAATAATAATAATAGGCGGTTGTTATTTGCAAATCGTGTTTGTTTATTTATAGATTGTCTATTCACGGCTCTTATGATAATCAAATATGTTATTTGCAGATATTTTTGTTATTTACAAATTAATAAAGAAAATAAAAAAAATAAAAAAGGACCTTTGTTCATCATCCTCTTTACCTTTCTCACAATATGGAGAGAGCAACCTTAGTTATCTAATCCTTTTCAAACAAATTCTGGCTATCTAAATCTTTCATAAACAAGCCAAAATCGCATTAAAGAATCGTTTTTCTTTCTTAACGAGATCTCTATCCATACATTCATTTTATGAAACACGATCTGTGTACACATGGAATTGCTCAATTGGTCGTCAGAGACGTTCCTTCATTGTTGGGCCCTGTAAATAAATATTTATTTATAATTTTGAAATAACAATTGTCTAATAATAATATATAGACAATGATGACATGGCAGGAGGCAATTGGAGATCGAGCCCCAAATAACAGAGTTAGCTGCACCACACATTCCTATATCAATTAAATAAATAGGGAATTGATATACGCAAACCACTTTTCGCTATCCGCAAACATTTGATATTCGCAAACCACTGTTTTTCAAATTAACTATCCGCAAACATAATTGTTATCCGCAAACCACTGTTTTATAAATTTGTTATCCGCAAACATAATTGTTAGGCGCAATAATAACACCACAAATACATAGATATTAATAAACTACCCAAAATATCATCATAATGTAATTAATTTTAGTTTTTCTAAAGTCCATACGAACATAGTTAACATTCAAAAGAAGTTATGATTGTAGCCTACTATGACATTGCTTCACACCGATGTTTTAGCCTGCAAAAATGAAGAAGATATCAATATTAATAGTTGCCTTGAAAAGAAGTCAAAAGAAGTCGTGACTAGCCTCTAAAGTTGCCTTGAAAATATTTAGCATTGTTTTTTGGCCTAATCTGTCACTGTATTTTGTCAGTGTTTTTGCCTGCATATGAAGAAAAATTAATATTAATAGTTGTAACATTACCATTTGAAAAAATAACTTTAAGTGAAATTGCATAAAAAATGTTTACATACCACTTTTCATTATCAATTATCCAATGTCAGTAATGTATTTGGTCTCGTTGCCGGCGGTGGTCCTTGCAACCATTCGTTGTAATGCACTCTCCAATTATAGGCAATATCGTGCTGTCGCGACGAAAGTTCGCATACGAGTCAGATTCGTCAACATGGAGCCCGACCACCACATTTGCATACATGGGTTCTCAGTCACCTTCTTTGACGCCTCCAAGCATGCAAGCCCCTAATTATTTATTATATCTATATATATAAGTGTAAAATATATGTATGGATATATATATACAGGCTGTACGGGCAAATCATTTTGGTGGTCAAGATGGTCCCAAATCGAAAAGTGATCAACACGAAAGATATCTCCCCTATATATATATATATCGACATTTATGGGGACCTCCTCTCTAAGGTTGAAAAATTACAGATTGCACCCCTCTTATTATTGAAATTACAAAAATCTTCCTTGTATTTTACAAAACATAACAACCACCTTCCATGAAGTTCATGGAAGGTAAATGTTATGTTTTTTTAAGTTCGGAGAGGTCTCTGTAATAACAATAATAAGAGGGTCTAGTCTGTAATTCAACTTCCAAGGGAAGTTTTGGTATACATATACGGGTGACAGGCACGGGCCTCCGGCCCTCGTGCCCCGCGCGACAGTACCAAGTCGCGGCGGCGGGCTCCGCCCACCCCGGCCCTCGTGCCCCGCGCGACAGTACTCAGTCGCGGCGGCGGGCTTCGCCCGCCCCCGGCGGGCTTCTCGCCGATAAAAAAATTAAAAACAAAGGACCTCTTAGATTTTCAAATCTGATAAGTCCACTAAAATGCATTGCAATGAGAGTTAAAGTTGGACCTACTTGCGACATGACATAAAAATGGACTTATCAAACAAAGGACCCCTTATATTTTTAAATCTGATAAGTCCACTAAATGCATTGCGATGAGACTTAAAGCTGGACCTGCTGGCGACATGACATAAAGTCGGACTTATAAGATTGAAAATTTAAGGGTCATTTGTTTTTATTTTTTTTGAATGTTTGTTGCATTTAACTAAAAAGAATGAGGGTATTATAAGTATTATGAATGTTGCACCAAAGAGTTTTTTTTTATAGAATAGTATAGATATAGGGACGTGATCCTACGTGAGCAGGGATCAGGTGCGAAGGTGCAAACAGAAATCATGGCAGTTGAACCGGAGAAATCACACCATTTACATTGCAGCAAGCCTACACAGCAATACATGTGGCGGTGGCGGCCCTGCCGCCACCGACCAGTCTGGGTTCGTTGGTGGCCACGACTGCTTCTATAAGACGAGGAATACTGTGCTGGTCCTTGTGAAAAGTGAGATTTTAGAGGAGAGACTTCAGCCTATGCATTATTAGGCGATAAAAACACTGCTTTTAAAATCGGACCGAACCGATAAGCTTACTTGGTAATTACGCAAGTTTGCTTAGTTGCATAATGCATATTACCAAAATAAACATAATACTTTATAGGCAAAATATCTAAATCAATACATAAATTTTATGTGCCATTTGAAATAGGTTTCTAAACTTCAAACTTTTCTAGATAAGTTCTAATTAAATTTTACATCGCGCCATCCACGGTTCAACTGGCCGGATCGATCTAATGTTGAGCCTTTCTTTATTCCCGTTCTCTGATATATACAATGAATGATAATAATAGACGGTTGGTTTTGACAAATCATGTTTGTTTATTCACAGATTGTCTATTCACGGCTCTAAAGGAAGTCAAATATGTTATTTGCAGATATTTTTGTAATCTGCAAATTAGTAAAGGAAAAAAAAAAGGACCTTTTGTTCATCATCCTCTTTACCTTTCTCACAATATGAAGAGAGCAACCTTAGTTATCTAATCCTTTTCAAACAAATTCTAGCTATCTAAATCTTTTATAAACAAGCCAAAATCGCATTAACGAAGAATCGTTTTTCTTTCTCAACTAGGTCTCTATTCATTCATTTATTTTATGAAACACGATCTGTGTACACATTGAATTGCTCAATTGGTCGTTAGAGACGTTCCTTCATTGTCGGGCCCTGAAAATAAATATTTTTTATAATTTTGGAATAACAATTGTCTAATAATAATATATAGACAATGATGACATGGCAGGAGGCAATTGGAGATCGAGCCCCAAATAACAGAGTTAGCTGCACCCCACATTCCTACATCAATTAAATAAATATTATATTGTTATGTTAAAATATGACAATAATTCGGTCACGTGATGTCACGTGACAAATTCTGGAATGCAGAAATACAAATTATGTGCATATTGTATAAAATATTAAGGAGAAATTTTATAATTTATGAATAATTAAAGGAAATTGTTAAAAGACAAACTTAATTTGAATATACGTAAATAAAAATCTTAAAACCAGCTCTTTTCTTTCCTGATAGTTTTTTTTTAGGCAAATCAATTTGGATATACGCAAATCAAATTCACAGCCGCTCCCGCTGCATCTCCGGCCTCTCTGTCGTTGCCTCTCCCCTTGCCCCTTCCGCCGCCTCTCTCGCCGCAACTCCCTCCGCATTTTCCAGCCTCTCTGTCACTGTCTCTCCCGTCGTCGGTAGGTTGCGAGACTTCTGATGAGCGGTTCAACGTACAATAGACAGATGATTTTGAATGAGCGCACGTTGGTTCTTTGTTTTTGTTGCCTCTCCCGTCACGGGCAACGGTTTTTTTCGTTGATTTTAAAGGTGCGCCGCCGTTTCTCTTTATTTTTATTTTGATTCTGCAACTGGATTTTTAATACAAATTTTCTTCTTTCATCTTCAGCATATTGAGAAACTAATTTTTCGTTTTGGATTATGCATATGGATTCTACACGTTGAATTTTTCGTTGTTCGTTTTCGTTTTTTGTTGTAATTAGATAATGGTGCTAGATAGTTGGTTTCTAGCTTCTTATGCCCTATTGTAATTTATGAATACGGGAAAACATAAGTGTATTGCTTGCTGTAACAAATAAAGTTGATTTTGTTCTTCATACTTTCATTTGTATTACAAAAATTGCTGTCAATTTTTTCATTTTTAAATTTCTATTTTTTGTTCCTAATTTCAGACACTGGAATCAAGCTCATAAACTTCTAAAGTTTTCATTGTATACAGACATGTTTCACGGTTGCCCTCTGAAATTTAAATTAATCAAGTTTATGAATTTTGTATGTGTTGTTTGGTAATAAAATGTATTTATATTTTTACAGATTTTCATTGAAGTGGAAGTGACAGTTACCATATATTAAATGTCATAAACATGATGTTTCTACTTTATAAACGTGTTATTTTATCGAATTGTTGCGCTAGACTTATCTTGAAATAGTTTTTTTGTCTAAAACATTTGATTATGTAATTTGTAGTGTTGATTTGTTGTTAATAATTTTGGTTTGTGGTTAACAATTTGGTTTGCACAATTGCACAGAGTATTTTTCAAAATATATGATTTGTGATTAACAATAGTTTGCGTAAATCCAGATTTGATTTGTCTTTAACAATTCCCTAATTAAATGCTTACTCTTCATTTGGTTTCTTGCCATTTTGCCATATTAATGGGAGTTGTTAACCACTACAAATTATTATTTCCAATAATAGCTACAGTGGTGGGGGTGCTCCCGTCGCGCACTGCTGATAATCGTGTTCGGCTCTCACTCTAGCGGGGGGCAACAAACTTTGCATGGGGGCCTAATGCACAACTAGTATCTATGACATTGGATGTAACCATCCGTCGCTCGATATCCCATCGCGTGCGCGTGTACACAAACAAGTTAGTGACAGTGCATGGGAGCCTCAGTGCGGCCAATGGCAGTACCATGGCCTCCACAATTCCGACGCGACGATAGTCACTTCACTAGCTCGCAATCCCCTGAGCACACAATTGCAACACCAAGGGAACTATAAAGGGCAGAGTATCCATTTTTATTTAATGAAAAAAAAAACAAAGAGAGAAAAGATGATAGAATGGAGGCCTGAGATTGCTTGATGGTCCACATAATTACACCATTACACTATAATTAAATATCTGATTATAATATTATAGATGAAATAAAAAAAATAAAGAGAAGATAAATGATATAAAAAAATAAGGGCGGTGCTATCCGCACCGCAGTTTTGGCTATTCGCATCACAATTTCTCCTAATTTTTTGTGTCTTTTGAAAATATGCTTTGTACATGCATTTTAGGAAAAGTGTTCAACACGAAAGTTGTAGATCTCGACGATATCTACAACTTTCGTGTTGAACACTTTTCCTAAAAATGTATGTAAAATGTGTATTTTCAAAAGGCGCAAAATCTGGATGTATTTCTCAAGTATGTCTCGTACATGTATGTTTAGGAAAATTGTTCAACACGAAAGTTGTAGATCTCGTCTAGCTCTATAACTTTCGTGTTGAACACTTTTCCTAAAAATGTTTGTACAAGGCGTATTTTCAAAAGACACAAAAATTAGAAAAAAGTGCGGTGCGAATAACCAAAACTACGATGCGGATAGCAGCGCCCAAAAATAAAGAGAAAAAAATATTATAAATGACAATTTAATATTATATATATATATATATAGAGAGAGAGAGAGAGAGATAAATTAGATTAAAGCATTTAAAATATCAAATTACATTTTCATCATTTATGTAAAGCAATCTACAAGTCGACTTTTTTTAATAGAATGAGAAATAGTCTAAAAAATATTAATGTAACCAGTAAATAATTAGAGTTGACTATAATTATAAAAAAATGAATTAAATCAATAACTAAAATTAACATTAAAATGCACCATTTTCTTTGGTGGCCTGAAGTGACCTGAACTGCAAATGGTACCCATATTATCTCTTATTTTATATTTTAATTTTAATGCAGATAGAAATTAATTTTTGAATTAATATTGGAGTGTTATTTATTTATTTTATGTTTCATTTTTTAGTTTATACATAACAAATTTGTTTTCACCTAATTTTTTTGATTTATCAGTAGCAAAATTGAATTTGTACATAAAATTAGGTGATTATTATCTGCATTTCAATTTTAGCTATCCACACTCAAAACTATACATTTTTTCCTTCGATTTGATAATCGTAAGATACTATTTTCTTCCGCCTTTTTGCCTTCATCGCATTTCCAGATCTTCCGACAGTTCAAATGCATAAACACTGGAGCTTGGTCTTATAATCTGAGGCATGTCTCAACCAAGTCGCGCTACTTAGCTGGACAGAGTCACTAAAAGTTATGCAAACCTACGAGGAGCTTCTCCCTCATGCCGAGGACTTAAACATCGTGAAGTTATGTGTTTGTTGTCTGCTCAAAAGGGCGCGACTTCTACAAAGTTTTTGTTGTGAAAGTCAGTTTTTCGTGCCGTCGATATATATTTCAAGGTAATCGTTTATCGCAAAAGGACTCTCGTTTCTCCGACGCATCTTCTTCCTCTTCGCACCTGTTTTAAAATAAAATAAAATTTAGATGAGCGCAAGCCCGACTTGCCCCACTGACTCGGTACTCGCCGCTTTAGGCGAGCGCAAGCCCGCCTCCCCGGCTTGCCTGCAGCTGTGGAGTCACTCCAGTTCGTCAACTTGGCGAACACGGGGTGTGCAAAAGTCCTCATAACAATCACCTAAGATTGCTCATATGGAAATGCCCTCCCTCCGGATGCAAAAGTTTGTCGCCGAAAGACTCGGTTCGCATGATCAGTATAAAGCCTAAATTTACATAAACACCCTTGCACATAATTATATATCTATACTATTCTAAAAAGAAGTATAGTGGTCTGCCAATAAAAATGAGTTCGAAAATAGGCTAATTTCATTGACCGTCGGATTTAACTGATTTATTTTTAAGTCGTGTCGGGTAGTCAACGAACTTCGCTCGACGAAGTGTCGAGTTAGTGAACACGGCCTGGGGCCCGTGGATTTCGGTTTTTTATTATTATTTTAAAATTTAATTAATAAAGCATTTAAAATATTTAAAAAAATCGATTTTTTAATTATTTTTTAAAAAATTTAATTAATAAAGCATAAAAAATTATTTAAAAAGAATTTTTTTTACATGGTAGTGGTCCAGAGGCGTCGGGGGGGGGGGGGCGAGCCGCCGCAGGCTGGCTACTGTCACGTGGGGCCGTAGGGGTGGAGGCAGGCGAAGCCCGCCGGGGGGGCGACGTCGGGGGTACTGTCGTCAGGGACTCAGGGGGCGGGCGAAGCCCGGCATCATTTCCCGGATACTGTGGCGCGTGACCATTGAGCCGGAGGCCTGTGCGTGTCAATCGTGTGTGTGTGTATATATATATATGATATATATATATTAATATATAAAAGGTCAAAATTAAGAAAAATAAAAAATCGAACTATCACCGTCTCCTGACTTTTTCACAAAGTTTCCAGCCCATTTATGGCTGAGCTGTTTCACACGATTCAGTCCAAACCAAAATTTAATAAATGAATCTAAGCCAATGCAGTCGTGACACGTCGGCGTGGGATCCACAATACCTGGCCTAAATTTTACTTGTAAAATCTATGTACCGGCGGTACCGCCTGTTTTCTCACGTGCCAATAATTCTTAATGTCGCCGCGATTTTTATCCAGTGCCTGAGATCCATATCGCCTGCAAAATAAGCTTTTTTTTTTTTGTACTCATAGGTGCCTATTTTTTGCATATTGGACCATATGATTCCTGATTTCAACGGTGCAAATCGTTTCCTGCAAAAAATGACCGCATTTCTCTATTGCGATCGTACTAAAAAGTGATCGTAGTACTGTCCAAATTAATCTGTGCCGTTGATATGAGTGATTACAAGTCATAGGTATGCTACGTATCAAACCTTTTTTTCCCAAAATAATAGGCGGAATGTTATAAGCAGTGTTAAAATTGTTATTCGCAGCTCTAAAATTGTTATTCGCACCTCAAAGGAAAACAACTACATCTATCATTTTATTCAATATAATTTCAGTCCAAAAATATGATCAGAAGCAGAAAAGGTGAAGCCCCAGCAATCATGCTTGGAGATCCACCGCCAGAATCAATCTGCAAGCAAGCTAACCGCTCGTCGGCATCCGCAGCCTCCCTCCCCGCTACCAACCCTGCCGCAGCAGATGAGCCGCTCCCAGAAACCATGTCGTCCCCATAGTCATGCACGTCTACTTATTCCTCCACAGCGGCCAGCGGGAGTATCTCGACCTAGATAGAGACAGTCGGCTGGCCCCTCCTCCATAGCGGCGGATCTACGAGAAGATTCGTGGTATTCTCAAGATTTTCCTCGAGAACATCATACGCGACGCCGCGACCTACACGGATCACGCTCGCCGGAAAACAATCACTATCATGGATGGCGTTTTTGTTGCTTTGGGTTGGACAAAAATCCTTCTATCATAGAATGTGTTCGGCATGACGAGAAAACATTACTAATTTTTAATATAAAAGTGAACGGAGTGTCTTAGGTGTGATTAATCAGTCACGGATGACGGTTCATAACCACCATGTTCACCGTCACGCCAAACTGGCCCTAAGTCTATATTTTTAGACTTGATTTTTTTTTTTGTAATTTGGATACCAATGGACAGTATAAAACAATATATAAAAGGGAAATATTAATTCTCGTGGCAATATAAAAGGGCAATTTTATATTCTTGTGACAATATGGTCATGGGTTCAATTATCATCGTGGGTAAGCAATCTCTCGATCGGTTACAAAAACATTACGCAGTACATTCTCATCAAAAATAAGCTTGAAACACTCAAGAGCTCATTTATAGTTAGCTTCGTTTTCACTTGACAAAAAGACAAAACAACAATAAAAAGACTGATTCGTAGATGTGACACCAACAATAGAAAGTAGTGACAAATGGTAACAGTTGATCTTATACGTACAATCAATCATAAATGTATTTGAGAACATATTACTTAGCCGAACTGAAGTAGGATGCGCAAAAAACAAAATTTTCAATCGCATAGTACTCTTATTTTCTTGCATTAAACTAATATATCCAGATTTACTAATGCACTATAAACAAATGTTGGATTTGAGTTACACCCTCAAGTTGTGTTCTGTACAACTTCACTTTCACATTGTAGATTGTTCTAAGTGATGTGGAATTCTACAGATTTCTTCCCTTTAATGCGGTTAAAATTTTGCGTGGCTTACATTTGGCATTGAACATCTCCTCCACTATCTTGCACTCATTGTCGTCTAATCTATCAACATATGAATGTGTTTCAATATGAACGAACTCATGGTTATGTACACCAAATTTAACTACAAGTTTTCATTCATCATTCACATCTATTTGTCCTTTTATTGCAAACTTACACCCACAATGATTCGAACTAGATTTTCTTATATTTCTCTTAATGTATCCTTTGTTGTCATTAGCTAACCCGACTCTATCACAACCTAACATTACGCTTGGTGATGCTCTGGATGTGATTTTATCAGCTCGCAGAATAATTATAACAAATCTCAAGTTTTTGGCCGTTTTACGTGCCCATTCAATCAATGTTTTTTTTACTTTCAAAACTCAAATTAGTACAGAATTGCATTCCAATGTCAAACTCGGTGTCTTTAGAGAACTGTTCGTTACACAACAACAACACATTTTCTGAACTCATTCCACAATCTACACAATAATAACACACAAAAACATGAGATGTGTTGATGATAAAACCTTTTTGACAAATTTGTTTGTTTGCACACAATATTTCTAAACATTTAAAACTAATTTGATGTGAGCTTTTTTTCATTGCAATCACTAACAAAACCTTGCACACAAAGAATGAAATATGAAGTAAAGTGTGATAATACATTGAATCCGAAAGGGAAACCAAAAAAGAGATTGAATTTCCTCCAAAAAATGTGAAAAACCTACAGTAAAGGAGTCCAATATTAGGCATTCGGCATTACAAGATCGGGTCACGAGGAATCAAAAAACCGGCATTGATCATACCTGATCCAATATGAGAATCGTCTGCTGCTGGAATGTGGAAGTCGGCGATGATGCCGGGGTCAGGACCGGCGGTTGCTGCTACGTGGAAGTCGTCGATGTCGGGTCGGAACCGGCGGCTGCTGCGGCTGTTGGCACGTGTAAGTCGGCGCTGTCGTGGTCGGGATCGGCGGCTGCTGCAGCTGCTGGTGCGTGGAAGCGCTGGAGATGTCGGGGTCGGGAACGGCGGGATTCAGGAAGAGCGAACACGATGGAGCGGGGTGGGGGCGGCTGTGTAGGGTTTAGGGAAATTGGTGGAAATGGGAGAATCGGATTTAGGATTTGGAGTATAAATATTATATTTTAGGTTTATAAATATGTATAAATATCAACATCCATAATTTATTGTTTGATTGATTTTTATTTACGTAGTTATTAATGCTTGCACAATTTTATTTAAGTTTTTCCATTAATTCATATTTATTTTTTTAATTAGTCCATAAATTAATGAGGAATGCTAACATTAAAAAAAGAAAAGTAAAATGACACGGTGACACCATCAAAATAGATTTTGCATTATCTATATTATATTAAAAAGGATAAAAATACCTCTAGTTAAACATTTACCTTTTCAATTTTATATCTTTATTAAAAATTTTAAAATCTCATTAATCTATTATTTTTTTAAAAAAATTATACATGTGCGGATGTGCCCACATATACTCAAAATCGCGGAGCTTTAATAAAAAAATATGTTCTCATTGTTGCTCGTCAACCTATATGCATAAGGAAAAACGACAGAGTATGGCTTCGTTTGTTAATCTGTTTTTGGGTGTTTTGTTTTCCTAAAACGCAACGCCGGCTTAAATGTTCATTTGTTTTTTCGCCTGATATTGGAACCGCCCAGCGTTTCTTCCCGCTCAAAAAATTGCGGGACGAAGCCCCCGGGATAACCTCCAGTTTATCGCGTTTGGACGAAACCTGCTGCCCGTCCTCCGCATCCAGTGCTCTGCCTGCCGCCTCTCATGAAGCTTGAAAGAAGGGCCGTGAACGCCGGCCGGAGCAACGTCGGGATACCCCTGGCGGGTTTGCCGGGGGCAAGCGACCCCGCTGGTGGGCTCCGGGCAGGCCGCTGGCGGTGGAGCCAAGCGAAATCATGGCGGAAAAAGGGTGAGTCGGCGGAGGAAGGCGGAAGAACAGGAGAATTTACAAAAATAATTTAAAAATTATAAAAATATATATATTATATAAAACTTCATTTGCAACAACTTTCTTTACAACCGCAACCGCTAAACCAAATGAAGCTTATGACACACCAACATTTAAGGGTCTATTCCATGCAATACTGTCGCGATTGGATTACTGGCGATTGGCCATAAGGACGTAGCTCGTGGAATCCGGATCCCCTGGAGTTTTTACGGACAACTCCAGGGTGAAGTTGGGAAGACCCACATGTTTTTTAGATTTAAAATTATTTTTAATTTAAGTTTTTTTTTCTTTTAATACTGATTTTTTTTAAATCACACGAATTGAATCGGTCAAGTTTCTCCTAAATTACAGAGGATCCGGATCAGAGCCCGTGACTTTATAATTAAATCAATCATTCATGATAAATACAACATCCAAATATGAAATTCTATATAAATATTAAAAAAATATATGCACATAGAATAGTAAATGTAAGATATGTAGTGTAGATTCATCCGCGTTATAACCAACTCCATTGTTGAAGATTTTGGAAGCATTGAAAACAATTCTGACAAATGGCGGCCGGAGAAGAAGCCTTTCTCCACACTTACTCCGGCGGGCCCAAAACTTCCATTATAAATACAAACAAACAGAAGGGAAAACTTGCCCGCCGCCGGCGAATTAAAGGAGTTATATTTCCATACCTCCGAAACTTTTCATGGTGAAAGCCGGGAGATGGCTGAGGAACTTCCTCTCCGGAAAGAAGGAGAAGAACCTTGAAAATAAGAAGGCCGCCGACAGACGGATTCTGCCGCACCTTCTACCTCCGCCGCCGCCGCCGCCGCCGCCGAGCACTCCATTGGAAGAACAGAGGAGGAGAAGCTTCAGCCCTGAGACGAAAAGACATAAACCGCCGCCGCCGTCGTTAAGAAGATCGGCGACTAGGAAAACCGGCTTCAGTGCGCTGGAGACGGTCGCCGCCGTCAAAATCCAAGCTTCGTTCAGATCTTTTTTGGTATATATATATATTAATGTATATAAATAAATAATGTTGGGTAGAATTGTAAATATTGTGAAAGGGGATGGCAGGCTCGGAAGGCATTGCGTGCGCTGAAGGGGCTGGTGAAGCTGCAGGCGGCGGTGAGGGGTTTTCTGGTGAGGAAGCAGGCGGCGGCGGCTCTTAGAAGCATGCAGGCGCTGCTGACGGTGCAGGGCCGAGCACGTGCTCTGAGGATTCGAATGAGTCAAGAATCTCCGGCAATGCCGTGGAAGGAGGCCGGCCGAGGGAGGACGACGACCACCGAAGCAAAACTCCGGCAATCGACTGTGAGCAATTTTATTAGCACTTCAGAATTCGCTATTAGACATCATATTAATGTGCTAAATTCAGAGTCATGATGCGCATGGGCGGATCTAGGGGGAGCGGGGCGGGCTGGGGCCCGGGCCCTCCCTAGAATTTTGCAAAATGTTTAGTGGATTTGGATTCCTCTCGTCGAGACAATGAATTTTGACTACTTATACGTCAAAAACGGTGGCCGGAAGAAAAGACTATGAAAAGTTGGATACATTAAAAAAATATATTGGAGAAGTTGATGCCCGCGCCCTGTTAATATTCCTAGATCCGCCACTGATGATGCGCCATGTGTAAAATGCATTTTAGATGGATTTATTGGATTTATCGAGTTATAATCCCGATAAAAATGAACGACACTCCTCTTCCCTGGTTACAACCAGAGCCCGGACGTAAGAATCTCTCTATTAATATTAACTTCCAAAAAAAAATTCTATTTTCATACCAGCAGATTATTAGCGTATTACAAAAAATAATAAATAAATAAATAAATTTCTCCAGTCATTTGAAAGCACAACATAACATCTACACCCTAGCAATATTTTGATCAACATAATAAAATCATAATATATGGTAAGGTGGCTTAATAAGGAAACATAAGCTTACCCTATCAAGCTTATCGATCCCTACCAACTCCGCCGGATTTAGAGAGTCGACGCTAAAGGTGAAACAAACACGTGTCGAGCGACAATAATAATATTGATTCTGCTTCCACAAAGTCGCCGGAAATGGACGCATCCTCCACCGGAAGAGTAGCGTGAGGTTGAGATGGTGAGGCGCGATTTCAGCGACGGAAGCAGCGTCACAAACAATGGGATAAATTGACATTAATATAGCAAGTGACGAGAAGAGCATATTTTTTTATAGAAGGCTTTGTCTATAAGAGAATACATTTTTTTTAATAAAAAGAGCTCATGAATTTTAAAAACCAAATTTTTTTTAATAAAGGATAAAATTGAAAATTAAATGTTTAACAAAAGTGCATTTTTCATTTTTAATATAATATATTAATATGTATAGATATATAGTATAAATATTGGATGTTTTGACTTTCTACTAAACTTTATAAATATGTCTTAAAGTCAATTAGTAGGTACTTACAATCAAAAGAGAGGAGCTTGGAGAAGCTCATAGAGATGGAGCATGCACAATCAAAGGCCAGCAGCTCAAGGGGCAAAAAAACCAACCCAACAATGCAGCAGGCAGAAACAAGCCGCAAGTCCTTCAGCTACCACAAATCCTTCTCAGCTACTTCGCCCCCAACCGGCGCAAATACAGGCGCCGGAAACACGCGGCCCGACGGGCTCTCCTTCACGCCGCCGGCAAGGAGCAGCTCTCAGCAAGCATCGACCTCCACGAACCCACACAGAATCGCCGTCGACGAATCCGGGATGTGGCGGCTGTCCCACGATAGCTCCATGTTCCGAAACTACATGGCGAACACGGAGTCATGGAAGGCGAAAGCGAGATCACAGAGCGCGCCGAGGCAGCGCCGAATGCCGTCGTTCGACGGAAAGAGCCTTGCCGGAGCCGCCTGGGCTTGGTCGAGAAGCTCGTCGGCGGCAAGAGAGCAGATACCGTGGGACTTCGTGCTTGATAGATCGGTCACACATGCGGGCTACTAGCTTCTGCAGGTGTTTGAAGAAAAGATGTAGGCTGTGTTCTTGTAACTAAATAGTAATTAACTATTTAAGTAATTTAACTAATTATACTTATATTATAATATTTAAAAAGTAGGGCCAATTACCAAAATCTCCCTTGTAAGTTTGCAAAATTACAGACTTACCCTTCTACCTTTTGAAATCACAAATGCCTCCCCTTATATTGCATTTCATAACATGCATGCACAAAAAAACCTCTTGAAATGTAACCTTACATGGGAGGTATTTGCGAGTTTAAATCTCGTTGTAATTTCGATCGAGCGAGGGAGGATAGAAAACCTTTATTTCTAGTCTCTTGCGCTTCAACACTCTCCTTTTGTAATTCTGATTTTTGGAATGTGCGATTCTACGTATTCTCGTGTTAGAGAGGCCTCCACAAAAATCACCGCATTCTCTCTTTCTCAATGTTTCTTGACACACGCTCGCTTGATCATATTCTGTGTTTGTAAACGTGAGTCACTGAGGCTCCGTTTGGCGGGACTTATTTTCACCGATCAAGCGGTCATGACCGCATGAATCGGGACTTAATTTAAGTCCCGATTCATGCGGTCATGACTGCTTGACCGGTGAAAATAAGTCCCGCCAAACGGAGCCTGAGTGACTAGGGCTCTGTTTGGGACAGAGATAGTTGTAGAAAAAGTTATATTCCGCGGCAATTTATTTTTTGCAAATGTTTGGTTTCTCAGCGATGGAAAAATTGAGCGCGTCAAAAGGCATTTTCTTATTTCTCTTGCACTTAATGCTAAAATGAGTTATTCGTGTTTTCGTATTTCTCTTCTCATAGTTCTACATGTTTATTCACCCCTATCGTTGTTCCCACCACTGCTTTGATCACACCACTAGTTTCCCACCGTTACTTTTCGTACCGCCAAAATCATCCCAAGAGACGCGGCTAGAGTTGAAATGTAAACGAAGGTGTAAAAGTCGATACGACACCGATGAAACTTCCACGAAGATGCGGGAGTGGAGTCAACAAAGAAGCAAGCCTGAAATGCTTCCAAATAGGAGAGATTGTGGCATGTGAAGGTATAGAGCATGAGAAATAAAATTTCTTCACATACCTAATCAAACAAAAACAATTAGTTTTCTACCTAATCTGAATAAATATATGATCTTAAACAATTGACACCATAAAGTATACAACACTAAAATCTCCATCATAAAATAAGGGTGATGTTATTAGAAAACCCACTTTGGCTATTAACAAACCAAAATAAGCCGGGTTCAGGATTGTTTACTTATTTTTTTATCCTAGAAATTTTCTGCTAGCAAACCATTAGGGTTCGGTCGGGATTCCTCCTCACGCGGCAACCGCGATCCCCTTCTTCCAGGTTTGCGACTCTTCCTCCACGCCGCCACCGCCAGGGACTAGCTTCTTCCAGGTTTGCGATTCTTCCTCCATGCCACCGCCGCCAGCGATTAGCTCGTGATTCCTGTTGGATTTCTCCTCACGTGGCAACCGAGATACCCTTCTTCTTCCAGGCTTGCGATTCGTCTTTCAGGTTCGCTCGTGATATCCTATTTTCTCCCAGTTTTTTTTTTCTTTCAGTCAGTGCCGATGCATCAGAGTTGATCTTCCCAGCTTTTTTTCTTTTCCCCTGCTGCTCTTCTTAAGTCATGCTTCTTCTTAGGTCATGAAAATAAATAGATTTTGTTTTTGATTAAATCTTATGCATCTTCTGATGCTGTACACAACAGCTTAATGTAAAATGGTGATCATCATCCCGCGTCAGCTATCCAAAATTAAAACTTGTCCTTTTCTGTTCGTATTGGGAGAGTGTTATTGGTATGCTATTTCTTCACTGTAATTAGTATGCCCATCTCTTATTGTAGGTATAATGATGGAGAATGTTGATTTCTCAATGGAGAGTGTTGTTTGTAACCCATCAACCGAAAGGTATCATTCACAATCTTAACTTATTGTGATAGTGTAATGTAGTTATTGATCGATATGGTTGTATTGATTTATGTATTCTATTCTTTTCATTGTTGATTAGTGGATCGTGTGTGAAGGAGGTAGTCATTTTGAAACAAACATTCAGTTTTCATCTCGAGATGTGTTGATTGATTGGGCTCATAATGTTGTCAAGTCATGTAGTTTTGCTGTCACAGCGAAAGGTTCAGACAAATTAGAAGGTGAGAGAGCATGACCACGTGTCATTTTGGGTTGTGATAGAGGTGAATTTTACCGTGAGAAGCAATGTAAAAAGGGTTAGACTAAACAAAATTTAAGAAAATCTACAAGTAAGCGTTGTGGTTGCTCATTTACTTTGATTGGAAAAAAAATGCTTTCTCTGATGAATGGACAATGGAAGTGAAATGTGGGACACATAACCATGAAATGGTTCACTTAGAAGCACATGTCATGGTTGGAAGGATGGATTGTCTTGAGAAGAAGATAGTTCACGACATGTATGCATCAAATGTTAAGCCTAGATGCATATTATCAACATTAAAAAAACAAAATGCAAGCAATCGTACTGTCATGCAAACTATTTATAATGAGAGATACAAGTTGCAAAAAGAAGAATTGAATGGAGCAACTCCAATACAGTACCTATATAAATGTTTCACTGATTGTGGGTATTCGAGTTTTAATCGTGTTATGGAAGGGAAAAAAATTGATTAGCCTATTCTTTGCTCATCCGGTGTCTATTAAACTAAGTAAGATATTTTCAACCGTGTTTTAAATGGATTGTACCTACAAGACAAATAAATATCGGTTGACATTACTTTCTATAGTCGGTGTTACATCTACTCAACTAACTTTTTTCTCGGCCTTTGCTTTTTTGTCTGATGAATCTGAGTCAAGTTATAGATGAGCGCTATAGCACTTCAAGTCTACTTTGGATGAAACATCTTTCCCTAATGTAATCGTTACTGATAGAGACTTGACATTGATGAATGTCATAAAAAGTACTTTTCCAAATGCGAAGCATATTTTATGTCAAGTACATGTGCACATGAATATTTTATCCAATTGCAAGAAATATTTCAAAGATGAGAAAGAGTTCGAGATCTTTCTTGGCATTTGTCAACGGTTGATGGACGCAACAAATGAAAATGAGTTTAATATGAGATATAACAATATTTTGAGTGTTTATTCTACTGCATACCCGGATGTTATCTATTACCTATTTCAAACATGGCTTGAACCTTTCAAAGAGTATTTTGTTTGCGCTTGGATTGATAAGTACATGCACCTAGGCAACTCCACAACAAACCATGTCGAAGGGGGACATAGCAAGTTGAAGAAATTTTTGGAAGTTTCAAGGTCATCAAGGGAACAAAGCATGCGAAGCAATAGATTATATAATAGCGTTCGCCGACAACTACCGTCTTGCATTTCAGATTACTTGGTGGATGTGTTCAATGTCGTCGCAGATGGACATTGTGGTTTTCGTGTGATTAGTGAATCACTTGACCTTGGTGAAAATTGGCAAAAAATTAGAGCTGATTTGATGAATGAATTGGTAAGAAGAGAAACTTTGTTTGATGCAATATACGAAACCACAAAAAGAAATGAATTAATTAACAATCTTGATTGCAAGAGCTCACCCGCACCATATGATAAGTGGATGTCCATACCGGATATGGGGTTGGTAATTTCAACTTGCGACAATGTTGGGGTGGCTCATATTTCAAGAAATCAAAGTCTAACATTTTTGTCATTGGATTCACCACTTCCGCAAAGCCCGAAGGTCATCTTCATCGGCTTAATAAATGGTAACCATTTCGTGGGATTGTGCATGAAAGAAGGGAGTCCACTACCACTGCTCTACTCCCCATGGATGTGATATCATACACAATTGGCAACTACATGGGAATGTATAATCAATTCAAATGAATGAAAGGTTAGATTACTTTTTATTTTCAATGGCCTATTACCTACTAATGTTTAAATTTGTTTGATTATTTCTTTATGCAGTGATAGGTGGAGCATGTCATTTGTGAATTTTCCATTGCACGTATACATATTCTTGAAGAACAAAGGTGAATTTATGCAATTTATGTCACATGAATTGATATTAAGTATGATGTTCACTAATTTGAAGACTCATGAAATTGCATGTTTGTTTTTTGCAGAATATGGTCAAAAAACTTTTGTGGCGCGTCAAAATATTTGATATTTTTGAATATATTATGATACATTTAAAGAAGATTTGAAGCATTTTGAGAAATTTTGTTTACATAAATGATATGTTAATGTTAACCAAAAATTATTTAGCATACATAGTATTTAATAACGAATGAAACAACTTATTATATGATTGAATTTTTTTTAATTATTTGGTGGTTTGCAAATAACAAAATGATTTTCAAATAGTCATTTTCAATTGCAATGGTTTGCTAATAGTAATGGTTTGCTAGCAGCGGAAATGAGTTTGCTAATAACAGCACCCTAAAATAATTATGAACATATACAAATGTCTACATTAATTAAAAAAACCAAAATTAATAAAGATAACAACCATGTAAATAAACCTCATAATCATAATCTCCATATGCATCCCTTAGGGTTTATTCATCTGTACAGAATTGGAGGCTTAAAATTAGAATTGAAGATATTTTCATTGAAATTGATCTCTAATTCCAATTCTGATGGCTCAATTCCGTCCAACCGAACAAAATAATTAGTCTCTACCTAATTTAAATAAATATATGACCTTAAACAATTCACATCATAAAGTATACAACACTCAAATCTCCATCATAAAATAATTATGAGCATACAAATGTCTAAATTTTCAAAAAAATAATAATAATAAAGATAACAACCATGTAAATAAAAATCTCATAACCACAATCTACATCTACATCCCTTATAGTCTCTAGAATTAATGAGCAACAACCCTTAAAACATTGCATATGGGAACACAAATAAAGTTGAATAAGCTATTCTAGAAGCTTCTATTTTGAGCTTATGAGATTACAGCAGCGAGATCATCAAATCACGCTTTCCAAAAAAAATACGAAATAATGTCCCACTCCGCATTCCATGCACGTTAGTACGTGTTCCATTCTTCAAATTGCAGGCGAAAATTGGAATGTTTAACTCTAAATGCTTGGTATGCTGTTGAAGTCATGGGGTTGGTCGAACCAACGATGGAGACGGGTTATGCTCGGGTTCTCTAAATCGCTCTAGCAAACTCGACTTACAGTTACAAATTTCATGGAACTCCAAGGAATCTGGAACAGAAGCAACAAGAACAGCAGCGCCAGATTGTCTCAATACCTCAGCGACGGCATCTGCAGTATCAATCAAAACTGCATTCAAATTTCCATACTCAAATCAAGTATAGAAGTTGTTACTTTTCTTGTGTATTCGATGCTCGGTTGACGATAGGAACGCACCGGAGTGAGAAAGGGCAAGAAGAGCTTTCAAAGCTTCTTTGCGTGTTTTATCGTCTCTAGCGCCCTCCAGCATTTCCAGGAGATATTGAGCCCCACCCATCTCCACCACTCTCATCCTCCTTTCATCTACAAAATTAGACAAATATACTCAAAAGACCGAGTCTTTGAGTATTAATGCGCGCAAGAAGACGTGCAAGGATCAAGAATCGAAAGACGGGCGTGCATTCATACACGAGCATGTGACCGTGGTAATTTAAGCATGGAAATGCAGATAGAGCCTGTTTTTGGTTAGGCAGAGATGTGGTGGAATGGAAAAGATAAAGATATGGGTAAACAAGGTATGAACTACCAAGATGAATAAAACTTGATTAAAACAAATTCAAGGTATGAAATTTGATCGATGTTTTTAAGTTCAGCCATGGCTCCATGGACCGACAATAGCTTGTATATTAAGGCCCAGTTTGGGCGTCTCCACCAAAGTGCGCTGCACAAAGTTGCCGCCGAACGCCTAGAAAACATCATCGAGCCCTCTTTGGCGTGGTCAGAAACATCATCAAATCAAGGTTTCCAAGCTTCGAAAGGCAGGAGGCCGATAGCGCTCCGCGATCACAGCTGAGTGCCTGCGCGCTGGTGTCACCGCCCTAAACAAGGCCTAAGATCATCTTAGGTGACGGGGACATCTCAAGTAAATATATTAATCAGAAACATCATTTAGATATCTTAATAAAATGGAAATCACAGGTTAAGACCCTACCAAGAATCATGATGACTACAAAGGTTTGGGAGAGAAATGATGCAGACCAATAGGATTGAGGAGTTTGTGGCCCGTAGGATACCAAAAATGCATGGTTTTAACATAAAGGTATTAGTTTGTTAAAGATACATTGTCCCAACCATGTTTGAATCATCGTGAAGGCTCCATTGGGCACAATGGAAGCGGCCGTGAACGCTGTGTGGTTATGAACCGTCGTTCGTGAATGCCCGACCTCGACTAAAGAACTTCATCCACTTTTATGTTCACAACTAGTTGTTTTTCTTGGTGACGGTCGTAACAGTTGTTATGACAAAAACATACATTAAATGATGGTGGCGTTTTTGTCAAAACTCAGAGCCGAAATCGCCCAGAACTTATGCGAGCTGGGAAAAATATAAAGCACAATTTTGTCCCCAAATCAACAGCTCCTCCGCACACAAAAAATATTATTAGGACAAGATTCTAGAAACTCAATTATTATAAAGCTGTTAGTATAACTATTCGCACCAAAGCATTACCACGTCAAATGTACCATCAGTTCTTATTCAAGCTTGGTGCCTACGACTTGTACGCTCTAATTTGCGGGGGAGTGTTAGAGAATATTAGGAACATGATGTATTGGCCCATTTATATGGCCCATATAGGATATAGTGCTTAGTCCCACATTGTTTGTATAGCTAATTTTTCCTCTCCTCTCTCCTATATATTTGTACTCATATTTATATTTTGATATTCAAAAAGTATATACAAGTTTTGGACCTTCCTTTACACTTGTTAAGGGTTTTTTTAACCCGAGGAATAAGAGTAATCTATTATCTAGGACGCTCTAGCAAGATTTGATAAATTTTCTAAAGGGTATAAGGAGACTTTAGAGACCTTCATAAGGCTTCAAAACAAATCTTATGCTTTGTCGGTTATCAAAGATCCACAGAAGAATATGTCGGACTTGATTATAAAAATCTAAAAGTATGATTGATATATGCTCCGTTTGGCGCAGTGGTGGAGGTCATGAATGCGGTGGTTATGACTTATCATTCGTGAACGCCCAACATCAACTAAGCAACTTCATCCGTTTTTATGTTCAAAACTATTTTTATTTTCTTGACGGTGGTCGTCATCGTAGAATGATGAGCGTTTTGTAGAAACTTACAACAACAACAACACTCAAGCCTTTATCCCACTATAGTGGGGTCGGTTATATGGATCCTTCCTATCTTCGTACAATTTCTCAAATGATCCATATTCATAAGGGTGACTAAATTTTACGTTGGTCGTATACCTAACACAACCCTCACCATTTTTCATCCGGATTTGGTACCGGCATAGGCTTTTTGTAGAAACTTACCAGAGCAAAAAAAAAACGCGTCAAACGGAGCCATAATAGTCACGTCTCGATTCATGATGGCCACTCTAAAGAAGGATGGTTTTAAATCTGATATAAAGGTATTAGAAAATATTGAGTTGAGAGAAATCAAGATTACTATGCAGGGTAGGCTAAGGGGTGCACAAAACCTAGGACTCTAGGTGACTCTAGTATGAGATCATAAGTGCAATGCGGCCGTCAATCGATAAATAAATTGGAGCAATGAAATTTTCTAACACCACGCAAATATTTAAATTGAAAACAATTATTTAATTCGGCAATTTTATAATACCTTTCCTCCGCTGGGAGGGCCAAAGCAAAGCGTGCGGCAAATAACTCCTGCAAATTAATAGCGTATCGAAAACAATTTTCTACTAGCAAGAATCACAACACATATTAATTCACCAATGAAAATGTCAAATCAAAAAAACCAATACCATAAGAAACTCACAAAGTAGCGGGCTGAACCGAGACTCTGAAGAATTTTTGGGTCCGGATGTGTAGATCGGCGATCAGAGGTGGAACCGGCGGCGTGAAAATGAAGGTTACAGCTGTCCTCGGCGATAAATGATGAGGTCGGACGATAAATGGGTAGATCCGGTCACATACAAGTAGATCCGGGTCGGGGGAGGGGTGAATCCGCTATTTAGGGGTGGATCTGCTATTTAGGGTCGGATCTGGGCTAAAATGGCAATATGAGTGGTGGAGATGACAGATTGGGGGACTGAAATTCTCATATATAGATTGATCTTGAGAATAGGGGGTGCGGGAAAGTGGATCCACGTGAGGGGTGGTTAGAGGGGGGGGGGGTCGGCCTGGGCTAGGGTGGCCGAGTGGTGGTCGGCTGGAGGAGGGATAGCCTGATGGGCTTGCTGGAGGGTGGAGGGAGGTACGACGACAGGGTTGGTGGGTGGAGAAGGGGCGGAAATGGGAGGAGGGAGGCGGTAGGCTGGCGGTTGGCGGTTCACAGCAGGCCGACGGTTTGGGCTGCAGTTTTTGGGGCCTGCAGTGGCTGAAAGTGAGGGATCGGGGGTGGAAAATGATGACAAGGGTTAGGGGAGGAGAAACCAACCTAGGAGTCATCACCTAGGGCTCCACGACGTCGGTACCGAGGGGTGATCGCTGGAATCCGGAAATACCTTCTCCAAAATTCTGCAATGTTCGATTTCAGCACCTACAACACCTATTTATAAGAGGAGACAAAACTAGGGCTTCCCCATCGACGACTATGATTGGTCGGTGGGGTCGGGCACTAAATACATGAAAAAATAAACCCAAAAAATGAACTAATAGATGTTCTTGACTCGCAGCGACGTGCCAGACGCAACCCGGAGTCGAATCGGCGATCCGATCAAGCCTTCCTGCACGAATAAATGAATGTGGGTCCCACCTTGCGGCGAACCCCTCCAACTGCACCATCTGATGGCTCCCCATCAATTACTCTATAATTTTCTACGCAAAAAAAGAAGTATTCAAATATACCATTTAAGCTGAGGAATGATGTCCAAAAATCATAAATTAGTAGATCTCATCGTATTGTGTAATCCTTATCCAAACATCCTTCTTTACAACATTTTAAAATTTTATGATAAGCAGCATGGTGAATTATTGAATAGCTTATGGCAGGATTAGAAAGAATAATCCTTAATTTTCTTAGTACTTTAATTCTTATATATTAGTTTTTATTTTCCCATAAATAGTCTGCCAGTAATAGCTTTATTTATTCCTTCTTCAAGTAATTAGTAGTAGTTATTCTCTCCATAACCTTAGCTGAACCCTCTTTCTCCCTCCATATTTTTGCCAAGGTATCTCCAAAACAAGTATACTCAAATTGCTCACACTTAGGAATCACTTGCTCTTCTGGGAATAGAGATCCATGATTATCAATTTCAGACCAATTAAAATTTCATATTATATATTAAAGGATTGTGATAAAATATTTGAATACTATCATACATGCTAGCAATTTTCCCAAAGAGTGGTAACTGAGAGAGGTAACGACAAGCAAGTACTGCGGATGAGCAAATAGGTGTGATAAGAAGGTAGGATTGACCAGAAAGGTTGTCCATTTATGTTGTTGGATGAGTAGCATGTTCATAATAGAGAGGAAAATAAACGAGGGTAAATGAGATTGGGCAATCATGAAGTAGAAAATTGAGGAAAGTCAATATAATATAGCTGTAGAAGCAATATCTAGCATTGTGGCTAGCGTGAGAAGACATTGATGGTGAGGAATATGGTCGTAGGGAACTAATAATAAAAGAGTTAGGCTCCGTTTGGCATGGCGGTGGTGGTCGTGAACGTGGTGGTTACGAACCATCGTTCGTGAACGCACAACCTCATCGAAGGAATTTCATTCAATTTAGTGTTCAAAACTAGATTTCTTTCTTAGTGGTCATAACTGTTGTCATACCAAACATACATTCTATGACGGAGAAGTTTTTGTCCAAACTCATCGGAGCAAAAATGTCATGCCAAACGGAACATTGGAGAGAAGAAGCTATAGTATACAATCAATTATACAAATGACCATTGTTTGTTAGTAATCCAAGTATCAAACCAGTAAATCAAACAAGGTAAGAGAAGGTAATATCATGTGTTTTTAGCTTATTTAACTTCCAAAAACAAACAGAAACAAATTTCCCGAGGCATTCAAACATCAAAAATCAAATGCAAGCATAGGTAAATATGAAAAGGAACCAAAGTTGCTTTATGTAAAGCATTATGGAACAACTGGCAAAGCACAAGGCATAGAGGAAATAGAAAAAAAATACCATCGACCGCAAAGCGTCGCAGCCTTGATGCCCCCATTCTCTTAAATAAAGGATCCTTAACATGCAACAGAGCAATTGACTGTCGTAGAAGAGAATCACCTGCATACTACTAAGATGATTAGGTAGTGTATTAACCTTGGAAATGCAACTTCTGATATACAAGTCTAGAGATTTATCATCATTAAAGAATACATAACTTTTGATAAACTATTTTCTTACCCATATACGGAAAGAAATTGGCGGCAACAGCCAATGCGGTTACAATGAAAAAGGCTTTCAAGAGCCATCCAACTTTCCTCTCCACCTCTTCTTCCAGAGCAATATCATCTATGGAAAAGATAAATTCAAAGTAAGCTTTAAATGTCATTAATGTGATGAAAACAATGTAGCAGAATACATTGTTGTTAAAGTGTCGGGCACGGAGGGGTCCTGGAGCCTAGGTGTGAGGCGCGGATGCGCAAATGACGGAGACAATGCAACTGCATCCCACTTTAAATAATCTTCATCAAACATCAATCCATCTACTCAATCAGATTCTTCATCCAATTTACTCATCAACAATTCATTACTATAATATATATCTCTTAGAATGTGGGATCAATGCGGGCACTTGCATAATAAGCTTCAATACTCGTTTAGATTTCACAAACATTAAATTATTGAAATGTGTTTGAGCTAGTATGAAGTGAGAGAGAAGATTTAAAATTGCATTATTATTCTGTCTTAATGCATATACAAGATACTCCTTATATGTAGAGAAAGAGGAAAAGTTAAGAGTCAATACAATTTGTGGGACTAAATAAGACTAAGAGAAGAATGGGCCCAATGGGCCATAATACATGGGCTAAATACAATAAAAATGAACAAGTCTCCCTATGTATTCTTCAGCACTTACCCGCAAGCTAGAGCATACAAATTCGTAGGCACCAAGCTTGAAAGGAAACTACTGATATAGTGGGCGAGACAAGGCCTTACTGAGTATATTAGAAACTTGATCGATCGTCGTCACATGTTGCAAAATCAAATTTCGAAGTTGAACTTTTTCCCAGACAAAGTGTCAATCGAGTGTAACGCCTCGGTCTATTGTGGGTGCGCCACAAATCTGCAGACCCGTGACCCCAACCCCTCTCCATGGATCTGATTGGCAACAACCACTAATTCCAATGACAGGTTGTTGAGGTTGAGGCTTGGACCCTAGAACTCTTAGATAAGGGAGCTCTAAACTGGTTCTCATCACCAACAGAGCTGCATACATGTGGCGCACCCACAGTAGATCAGGATGTTATATCGATCTCACTGTGTTTTGTGCGTTCATTAAACACAAGATTCTTAGCGATGTGAATAGTAGCATGCGATTGATGAGATAACAAGTAGTAGAGACATCAAAATTCTAATAGATAGTGGATACTTGCATCTAAAATAAAAGAGGTTGAGCAACTTTGAGAAGATGGTGGTTCTTCCGCTCAGCAATGTCATTCTGTTACGAGGTATACACACAAGATGTTTGATAGATGATGCCCACAAAGGTGCAAGTTTCCTGAAAGGCATGCCCAGTGTATTAGCGCACATTATCAGTGCGAAGTATTTTGATAGTGCAAGAAAATTGCATTTGTATTTCATCAGCAAAAGAGCGAAAAAAATAAGCTTAGAGCGATCGCGCGTCATGTACAACCAAATCATGCGTGAATAATCATCAATAAACATAAGGAAGTAACAATATTCAAATTCACTATTAGTTTTGTAGAGACCCCATATTTCAGAATGCACTTAATCAAAAAGAGCAGTGTTGCGAGTACAATGAAGGGGGAAGATAGAGCGATGTTGTTTACCATAGATAAAGGATTCACAATCAAAAGAAGAAAAATGAAAATATGGAAGAGTGTTCTCGAGAATCGGGAGAGGTACATGGTCAAGACGTCGGTGCCAATCAACAGAACTGACTGGGGATAGAACGTATGTGGGGATATCCAGCATGTAGAGCCCATTTGAAAATCTTCATTTACCAATGATAGTTTGTGTTTGTTGATCCTGCATAATAAAAGAGGAAGAGGAGAAAGTGATTAAACAGTCATAATCTTGAGTGACACGAGTAATAGAGAGTAGATTAAAGTGAGATTCGGGAACATGAAAAACAAAGCGAAGGGACAAAGAAGGGGTTAACAACACAGCCAAAACCGAAAACAGGAGTGGAGTCACCATTATCCACCATAAAGAACTTTGGACAGAGAGTCCAAGTACCGAGAGGGCCTCTGTGGAGTGATGTGTTTTGTGACACCCGAGTACACAATTCAAGAGGGACTATGAGACAAACATGAGATACTTTCATTGCAGACAGAGGCAATAGAGCTAGAGGGGGGAGATCAGCCCGCAAAAAAGCTAGAGTTCCTCGCATAAGGTGTCAATGTCAGAGCGGGAGGTGGAAGAACCATCAACAGCAGAGGAGGCATGCGGCATAGAGGGAGCTTGCGGCAGGGGAAAACCCTATTTTCGAAAACAAATTGTCTCAGTATGATTTCCCATACGACAATAAGTGCAGGAGCGAGAGGGCTGGAACTTAAAACGATTGCGACCATCTCGACCACCACCTCAAAAACCAGAACGGTCGCCACGAGCAGGAGAGGGTGGAGGTATGTTGTCAAAGTCACGATGTAGGAGGGCAGTAGGAGAGGGCATTGAAAGATCAAGAGGCGATGTCACATTTAACATCATAGAACAAACATCGGACGGTGAGGGAATAGTAGGAGAGGAAATGATATGTGACCAAACACTAAGGAGATGAGGAGAAACCCGAGCCGTCATCAAAGCAATCCCGATAGCTTATTTCTAAGCTCGTTGAGGGGTAAAAGTAAGTGTCGGGGGTTGGTGTTGAAAGTCAAGCGAAAGTCAAGCCTCAACAAGAGTCTTGGATTGGGCGGCATAGGGCGCGAGGTCTCCATCAGCTCGTGGGTAGAGACATAGAGGTATTGAAGAGTCATGAAAATATCAAAGAAGTGTTGAAGACTATCCTTCCCACAGTAGAAAGAGTGAAGCTCATTCCACATTTCTTTGGTAGTGTCATGACACAAAGCCATCGATACGATCCTAAGAGAATAATGGGTCAAATGGGCCATAATATATGGCCTAAATATAATATAAACGAACAAGTCTTCTTATGTATTCTTCAACATAGCTATTATAACTTTTCTTTCTTTTTTTGCAAGAAAATAATTTTAGATTGGAAACCTCGCTTGGGTGACATTGTTTGCTCTTGAGGAACACAAAATACACTCTCTCAGTCTGCTGAGCCTCTTAAGTTATACACAAACAAATAGCAAGCACAGATTCAACTAAATTTAGAAAGCTTAATTAATATCTCATATGTATTAATAATACAGAATCGGGGAAAAAAAGTCTAACAATCTCATTTTTCTTTTGTTCAAAGCATGATGACAAAACCAGCTTTGAATCTTCAAACAAACTAGACAGAAGCTAGACATTTTCATAGTATCAGCAACATCAAGAACTAATCAGAACTTGCAGTAGATTTCTCTTGACAAATTAAAAATGAGTATGGGAATAGAGAGACAGAGAGAGCAGAAAACCCAATACCTCTCTCATTGGTTGTACAGAATTGGCGCAGGCAGATAACTCCACTGTCAATTTTTCTACCAGATACCTACAAGATCGGGATCTACGGATTACGACAAACTTGGGATGAAGAAAGCGGAGGATGAGCTCACCGGCAGTGAGCGGAAGTAAGGAACGGGGAGGAATGTTTCAAAAGCCAGCCATCCTGGGGTCTCCGACGCCGCTGCCGGCGAACACCAAGGTGCCGATCGGCTGGTTTGAGGAGTAAAATAGCCGCTCTTGTCAAGGACGAGGCCGTTGGATACCTCCGGCGATCTCCGGACACAGCTCCTCAATGGGGCGAGTCTCCTCAACGCCGAAAGCCTCGACATTGGTTCAAGGAAATTCTTGGTGAAAGACTTCGTCCAGAATTTTGTCCCAAAAACTTGACATGCACTAAACCTAGAGCTGTCACCTAAAACCGAAAACCGAAAACCGAACCGAAATCGAACCGAAACCGCAAAGAACCGGATCAAACCGTTTGCAAATTATTCGGGTTCCGGTTTGAATTTTGGAACCGTGAACAACATTGGTCCGGGTGTGGTTCTTACATATTATTATCCGGACCGAAACTGGAACCGGAACCGCAACATACAAGTCTCAAGCGGTTTCAAGATTTTTAGACCCGATCCGAACCGGAGCAAAGTAGAACCGAACCGCAACCCGTTTATTATTATTATTATATTGTTATTATTTTATAATTTATCCATCATATTTACACTCACTATCATGAGTGAAGCTTGTGCAGTTTGAACTCAAACCGCAATCATACTACAGGGGGTCGACTTTAGACTGAAAAAAATTTCACCGCATAAAAACCGTATGATATGGTTTGACATTGTTGCGTTTTGGAATCAATTTTTGCAATGCATTTTTTATTTTTATACAGTTATATAATATATTTTTAATTTTACTTACAATTTTTTTGAAATATTTTATTTAAAAAATATAGAAGATATACAACTACTATTTATTAGTAATCATGAAAGACAACTAATTGTATTCAGTTGTTACGGTTGAGCATGCCGACGAGACGTGCGCAAGCCAACTAGAATTTGTGGCAAGTCTACACGCGTAGGAAGACAATTGATATTATCCCACCGATTGTGGAAAAGATCGTCGAAAAGTGGGCAACATAATTATTTATATTTTGATGTTGTTTTGAGTTTTACTATTTGCAGCCGCTTTTATTTCATTATGCCAAGTTTGATTTCGGTTTTAGTTGGAACCGATTGGAACCGGACCGAACCGCATGGAACCGGACCGTACCGATAGTGGTCAGTTTGGTTTTGGTTCTTGTTGAACCGGAACCGGAACCGTTAATACGACAGTTCCAAAAAAAAAGCTGGAACCGAAAACAGAACCGAAACCGGTCAAATCAAATAAGGTTTTGGTTCTAATTTGAAGAACTGTTACCTTAGTGGTTGGGTTCATGGTTTTAATAGAACCAGAACCGAACCAAAACCATGACAGCTCTAGTCTAAAGCAGACCAAATTTTTTAGGATCTCTTAGGCAGCGTTCGTTTCACAGTAATTGGAGGAAGGAATTGGAATTGGGTACCTTCAATTTCAATTCGGGTGTTCGTTTGATGTTTTTTAGGAAGGAATTGACATTCACGAAAAATCTATGGGTTTTGGAGGAAGGTGTTTGACCAAAACCCATGGCACTCCAATTCTTGTGTTCGTTTGCTTAATTTAGGAGAGAGAATTGGTTTTGGCCCAAAACCCATGAGTTTTGCTCTTTAGAAATTCCTTCTATAACCAAAAATCACCTCTTTAGGTCGGTTTTGTCACGGTTTTGACATTGTAGCTTCTCCCCGACAAAGCTTCTCACCGGCGTTCCAGAAAAGCTTCTCCCCGATCTAACTGGCATAGCTTATCATCGGCTTCCACTTCCGGCGTTCCAGCTTCCAGCTTCTCAACGGCTTCCAGCTTCTCACCAACGAAGCTTCTCCGACTTCCAACTTCTCACCGGCATTCCACTTCTAGCAAAGCTTCTCGCCAGCAAAGCGTTTCCGGCTTCCAGCTTCTCACCATCAAATCCATTTCCGACTTTTCCACTTCGGGTTTTGGAGAAGATGATGAATAGTAGATTCGTTCATCTCAAAACCTTCTCCAAACGAACAAGAAGAGAAAGGTTTTGACTCATTTTCAAAACCCACAAATTGAGGGTTTTTACCAAAACCAATTCCCTCCGTATAAAACCTAACAAACGAACGCAGTCTTAGTTTCATTGACATTAATATTGAAGTATTGTGTTTGAGAATATAAATATCATTTTTCTTATTCGTATCAATAATTTTAAAGTGAAATTGCATTTCTGATGGAAAGTCGTCAATATTCATCATAACCTAAAAACTCATAGATCCAATGTCTATCTCCAGTGACAGATATTAAAAGGAGTGCATGAGTTGCAACACAAATTATGCCAGGTGTGTACAACCCCGTATTCACAGAGTGGGGTCCCCAAGTAGGCGCAAGGTGTTATCCAGAGAATGGACCGGAACAAGTGAGCCCAAAGGCTTAGGGGCGGGTGCGGCGGGAGTCCAGCACCCGCCCCGGCCCGAGTAAATCTGGGGGCAGGTGCGGTAGAAGGCCGACACTCGCCTCGGACCCTTGTTAATCAGGAGGGGTGGGTGTGGTAACAAGCCAACACCTGCCCCGACCTTTTTAGGGTGTTGCCTGGCGACGCTAATGTCTCCTGACGACACCAAGGAGCTTTCGCTCGTCCCCTTGAAGGTCTTGCCCGGCCTAGTTCCCAGGGGTCTCTGCGAGACAGCTCCCAGGGGTCTCGGTAAAACACCTCCTAGGGGTCTCGGTGAGACAGCTCCCAGGGGTCTCGACTAGACAGCTCCTAGGTGTCTCGGCGAGACAGCTCCCAGGGGTCACCCGGCTCGACAGCTCCCAGGGGTATCAGCGAGACAACTCCTAGGGGTCTCCGTGAGACAGCTCCCAGGGGTCACACGACTCGACAGCTCCCAGGGGTCTCAGCGAGACAGCTCCCAGGGGTCACCCGGCTCGACAGCTCCCAGGGGTTTCAGTGAGACAACTCCTAGGGGTCTCCGTGAGACAGCTCCCAGGGGTCACTCAACTCGACAACTCCCAGGGGTCTCGACGAGACAACTCCCAGAGGTCTCGGCGAGACAGCTCCCAGGGGTCTCAGCGAGACAGCTCCCAGGGGTCACCCGACTCGACAGCTCTCCGGGGTCTCGACGCGACAGATCCCAGTGGTCTCGGCGAGACAGCTCCCAGGGGTCTCGACACGACAGCTCTCAGGGGTCTCGGCAAGATAACTCCCAGGGGTCTCGGCGAGACAGCTCGCAGGGGTCTCGATGAGACAGCTCCCAGTGGTCTCGGCGAGACAGCTCCCAGGGGTCTCGACACGACAGCTCTCAGGGGTCTCGGCGAGACAGCTCCCAGGGGTCTCGGCAAGACAGCTCCCAGGGGTCTCGGTGGACCTAGCTATGATGTGATTTGGTGATGTTTGCTGATGCTTGATGAGAAAGGAAGCACTGTATACAGGGAAGGAACCACTACCCCGGGTAGGGGGTAGGGTCGTTATAATGGGTCAGCAATGCTGACCGTTACTTTATTTTCTGTGTTGGTTTGGATGATGAATTGCAGGTGTTGCGGTTTGGAAAGAATAAGTGGATTGGCTAGCCTGGTGTTCGTAGTCCTTGAAGGCTATGTGAAGATTCGTGGTTGGATTTCATGTGTGGCCGGCCTGCGTGCCGATGTACGAAACCATTGATGTGAAAGAGGAACTTGTAAGGCCATAAGGCCAGGGTGTGTGAGGTGTATACAGTCCTGGTGTTGTTATACGTGTATCCACACGTCCTGGCCCATACGTCGCCCCCGAAGAAACAGTCGACGGAGCTACGTCCACCGGCCTAAATCTTTTCTTCTCTTGTCGGCGAAACTCCGATTGATCTGGTGGTGACATTTTAAACTCTGACTTTTCCCTTGTCAGTCTCTTATTCTCTCGTACTCGCTTCATATCCTTCTCCAAGGCACGAGCTGTATCGACCAACGCCTGAAAGCCTTGATTCACCAAACTCGGAAGTGCCAATCTTAATTCATCCCGCAAGCCGCCATAAAACCGATTTGTCTTTCGTGCTTCCTCCGCAAAGGTAGATCCCGCATATCTCCCCAATCTTGTAAACTCATGTAGGTAGGTATCAATATCTCGCTCACCCTGCACCAAACGGAGAAACTCATTTTCCATCGCAATCCTCTGCGACACCGGCACATACTTGGCTAAAAATATTTGGGAGAATTCCTCCATTGAAATCTCCGTTAAACCGCGACCTGCCAAGTGGTGCACTTCAATTTCATCCCACCACAATCTCGCATCTCCTTCCAACAGAAAAGTGGCCAACAACACTTTCTGTTCCTCGACCGTCATGATTGCGGTTAGGATCCTTTTTACTCTTGCCAACCAATCTTCTGCCTGCGTTGGTGAGAGCGCTCCACCAAACGTAGGTGGATGAAAGTGCATAAAACGTGACAATACGTCGTCACTCGCTTGCACTTCCACCACCTCGGCAGCATGCTCTTGTCTTCCACCAGGTCTTGCCTGTCCAGTTGGTTGTGCTTGTAACACTGCAAGCACTGTCTCCGCCACCACCCGTATGGCCTCTGCCGAGGGAGGCATCGGCGCTTCCACGGGTGCTGCACTCTCATCCGACCGCTGGGGCTCAGACGGCCCAGCTCCATCCCTCGCCACCTATCAATGTACAGAACACCATTTTTCTGGTTTGAGTTCATGCTAACAAGAAAAATGCTGCGCTAGAATGGAATGAGTTAAGGACACGCATAGATTTGATTTCCACACGTGATTCCTTCGCTTATCTGTGCTATATGGCGTGGGGCCCCGGCCGGACCCACCGTTATATGTCATGTGACAGGTGGGGGCGTTACAAAGAGGCTTTGGTGAAGCTCCTAGCTATGAGATGATCAATTGGTAGCACGCCTGGGGAGCTCGTGATAAACCCGGCCTGTTACACCACTAGGGTGAGTTGATCTAGTTAAGGAAGGGATCGATGGGTAGCAATGCTAGGGGAGCCGAGTTCAACCCGAGTTGCTGCACCACATGGTGTGGGTCGATCGGATTAGGAGGGGGATCGATGGGTAGACAATGCCTGGGGAGCTTAGATAAACCCGGCTTGCTACACCACGGAGTGTGGGTCGATCTGCTCTGTTTGTGATGCTGTGAGGATGGACCTCTGAGTGGCTTGGGCGGGATGTCGCCAGCCTGCGAGCTGGTGGACTAGGGCCGGTCAACCAACAAGTTAAAACCTCGAGAGACAGCGGTGTACGACGGTGGATTCTGGTATGCCAAGAAGGTGCCCTGAGTGCACGAAGCGTTGGTGGACTCCAGCGTTTGTGATGTGATGTGTTTGTTAGTGGAATAAAGAGAATAATCTAGCTATGATGTGATTTGGTGATGTTTGCTGATGCTTGATGAGAAAGGAAGCACTGTATACAGGGAAGGAACCACTACCCCGGGTAGGGGGTAGGGTCGTTATAATGGGTCAGCAATGCTGACCGTTACTTTGTTTTCTGTGTTGGTTTGGATGATGAATTGCAGGTGCTGCGGTTTGGAAAGAATAAGTGGATTGGCTAGCCTGATGTTCGTAGTCCTTGAAGGCTATGTGAAGATTCGTGGTTGGATTTCATGTGTGGCCGGCCTGCGTGCCGATGTACGAAACCATTGATGTGAAAGAGGAACTTGTAAGGCCATAAGGCCAGGGTGTGATGATTGTGAGGCGGCTTTGGTGAAGCTCCTAGCTATGAGATGATCAATTGGTAGCACGCCTGGGGAGCTCGTGATAAACCCGGCCTGTTACACCACTAGGGTGGGTTGATCTAGTTAAGGAAGGGATCGATGGGTGGCAATGCTAGGGGAGCCGAGTTAAACCCGGGTTGCTGCACCACATGGTGTGGGTCGATTGGATTAGGAGGGGGATCGATGGGTAGACAATGCCTGGGGAGCTTAGATAAACCTGGCTTGCTACACCACGGAGTGTGGGTCGATCTGCTCTGTTTGTGATGCTGTGAGGATGGACCTCTGAGTGGCTTGGGCGGGATGTCGCCAGCCTGCGAGCTGGTGGACTAGGGCCGGTCAACCAACAAGTTAAAACCTCGAGAGACAGTGGTGTACGACGGTGGATTCTGGTATGCCACTAGGGTGACTCCAAACAGCCAATTGGTCACAATCATCACAAAATCATAGCCACACTCGGCGAGACAGCTCCCAGGGGTCTCGCCGAGACAGCTCCCAGGGGTCTCGGCGAGACAGCTCCCAGGGGTCGCCGGCTCGAGGATCTCGCTCAGCTTGAGGGTCTACTATTTTGCCCCTGGTGGGCTGCGAATAGCTGTTCAAAATAACAAAATTTGACTGTTGGCAGACTAACTCATGGTCTTTCAGTAATTTTAGAGCAGCGAGATTGCGGTATTGACAGACCATCCCCAAAAAATCTATAAAAAAACCCTTGGGGTGCCTTGGAGAGGATCCGTTTTTCACCAATCTTCATCTTCTTCCTTCATCCTCCATGACACCTAGCTCAGCGTTGGCTGAGGAGGGGGAGATCTTAAAGATCTTTCGGGCGTGAGATGTGACCTCCATGCTAGAGCCAATGGTCATTTTCCAAATTCAAGTCTCTCACCAAGGGATAGCTTGGGAGAAGTAGGTGTGAGCTGCACCCCTAGGTCCGAACTCTAGGTGGAACTGAATCTTGGTTTCAACATCTTGGTGCGGTGAGCATGAACCGCGGCTCATACAGAAGTTCCGGAGCAAGTATCATGACGGGAGATCATGGAGGTGGTGATGACCCCAACCAGCTCCCCAACCCAGTACCCTTTGTAGGGAGGGAAGAGTTTATGACATCCATACAAGGCATCATGAAGATGCTGCGAAGTGTTGCTCCTCTGGGTGACTGCTCAACAATATTTTATTAACTAAGACTTCATTTGGTATAGTGGTGACGTTTGCTCCCGGCGGGTCGAAATGGAGAGTTGGAACCGGAGGGGGGAGGCGGGGTTGGAAAAGCTGCGTTTGAGAGACTTTTTTTTCTTGCGGCGGGTGCAAACGGAGCAAACGCCGCCGGCGCCCCGTTTGTTTACCCGCCGTCCGGCGGCGTTTGCTCCAAACGCCCGGCGAAAACGCCAAAACAAACGAAGTCTAAATTATACAATTTAATTGATCCATTTTATCAACTCAGGCTCCGTTTACCAAATATCTTTTTTACGCTAACCAAATGGCAAACACAAAAAAAGAAGGGCGGCGAGTCCCTGTGCTGGAGGATGTTGAGTTTGTTTTCTTTGGCGAGGGATCAAATCTGGTTTGATCTTCTTACTAAATTATTTTAATTTGTGATCTGAGGTGGATTAGTGGATGGTGACGCAACACTTCAACAAACCAGTCGCCGTCCTCGTCTACTAGCATCGCTTCCGCCCGCACTTCGATGGAGGTGCCTCTGACGAGGGCAAGCTTTCAAAGACGATGTTTCTTGCCGGAGACTTCAACAACGTCGCTAAATGGACAAAGGTGACAGAAGACATGCGAACAACAACCAAAAAGGACACAAATAATTGAAGCAGAAGACATGCTAGTGGACCAGCGTGGCAACTAAGGCTCCGTTTGGGAGGACTTATTTTCACCGGTCAAGCGGTCACGACCACATGAACCAGGACTTAATTAAGGTCCGATTCATGCGATCGTGACTGCTTGACCGATGAAAATAAGTCCCCCCAAACGGAGCCTAAATTGTTGAAGTGTTGCGTCTCCATCCACTGATCCACCTCCGACGACTTAAACAAATTAAAACATTTTAGCACAAAAGAGAACAAACTCGTCGTCCTCCAGCACAAAGACTCACCGTCCTTCTTTTTCTGCATTTGGATAACGGAAACTGTCATTTGGTTAATGTAAACAAGAGATTTGATAACATAAACTGTTTTTAGGATTAAATTGACTTATTTTTTAATAGTTTAGGCTCCATTTGGTTCTGCCGTGGCGGGTCGATCCGGCGAGTGAAAACGGAGAGTTTGAACCGGAGGGGGGAGGTGGTTGCTCCAAACGGAGCTTTTTGGGGCATTTCTCAAGGCGGGCGGGTGGAAATGGAGCAAACACCGTTGAAGGTTCATCTGTTTACCCTCCTTCCGGCGACGTTTGCCCAAAACGGAGCTACGAAACCCCCAAACAAATAGAGCCTTAGAAACCGTCTTTAGGAACTGATTTAGGTTCTGTTTAGTGGGAACTTATTTTCACCGGTCAAGCAATTACGACCGCATGAACCGGACCTTGATTAATAATTACGACCGTATGAACCGGACCTTAGTCATAACATCTTGAATAGTGAAAATAAGTGAAAATAAGTCGTAACCATATAAACAAATGAACCTCCAAAAAAAAAGCCATAGTATTTTTGCCTTTTATTTATGTGTATATAATATGTTAAATAATTTGCTTAAGCGAATGAAATTACACGGAATCATTGACGGAGTTGTTAATCCTATCACAACTACCAAAATTATTGCACGCCAAATTCTAACACTCCTTTAGAGTATAAAAACTTGGTTTAAATCCTCAAACATCAATCACAGCGCTCGTCAATGGCCCAAAGATCGCTCAAAGCGATCATCGCCGCCGTTATCACCACGACCCTGCTGTGGATGTTCGCATCCTCGTCCCAACCCGAAGACTGCACCGGCGAGGTCATCAGTCTGGCCCCTTGCATCAACTACATCACCGGCGCCGCCTCCGCACCCTCCAATTCATGCTGCTCGCAGCTTGCCGCGGTGGTGCGATCCGAGCCCACGTGCTTCTGCGCTGTCCTCAAAGGCGGCGGGCCGCAGTTCGGGATCGCCGGACTTAACCGGACACTCGCGTTGGCCCTCCCGGCCGCATGCCACGTCGATGCTCCAACGGTCGGAAAATGTAACGGTATTGAAATTAACCCCCGGCTAGCTGTTTATTTGCAGCTCTCTATTCTTCCTCACACCTTGGTAGCGCAAATTAACAGCATTTTATTGCAGAAATTGCATTGCCGCCGCCGCCGCCGCCGCCGTCGCCGCCGCCGCAGCCGCCACGGCCAAATGTTTCTCCTCCGGCGGGAGGCAATTCTAACGGCTGTGATTCCGCGGGAAGCTTTGTAAGACCAGTGGTACTCCCTGTTGTCGTCTCCATTGTGCTATTTCACATGGCCTTTCAATAACTTCCTTGATCTTCCAAGCTTCCATGCTTAAATTTGTACAGCTGAGGACATGGATTTTCCTTCAAGTTTGCCTAATTATAACTTGCACCCCTCCAACTTTCAAAATTATAAAACCTTTCTTTGATTTTTTACATTTCATAATTAATTTTTCCATTGAAAAATTCCAATACAATAACAACAATCAAGCCTTTATTTCACTATAGTGAGGCTGGTTGTATGAATCCTTTATCGCTATTGTGTCGTATTTTTTGTCAAAATCTCACTAATGTTTAAGTACATCAATTATTTTCTTATAATTTCATTCTAATAGTAAAAAAAATTTTGAATTTTGAGAAATAATTAGAATATAGATAAATATGTACCTAAAATAATTATAAAAATAATATAATTTATATTTCATAATTTATCTTCACAAACTCCATTTTTTTGGATACATAAAAATGTGACTTAACATATGGACATACAGTAGAAAAAACTTTATTCACGCTAGACCAAACACATATTGACATAGGAAATTTAGATGTGATTATCCCATTCCCCCCTGATCTTCGGGGGGGGGGGGGTGTACTGTACCGTGCAGTGCAACATCTAGCGGCTGTCAGTGCATCAGCACTCGTGCACGCATCTCGGCGCGAAGTGCTGATGCACTCGCAGCCATTGGATGTGCTGCACTGCATTGCAGTGCAGCACACCCCCCGCTTCCCCTGATCCCCACTTAGTGGGATCATGGTCTTGACCGCCGCACACTCGATTGCCACACGTGATCTCCCGTGCACCGATCCCACTTCGCCCACCTTTTGAGTAATCGCCGACACTGGCTACCGACACCGCCGACGCCAGGCGGCTCACGCCCGACCAGCCTCATGGTTAGCAGGGAGAGCGACATTAATTAAATATTTGATCTGCAAACAACGAATGTAATGAGCAAAATATACGCTCGAAACTATACCAAAGATAATAAAATCAATGCTTACAGTGTGTTGATAGTCGCATAACTGCCGTAACCACCTCCTAGACGCTATTATAGGAGCTTTAAGGCTCTTCATTTCTCACCTTTCTGCTCTGTGCTTTCTTCCTCCTCATGGCAAAACTATGCAATTCTCCTGCGAGCCACTGTTTCTCCACCAGAATTCTCCAACGAGACACCGTCCCGGCCTCCACCAAAATCCTCTCGCGTGCTATCGCCGCTCCACCAGAAACTCGGCAAAGTCCGCAACATCACCACGAAGAAGACGCTCTGCCCATTGTAGGAAGTAAGACTCGTTCGTGCTCAGCCTCCAGCAAGCGCGCTCCAACCTCACTCCGCGCATTCCGCGCCCGTCGGCGCATCAAGATTGTGAAAGTTGAACCTCTCGCGGAGCAGCCTATTGCCCGCCGAGCACCTAAGATTCCCTCTTATCTCTCAAGTGTAACGAGCAGCGGCCTGTCATTCTCGATTCTGCAAACAAGTTGTAACCTGGGCAGACAGTGAAGTTTGACTGACACATATCCGATCACGTGGTTTTTTGGTTTTTCCATGTAAAATTCGTCTTGTGCACTTTCTTCTTACTCTGTGACTAATTACGCATTCGAACACTCCCAGGCTAATACGGTCACATCCACACCGATTTAGAAGCATCGAATTAGACCTTAACATCAATCATTAATTTACACTATTTTTTAAATAAAAATTATCTCATTGTATATTATATATATGATATAAGAAGGAAAATTTTATTTATTTTATAATAATGGCCGTTATAGCTGCGTGAGAACAATGCCCCCTTGACAAGCATATGTAAAGTTAAACTATACTTAATATTTTAATCATTTATACTAACCTAAAGGAAAATTCACGTACTCTAGGTATACAACTATATTGAACCAATTGTTTAAGAGGAAAATAAAATAAAATTATATTACTAAGGACCAATTCTCTTGCACATATGGGAAGCAAGATAAAGTTCGGCGTGACATAGACTCGTCGTCAACGCGGTGGTTATGAGTTGACGTTCGTAAATACCTGACATACAACAGAGTCAACGAGCTCATTCATTGCCCCAAGCTAGAATATATCTCTAACGAGTCCATCAGCCACTGCACAACTGCATGAAATCGTCTTCCACATGTCATAGCAGGCTAAGAGCGTGCGCTACCCGCCGAACACCTTCCCATACGGTCCTGAGCTAGGTCGACAAAACATACCCGTTTTGAAACCGCATGCCGCCGATATCCACAACCACGCACCAATGGTATCTTATTTGATTAAACTGCCATTGCATTTTTATTTATTCATTTTTTGGAGAGAATTGCAATCGCAAATTAAAATAGGTAGTCACATTTAGGCTTTGTTTGACAAGGTGGCAGTGACGGATCCAGAAAATTAATAATGAGGTGCATAAAATTTTTTTTTGAATGTCACCTGGTTCTAAAATTTTAACATGGGGGGCTAGTCATCAACTTCCTTCAAAATATTTTTGAACGTTTCTATTTTATTGGAGCTGTTTCTCTCTAATCTGGCCACGACCACCGTTTTTGACGTATAAGTAGTTAAAATTCATTGTCTCGACAAGAGAAATCCAAATACAATAAATATTTTGAAAAATAATGTGTGTGTGTGTGTGTGTGGGGGGGGGGGGGGGGGGGGCAGTGTCCCTCAAGCTCCCCTCTGAATCCGCCCCCGAGTCAGTGGAGACGATTGTGAACGCGATGGATATGAAACATCCTTCGCCCGACCTCATCTAAGGAACTTCTTCCTCTTTTATGTTTAAAGTTAGTTTTCTTTTATCGGTGCGCCGTCATAACCATTGTTATGCCAAATATACCTTCTTTAACGGTGGAATTTTCGTCCAAACTCATAGCCAGGACATAAAAAATCCACGTCAAATGGAGCCTAAATGTAGATTTGATGTAATTCTAACAAATCATATAAATTTTAATTATAATTCGGTAACATTAAAATGTCATATGAATTTAGATATATTTAATTTAAATTTGATGCCATTCAACCATATCTATCAGACGAATATGGTTAATATTCTATGAATGATGACAAAAGGTAGAAAAAGGCTCCGTTCGGCAGGGCGGTAGCGGGCGTGAACACAACTGTTATGAATTGTCGTTTCAGAATGTTCGATTCCACCTAATGAACTTCATTCACTTTTATGTTCAAAACTAGCTTTATTTTCTTGATAGCAGTCACAACCGTTGTCATGCCCAACATGGATTCTATGATCAGTGGCAGATCAAAAAAATTAATAATAGTGGTACATAAATTGATAATGAGGGTACATAATTTTTTTTGAATGCGTCAATGAGTTCTAAAAATTTTAATATGGGGGCAGTCATTAACTTCCTTTAAAATATATTTTTTAAGGTTTCCATCTTAACAGAACTGTTTCTCTCTCATCTGACCACCGTTTTTGACGTATTAGTAGTTAAAATTCATTGTCTCGACGAGAGGAATACAAATACACTAACTATTTTGAAAAATAATGAGGGAGCCAGTGTCCCTCGAGCCCTCCTCTGAATCCACCCCTGCCTATGGCGCTAACATTTTTGTCTAAACTTACTGGAGCAAAAACACAATGAAAAAAATGGATCATTCCATTGGAAAAACCTTCCATTCAAGTATTTTTAGGATTGAAAATACACGCACTACTCAAGAGTACGGGGTCCATGAACCAAATTGATCGAATAACAACACAACAACACTCAAGCCTTTATCCCACTATAGTGGGGTCGGCTATATGGATCCTTTGTCGCCATTGTGCCCTATCTTTTGTCATAAGTTCACTAATACCAAATAGATCAAATACCTCTTAAAAAAATCTAAATTTGTCATAGAATGTAGATATTCAAATATGTTCGAATATTTGGATTTAGATTCAAATTTGAACGAATATTTGAATTCAAATTTGGATTCGTCATCCTGAAATCTTGGATTCAAAATCAGATTCAAGCTTGGATTCAAATTCGAATTTAATTATATAAAATTTATTTAATCATATAAAAATTATTTAATCACATAAAATTTATTTAACTATATATTAATATAATTCTCAAATATTCACAAAGTATTCTCAAATCATACCATTAGAGATGATATTATTCAGATTCCAATTCCGATTCAAATATGACTTGAATCTAAATTTCAAAAAAACAAATATTAAATTAATCTTGGAGAAAAGATTTCCAAATAATTCACAAATTATTTGGCTTGCGGATAGCTGAACTCAAGTGCATCATCCATTTTTATTAAAAATAATAATTAAATATACAATATTAGGTAAATATAAATAAGTAAACATTATATGAACATTTTACCTCGAGGCCACTCACATGGTGGAGGAAGAAGAGCGGGGATCGTAGCAGGCGGAGGCGGGAAGAGGGGAAATCGGCGCTTGATGGCTCCCCCGAAGAAATTGAAGAAGACGAAGACAAAGGCGAAGGATTCTTCTAAGTGCGGCAACCCTTCTTCGCAGCCCAAGCCGCCGGATTCGCAGGCCTCCGACAACGAGTGGTGGTATAGCTTCTGGCACAAGAACTGCGATTCTGGTAACCAGAAAAACCACTCTGGATGCTTCTAATTTTCAACTCTGTTAGATCTAAACTCTGCATGACTTATCCCGATCCCGTGCTTGCTTTGATCTTGTTGTTTTAATTACTTACAACAGCGTTTTCTTGAGGTTCTCTGGCGCCGTTTTCATGATTTCTCAGGGCGATCGTCTATTTTGTAAGATTTGTCTGTCAATTAATGTGAAATACTTTTGATTATTGCTCTAAGACTGATAATGACTATCAAGTATCATTTATCAATATAATTGAACCATATTTAAGGCATCGGATGAATGTCTGACACAGAAAAGAAAGACACTATCAAGTTCATTTATCATTATACATTTCAGAATTTAGACAAACTGAGATGCAGATAGTGAAGGTGACTAATGATTAATGAACATAGGGAGGCAAGATAAGATATCTATGAGCTTTATCAGACTGCAATGGAGTATATCTGCTCGTGGAAGGGAACTCCGGCCGCCGGGGTTGGAATAGGCAGCTAGTCAGCTCTAATGTCGCTGAATATGGCAGGGAGGCGGCTTCGGAACACCAAAAAATGACGAAGAAGAAGGACCCAACTCCGGTGGTTGGAGAAATCGACATGGGGGGGGGGGGGGGTATTTCAGTCAGCCGATGGCGAGGAAGGACACGCTTAGCTGAACAACGGGAAAATCCTAGAGGCGCGACTAGGGAAATGGGAGTATCAGCTGGGTTGTGGACAAGCATTGAGAGAAATGAAAAAAAAAGGATTTAAAGGGTTTTACTAGTTTATTGGTGTGCCCATATCCATTTTTGGTGTGCCCATATCCATTTTTGTGTGCCCATAACCCCATTGTTAAAGTAATATGTTACGGGCTCGATATGGATCCTTTGTCGCCATTGTGTCCTATCTTTTGTCATAATCTCATAATGCCTAAGTACATCTGTATAGTTTCATTCCAAGTCTTTATTTGTCTACCCCTCCCTCGTTTAACATGCCTGGTGACTAGACTCTCACAATGCCTAACTGGTGGCTCTAATGGTCTCCTTTGTACGTGTCCAAACCATCTTAGTCGAGCTTCTCTCATCTTCTCTGCAATTGGTGCTACTCCTGTCTTAAATATGATACATTCATTCCTACTTTTATCCAGTCTCGCGTGTCCACACATCCACCTAAGCATTCTCATCTTCGCAACTCCCATTTTTTGCTCATGTACACAATTCACTGCCCAACACTCAGAACCATAGAGCATTGCTGGTCTAATTGCAGTACGGTAAAACTTTCCCTTGAGTTTTAATGGTACTTTACAATCATATAAGATCCCTGATGCGCCTCTCCACTTCAACCAACCCGCTTGGATCTATGTCACATTTTTTTCAGTACCTCCGTCCTTTTGAATTATCGATCCAAGATACTTAAAAGATTCACTATGGGAAGTATCTTGATCACCCAACTTAATAACGACGCCACCCATCCTTCTTGTACTGTTAAATTTAAGCTCCATATACTCTGTCTTTACCCTGCTCAACCTAAAACCCTTCTTTTCTAAAGTGGATCTTGATTCTCTAAAATCTTGACATTCTAAGTTGCTTGAATTTTACAAGGAAACTGTTAGAATTATGTCATGTTGAATTATGTTTAGTCCAATCATTATATCTGTGAATCAAATGCCTGTCGTCTCAACTTCCTTCATGGGTTTCACCTACCAATTTGTCTTAACAAGAAATCTTGATGTGGAGCTTAAAGTCTATAGCTGAACATAGTGCGTGGCTATGACATTGATGATGTCACAGCCTTTTAGTTTGATTGTTCTCTGCAATAGTGATCTTGTTAGGAGATAATCATGTAATTGTTTGGAATTCTCCATGTATATACAAGTTAGCTTTAGGCGATTGCATGCTATGACATTATTTTAAAAGACAATTTTGCATATTTTCAGTTAAAACATATGCTTGGTTGTAGCGCGAACCATTGGCCAATTTGTATGGTCAGCTCACTTCAATTTCAATCATTTCTTAATCAGAGCATCCCAAAATAGGATTTGAGTCAGCTCACTTCAATTTCAATCATTTCTTAATAAGAGCATATATAAATTGTTCTCGTGTACGATTTCACAGCTATTTCTATGCCATAATCAAGCTCATCACGTTTCTTGAAACCCTAATCTATTGTTTATACAACCTTTTGAGTTTCACCCATTGGAGATGTCAAGATTGATTGACTTGTTTATGGTACCGTGCACAATGTTGATTTTAAAATGAAAAAAAGACCAATTTTAGTTTTTCTTGCACTAGTTTGGAGTGTTTTTCTTTCTTCTTAAACATTTGGTGAAAAAATCTGCAGTGCTCTTGTTTATCTACAATTCTCTAGTCTGTGGTGATAATAATTTTTGGTTTCACAGGCTTAGGATATTTCTTGAATGAATTGACTCAAACACTAAGTGGTCCCATTCAAGGCTCGAAATTTCTTGAATGAATTGACTCAAACACTAAGTGGTCCCATACAAGGCTCGAAACGGCTTTCCTACTCCATGAATGCGATGCTTTGACCTTCGTGTCTCCATGACCTAGCAGTGATACTTTGGACCACACTTCCCAAATGTGACTCGTGTACGATCCCCGTGTTTAGAGCTTTTTTTTACTAACATTAAGGTTGTGTGTTGAACTTCGACACTTCCTTAAGGTGGAACCAATTTTCACTGAGTATTTTTTCTATCATCTGCAGTGTTTCTTATCCCCATTCTTTCCGAACATACCTCTCCCTCTACATGTCTACAAATTAACATTGATATAACCGTACGCAAGACGCAGAGTTGAAAACTTTTGCCGCCGGCCTTTTGCACTTTATTGGGGTTTATCATTATGCTTGAAGAGTTGAAGGTAAGGTATCAATCATTATTGATTTATTGGGATATATCAATATGCTTGAAGACAAGGTAGCAATCACTGCCTTGTCTTCAAGATGTAATTGCATTCTATCCACTTACATCTTGTCAGTTCACATTATGTAATATTGTACGTTCGATTCACGGGCTTCGGGGAAACTTAACTCGTGCCAATGATATTAAAATGTCATGGCAAGTGAACAACGGGTTGAGTGGAACCGTTCCTGCTTTATGCCGAGGGCATAGAGGTCGGGTATTGCTATCGATGATGTAAAGCAAGAAGGTTTTACAAATTCATGTAAATGGATTTGTGCGGAAGTAGTGTTGTGCCTAGAAGTTGGATTTAAGTGGATAGAATGCAATTCTTCGTGCATCCTAGTGCCAGTTTTTCTATGGCAATTCGTTTTTGCTTTAGTTATACTCTTGCTTTAGCATATTGTCATTTTTCTAAAACCTTCTTCTATGATTATCCAACCAGCTGTCGTCTTCTAAATCCAAGATAAAGTAGCAAAGGCTCTCCTAGACTGCTAAAGTACTCAACAAATGTGAACTGACAAGATATTCCTTGGTTTATTTGTAAGACTCTTTAAACTCCTGAGTCCAAGCAAAATCAACATGCTCTTAGGTGTTTTAAGAAAAACATTCTTCCCCTAAACTAGAAATAACCCTGCTTTGTGTACCTTGCTTCTTAGTCAACTTTGGTACTACGTTCAGAGAGCTTGGAGAAACCAATGATTTTTTCTGTTCTTGCTTAGAACACACTTATTTAGGTAGTTTCAAAATTATCCTTCAAATATTGCAATCATTGACCTCCCATATACTTTCGACTAACAAATTATCCGTATATATTTCAATATTTCTTCCATTTTGAAATATAAAAATGCCCATCGACCTTTGTTGTGTAACAACCTAAGCCGTAGTATCTACGGTATTGTCCACTTTGATTGATTCAACTCATCCTATACTAAGCTGAACCTTATGATTTTATCCCTTTTGTGAGGTGACCTGCGAGTGGTGGAGTTCCACATAACCCATCATTTGCTCTGAAAAGACCCTTATGATATTATGAACTTTAAATTACTATTTAAGATTAATAATTTTTCATCCTATTCAGATGTGAGATTCATTCGTTCCTACACCTCCTTTCAACTAGAATCTTTCCATCCTTGAAGCCTCCAACAAGTTATTTTTCTCTGGTCTTCATTGCTCTAAAAACACTCTCCGCCATCATCGGACCACCCTCATATGATTTGTGTTGTTACAACCCAACAACTTCTATTTTTTCATCCCCTAACCATACATTGTACTGCAAAAAGCCAACCTCTAATAATGTCATTTTTAACAATGCAACCCACAATATTTGAGGTATTGTTCGCTTTAGTTTTGAGCCGAACCTGTCCTAAGTCTAACCTCATGGTTTTATCATTTTTTTGAGGTGACCTATGAGTACTAGCTTATCTGAACATCTTATCGTGACAATAAAACCCAAGTTTCGGCCAACTTTCCGGACCCATTCAATTAATGATTCTTTAGTCACAAATAATTGGTCAGTCTCAAAATGGCTACCCACATCCACTTGAATTTTCTTAACCCCTTCATCAATACATATTATCATTTCACTACTTCCCTCCATGCTGCAAAAAACATGAGTAATGATACAATGAAACATGGAAAGAGTTTGAAAGATAATATTGTAATATGGGGGTCAGATTAGTGTCATTAGTAGTCATAATGTGGGTTCCTGATAAATATGATTTCTCTCAGCATTTGATTTCCTGCAAGCCCAGTTTCAATCACACAATGATTTGATAATTTAGAAGGCGACAAGAATTATACAAGCTCTGTGCTCCGAGGCCAAGGTGTGTTCCAGTCTTACCCATAATCCTATAACTTGGTTTTCGAGATTGTTGTGCCTTGTATTAATTTTTTGACATTAATAAGGGATCAAAACGTACGATGGTTACCCCTAAAGAGAGCATGTTTTTTGGGTTTAGGTTTACCTTGCCGGAAAAATCAGAGGAAGGGAACGCCTGTGAGGAAGAAGGTGTCAGATGCTCGACTCTGAAAAAATGCAGGGGGTGTCAAGGATGACTATATATATATAAATATATAATAAAATAAAAGTTCTGACGCGGCTACGCATGCAGGCATTCACATACCTTCAAACAAACATTTGCAAAATAAAATAAAGTAAAATGCAAAATAATAAAAACACAACATGACACAAATAACTCAGGGCCGGTAGAGGTCCGGACGGGTGCGACGTTGGACACTTTTTCGACCTGTTCTGGGCTGGTTTCCACCAACTCTCCCCCTCTCGAAATCACTTATCTCTGGTAAGTGCTCTGATCGGTAGTGCTGTAGAAGATCAACATCCATACGCTGTAACTCCTCGTCCAAAACCCAGCTGGTCTCGGTCTCGGGTCTGCCATGCCAACGAACCAAATATCTCTAAAAACCACCATCAGTAGTGGTCACTGTCTCGTCATCCAATATCTGCTCGGGAACCAAAATCTGTTGCGGAAGTCTGTCAACGACTCTGAGAACCGGTATAGAAAAATCTCTTGGTGTCTCATACTCGGTTTGAAAACTGTCAGTGAAAAAAGGAACAACAATCTTCATCAATCATCAATCCTAACTCTATCAAGAAGCACCATACAACAACCTCTCACAACAACAAATTCTTCATCATTAAACCTAACACTCCACAACCACAGAACTCTTCTCACGGAAGCTACACAACTATCAAAAATTCACAGAGGCGATCTTAGCTTCCGGCCGAGTTACCTCCCATGAGGTCTATTCAACACGCGATAGATCTTGTACCTGAAGCTTCCCTCCCTCATTTACCGCATTATTGATTGAATCATGCCGCCCATGAGGAGCTGCAGAAGTAGATCAGAGATCTTTTAGACATATGCTTTATATGTCATAGCCTTAGTCCTTGTGCGGTGCCTGCCCTCCTTGCCCCCCAAAAGGATGTTACATGACGTATGTGTCAATGCATCTGATGATACCCTGACTGGATGATATGTTAGACATGTTGATTGGAGCCACAATCTTTTCCAAGCTCGATCTTCATAGTGGTTATCATCAGATCCGTATACGTGAAGGAGATAAGTGGAAAACTACCTTCAAGTCGAAGATGGGCTTTATGAGTGACTTGTGATGCCCTTTGGGTGATCCAATGCCCCTAGTACTTTTGTTCGGATGTTGACCTAGGTCTTCAGACCTTATATTGGGAAGTTTATAGTAGTCTATTTCGATGATATTTGGATTTATAGTCGGACTGAGAGTGATCACCAAACTCACTTACGTATTATTTTCGAGCTCCTGCGAGTCGAGCGAGTATACATCAATTTGAAGAATTGTGTCTTTATGGCTATGTTTGTTATCTTTCTTGGATATATAGTGAGTTCTGCTGGTATCACTATGGATCATAAGAAAGTTCGAGTGATTCGTGAGTGGCCTATCCCTCATAACATTCACGATGTTCGTTTCATAGACTAACCACCTTTTATCATCGATTCATTAAGAACTTCGGTACGATTATGGCGTCAGTCACTGATTGTACGAAGAAGAAAAGTTTTCAGTGGACATCATCGACAACAAGAGCCTTTGAGATCATCAAGGAGAAGATGTCCACTGCACCAGTTATTGGACTCCCTGATTTCATTTAGGTATTCGAGGTGTCCCGTGATGTCTCTGGGGTTGGGATAAGTGTACTTAGTTAAGAGGGTCACCCCGATGGATTTTTTATTGAAAAACTCTCAGACCCGAAGCTGAATTATTCCAACTATGAGCGCGAATTCTATGTGATTGTACATACGTTACGTCACTGGTGGCATTATTTATTGTCCAAGGAGTTTGTTCTCCACTCTAATCATCAGGCGTTGCGTTATATCAATTCGCAACAGAATTTGAACCCTCGACAGACTAAGTGGGTATCATATTTACAGGAGTACACCTTCATTCTCTAGCACTGTAAGAGAACGGTGAATAGGATTGCCGACGCCCTTAGTCGAGTCACCCTCGTACTAACATAGATGCGTACTCAGGTGATAGGATTTGAGCGTATCAAGGATGACTATTCCAGTTGTCCTGATTTTAGTGGTATTTACGGTGCGATACGTTCAGATTTCTTTCACGATGAGACTGATTATCTCATTCGAGACAAATATTTGTTTTGTGGGACCCGTCTGTGTATCCCCCGCACCTCGTTGCGAAACTTCATTGTATGAGAATTATATGGCAGAGGCTTAGACGAACATTTTGGACGTGACAAGACGATAACCTTAGTAAAGGAGCGATTCTATTGGCCCGGGATGAAGCGAGTTATTGCTCAGATTGTCATTACTTGCCGCATTTGTCAGGTAGCGAAGGGCAATAAATAGTCCGCTGGATTATACACACTTTTACCGGTGCTTAGTATTCCTTGGGATGATGTTAGCATGAATTTTATGATTGGGTTGCTGCACACTTTTAGGAAACATGATTCCATTCTTGTGGTAGTCGATCGGTTTTCTAAAATGACATATTTCATCCCCTACAACAAAACCGACGACGCCTCTCATATAACTCGTATTAATTATAAAAGGTTGTCGTGCATCGAGTAATACCTAAGACTATCGTTACCGATCGAGACGCATATCATCCACAAACTGACAGTCAAATTGAAGTCGTAAATAAGAGTTTAGGAAATTTACTGCGTTATTTGATAGGATAACACCAAAGAAATTGAGACCTAATTCTTCCGCACGCCTAATTGGCCTATAATAATTTGAAAAACAGATCCACGAGTTTATCTCCCAATGAGGTTGTTCATGAATCATGATCACACTGCACGAGTGCCGCTACATTTAGCACCACTGCCACCCACTTTTAGGACTAGCCAATTTGCACATGAGTATGCATTGTATTTGCATGATTTGCATAAAGAAATTGAGCGGAAATTGCATAACACTTATGACTTATATGCAACACAAGCTAACAAGTACAAAAGAGCTACTAGTTTCAAAGTAGTTGATTTGGTGATGGTTCGGCTAATTCTGGAATGGTTACCTTCTGGTACCGTAAAGAAGCTAATTGACCGTAGAACTGGACCCTTTCGAGTAGTAAAGCGGATTAGACAAAATGCGTATGAACTTGAGATGCATTTCATTTGTGGAGCAAATTCCGTTTTTAACGTAGCCGATCTGACTTTATTTCACGATTATCGCATGAGTCTTTAGATTTTCCCTTTATCTTCTCCGTTTGATTTTCTGGGTTGGTGAGTGCTAGTGAAGAGCCACATACAGGACACACCGATACTCATTCAGTTGCTGACACGTCACCTGCAATTTTTTCCTTTTTCCATTGACAGTTTTCATGTTGAGCACGAGACACTAGGAGATTCTTCCATACTATTTCCTAGAGCCGCTCACAGACTTTCTTGACAGATCTTGGTTTCCGAGCAGATATTGGATGACGAGACAGTGACCACTACTGATGGTGGATTTCAGAGATATTTGGTTCGTTGGTATGACAGACCAGAGACCGAGACCAGTTGGATTTTGGTCGAGGAGTTACAATGCATGGATGCTGATCTTCTACAACACTACCGATCGTAGCACTCTCCAGAGATGAGTGATTTCGAGAGGGGGAGAGTTGGTGGAGACCAGCCTGGATCAGGTCGTCGCAAAAATACCCGGCGTCGCACTCGTCCGGACCTCTACCGGCCCTGAGTTATTTGTCATGTTGTGTTTTTATTATTTTGTAATTTATTTTGCAAATATTTGTTTGAAAGTATGTGCACACTTGCGTGCATAGCCACGTCAGAAATTTTATTTTATATATATATATATAAATATAATAGCAGCCGGTTTAGGTCCTTCTCCCAGGCGGTTCAGAAACAGGGGCTTAGGTTTTTAATTTATTTGTTCCAGTCACTGTTTTCTTCCCTTGGTCAGCCGCATGCCACAGTTCTCCCCATAATGGCTTCAAACCGCGATCCGTCTTCTCTGCCCGCCTCTACCCCACTCCGGCGGTTGCAACTCCACGACCCAGCGGCGCCTCAGATCAACCGTCCAATGCATCTTCCGCCACGTCCAAGCCAACCACTTGCCATGAAGCCGTTCCTAATGGGTTTTTTAGATCCACTTTCAAGTTCCACCATGACTGAAAACTGTCTGAAGCAAAGGTTACGTGATTCATTTTCGACACCCTATAAATAGGGATATGTATGTATTTTTGTGGAGGATTGATGATTGGTAAAGATTTGAGCCGTTTCCTTGAGCCTTGTAATCGGTGTGAGGGTTGTTGAATGTATGATTCTTGTAGCTGTAGGAGTTTAGGAGTGAATGAAGATTGCTTGTGTTTGATTCCTGTAGGAGAGTTATGTTAGTGTTAATGAGTGGTAGTGTGAGAGTGATTTGATGAAAGATTTCTGGAGAATGAGATTGTGAGTTGTGATTTCCTGTTCAGGAGATTGTGTTTTGTTTCCTGTTCTTAAGTCCCGTAGTCGGAACTGTGAGAATAGATCTGTTGCCTTGTTTTGCTTCCGTTAGAGTGATGTTGCTCTGAAATATTAGTTTTTCTGTTTTTTTTTCCTGGGGTGGTTGCTGAATACTTGAGTTGGCTGTTTGCATCACCTGGGAAGATGGTGAACAATTGGTGTTAAAATCTCTGTATAACTGTTTCTTTGCTTGATTTCCGTTGAAGAATCGAAGCCATCTGCTTCTTTCTTGTCGCAGAGAAAATAGCGAGTGAATTTTAGTTCTTGTGTTAGAGATTACGTGAAACCATAGTTGTCAAGGCGCGCGCCTGAGGCGCCGGGCGCACCAGGCGCAGCCCGCCGCGCCTCAGCACAGCTGAGGCAGGCGATGTGCCCCAGGCGCACCTCAGGCGCTCCCAGGCGCGCCTAGGTGCGCGCCTTACAGGCTCCCTGGCGCGCCAAAGGCGCGCCCGGGCCTTTCAAGGTATTTTTTAATTTTTTTTGATATGGCCAAAAACATGATCTTAGACGCACCCGAGGCACCCCCTAGGCGCACTTGGGCGCCCAATTCACTGAAATTGAGCGAATTGGGCGCCCAATTCGCTGAAATTCCGTGATTTCGCACAATTTCAGCGAATTGGGCGCCCAATTCGCACAATTTCAGCGAATTGGGCGCCCAATTCGCACAATTTCAGCGAATTGGGCGCCCAATTCGCACAATTTCAGCGAATTGGGCGCCCAATTCGCACAATTTCAGCGAATTGGGCGCCCAATTCGCTCAATTTCCTTTTCCTCCCAATTTTGCGCCTCACGTGGCTCAGGCGCGCGCCTGCGCCTTGCGCCTAGGTTTCAGGGGCCCTTTGCGCCTTGGTGCGCCTTGCGCCTTTGATAACTTAGCGTGAAACCATTTGAGTGTGAGAGCGAGTGTATTTTAGGTTGTTTAGTTTGTGCCTTCCTTACACTGTTGAGTGTTTGAGATTCCGTGTAACCACTTTCATGTGAGAGTGAGTGAAATTTCACCTTGGTGCCCGTGTGCGATAGTGGCCGACCTCGGTGTGTGAGATCTAAGGTGACGAGGAAATTCCTCGCGGGCTCGCCGTCGACTTCGATTGCAGAAAGACGCCTCTTTTCGTGGGTAACTTGCTTCTTTCTCTTCCTTTGGTGTGTCTAATTTTCTTTTAGGATAATTAGATTCATTATTGAGTTTTCGCCCGAATTTTGTAAGCGAATGCTACGTCGAAAACTTCAAATGGAAAGATATTTGGAGGTCACGATTTCCGTTCTGCTACGATAAGAGGAAAAGAACGAAAGTTGCGAACATTCTTTTCCCGGTTTTAAAATTGAATCATTTTTTCAAGAAAATTGTTTTTAAGCAAAACAGTGATTTTGTGTTTTACAAAAATTTAGTTGCTTCACTTCATAAAGTCTGCGTAACTCCCGCTCAAATTAATTTTTTGCACAATTCATATTTCATTTCACGCATTTAGGGTTTTCTAGAAATAGCCGACAGACACGCAAACCCTATGCGCACTCCTGCATCATTGTGATTTTGATGTTCTTCCCGAATAAAAAGATGGTTTCATTATGGCTCTGTTTTGGGAATCCGGCCTCGTTTAGGCTCCGGTGAGGCCAGAATGGAGCTCCTTTTCAAACGAAGCGGCAGGTGAAATGGAGCTTGTTTTTGAACTGAGTGGCTGGTGAAATGGAGCTCTTCTAGTTCAAAAAGAGGTTAAATCTCAAGCGACAAATAGAACACTGCCACACGGTAGTCTGAACGGGTTCTCAAACAACGCCTGAAATTTCGCTGACAAATGGAGCTCGCCTCACTTCAGTATCAAAAATCTATGAGAACAGCTGCAGAAGCTGGAAATTTACCATGTCATAAATGTGAAGCAAGGGTGAACAATTTATTTAGTTTTCAATAACACAATGATTTTTTAGTTTTTTTGCCTACATGATTATATTCTGATATATGAACCATATATGTTTGCATTTTTGCTTGCTTTAGCTGAAGTGAACGGAAAATGCTGTTTTATACTAACCGCAGGGAGGGAGCTATGTTCAGGAACGCAGTTTTATCCTCATATCCAACCACCACCACTCTCTCAAATAGGCCCTTTGCTGACTCGCATCGTGCTTTAGGAAGCAAAATAAGTATAAGCAGAAGCAGTTTCCAGGCATGTTCAATGAATTAAGTGTCCCTTTTGGCGCAGAGTTTTTTCTCCGATGAGTTTGGACAAAAATGCGCCACCATCGCAGAATGTGTTTAACATGGCGATTATGATCGCTACCAAGGAAAAAACACTATTTTTGAACATAAAATGGAGGGAATTCCTTAGGTGATGTCGGGAGTTCACGAACGATGGTTTATAACTACCACATGTTGATTACCGCCACTGCTGTGCCAAACGGACCCAAAATTCTTCTAGGAATATCATGGAAAAACCTCTTCTATTCGACAATTTGAACATGAATGGCCGATAAATCCATATTTAAACCAAACCGTTATTACTTTTTAAATTAATTAGAGTTTTATGCAGGGCCTGATGTTCCTTCAGGCGAAGACGAAGCGTTCAAATATTTCTTCCGGGTATCGAAGACGACCTTCGAGTATATCTGCTCCTTAGTCAGGCAGGACTTAGTGTCAAGACCTCCATCCGGGCTCATAAACATCGAAGGCAGGCTTCTCAGTGTGGAGAAACAAGTCGCCATAGCCATGAGAAGGCTGGCATCCGGGGAGGCCCAAGTATCCGTCGGTAACGCCTTCGGCGTGGGGCAGTCCACCGTATCCCAAGTTACATGGAGATTCATCGAATCCATGGAGGAGCGCGCCCGGCATCATCTTCGGTGGCCAGAATCCGAGCAAATGGAGCGGATAAAAACTGAGTTCGAGACCGAATATGGGCTTCCCAACTGCTGCGGCGCCATCAGCGCCACCCACATCATCATGACGCTTCCCGCCGTGGAATCTTCTGACGATTGGTGCGACCAGGAGAGGAACTACAGCATGTTCCTCCAAGTCGTCGTCGACCACGAGATGAGGTTTCTCGACATCGTCACCGGCTGGCCCGGGAGCATGACCGTCTCCCGGCTGCTCAAGTGCTCCGGATTCTACAAGCTCTGCGAGGGCGGGAGGCGCCTGAGCGGCCCTCCCAAGACATCTCCTGCGAATGGGGTGGAGATACGAGAATTCATAGTCGGGGGCTCGTGCTACCCGCTCCTTCCGTGGCTGATGATCCCTTATGCCGGGAAAGGGCTGTCGGCATCCATGGACGCCTTCAACGCGAAGCATTGTGCGGCTGGTTCACTCGCAACACGGGCTTTATCGCGGCTCAAAGGTGTCTGGAGGATCCTCAACAAGGTGATGTGGAGGCCAGACAAGCACAAACTGCCAAGTATTATTCTGGTCTGCTGCTTGCTGCATAACATTATTGTTGATGGCAGAGATAAGATGCATCCAAATCTGTTGCTCTCAGATCACCATGATACTGGCTACAGGGAACACAACTGCCAGCAAATGGATTCTGAGGGCGAGGCCATGAGAGAGAGTCTCTGTAGGCACTTGGTCTGGTCCATGGTAGAGGCCGAATGAAGCACCTAATCCGGGTTCAATTCTTGACCTATTTTTCTTAAAACTTGTATCTTCTTCGAGGCATTCTGAAGCAGGATGATCATGTAATTGAGATACTTGTGTTTAAAATGAGGCGATTTTGATGAATGAGATGCCCGCAGCAGTATTCTTCGAGTGAGTCATGGCGGAATTTTGGATTGATCTTTCTGCCTCGGGCTCATGATTTTGGGATAGTTTACGTGGGACTATATACCAATTTGAGACTCTAATTAAGGTTTGATGGAGCATGAGGTGGTTTGGGATGGTTGAAATAGCAATGCCTTCTACAACTTTTTGATGGGATATGCATCGTGGGATCAGAGATTCCTTCGTGCTCCGTTCGTGCGGCCTTCAGAAACTTCCGCTCCTAAGCCAGCCCCTCCGCGGTGCTTTCCAAACGAAGGGGAGGCTCATAGAACTCCTTTTAACTCTGTACTTCTTTTCCTAAACTTGGTTATTGTAAATGAGAGGGGTGCTTGACTTTTATAGGTCCCAAGATGTTTTTCCTCTGAAGAATAGAAGACCCTAGGATTCTCCTCACACAGGAATCTTCTACACACCAAGGTTCTGTTTGGTTGAGCGTTTTGCGAGCTGTGTGCCGTTGCTTTTCACACTGCCCTTCCAAGCACTTATCCGACCATATCCGGTGTGAAACACCACTGCTCATGGGTCGTGAAAATAGCGTGATTTGGATTCATGAAATATTTTCACGACTCCAAATCGCGGCGTTGGCTCTGCGATTCCCCAAAGCCGCACGATTCTCCCCTTTCGTCAACGACACCGCTCGCAACTCCAGAAGCTCTTATGATACTTATAGGAAACCCCGCACACATTAGGGTTCTCGGGAATGTTCCATTAGATGCTAGATCCTACATCCACATAACCAACTCCAGAAGCTCTTATGATACTCTAGAAACTTCTTTAGACTCTTGGATTATTTTGTAGAACTTTCTTCATTGTGATTGAAAATGTGTCATGGACTAGCCATGAGCTTGAATTCAGTGAACTGTATAGCTAGTGCCCTTGTACTGTAAATGGTGGTAATTATGCTATCGAATTGTCGGTGCATCATTTTTGCTCCAGCGCTTTTGAACAAAAATGCCACTGTTGTAGAATGTATGCACAAAAAAAATGATGCACACAAAAATGATCGCCCGCGATCCAGAACGGGTTTGGTGCTCTTTAGGATTTTAGGGTTTTGCCGGCCATGCGATCCCTAGACATAAAGCTGTACATGATGACGTCCCTGATTTCCCCCTTCAACACCATGTAGTCTCTCAACACTGCCTCCCTCGCGAATCCCGCCTTCTCCAAAACCCGCTGCGACGCCGGATTCTCCACATCCGCGACCGCCTCGACCCGCTCTAATTCCGGCCACTCCTCGAACGCCGCCGCTGTCGCCTCCCTCACCGCCTCCGTCGCGATCCCGCGGCACCGGAACTTGGAGGCCACGCGGTACCCGAGCGAGGCGGACCTCGGGGCTCCGTCCCCGGAGATCCCCGGCCGGAGAGAGATGGAGCCCACGATGCGGCCGTCGGGAAGGCAAATGGCGCGATACCAGGAATGAGCAAGGACTTTGTCGTGGAGGAAGCGGACGGCGTCGTCGCGGCTGGCAAAGGGTCCGCGGCGGAGGAAGCGGTTGGCAGCAGCTTCGGCGGAGAGGGCGACCAAACCGTCGATGTCGGATTCGGAGGTGTCGAATGGCCGGAGAGAGATAGGCGGCGGCGGCGGCAAGTGGATGCTGCGGTTGTCGCCTTTGCGGATCTCCTCAGTTTCCATTTGTGGGTTTGAGATGCGGAGTGGGTACGGTTATTTAAAGAATAAAAAAAATACTCTTTCACCTCTTGGCCTTTTGCAGACAAATATTTAAAGGGTGGTGATATTAGTACACCAAATATGGCTATTGATACCCCATTTCAAAAATTGAAAACCCCCTTTTTAAAAACCCTAAACCTAATATTTGTACCCCGCCGCTGCTCAGTGCCCGCCGCTCCAGGTTTCCGCTCTGCTCCACGTTTTCCGCTCGGTTTCCGCTCCAGGTTTCCGCTCCTCTCCGCTCCAGATTTCCGCTCCAGATTTCCGCTCCAGATTTCCGCTCCAGACTTCCGCTCCAGATTTCCGCTCCAGATTTCCGCTCCGGCTCCAGATTTCCGCTCCGCGCTGTTCCGCTCCAGATTTCCGCTCCGGCTCTTCCGCTCCAGGTTTCCGCAGAGGTTTCGGGGTCCGCTCTGCTCAAGGTTTCGGCTCCTCTCCGCTCTGCTGAAGGTCCGTTCTGCTCAAAGGGGCTTCTTCTTCTTCTTCTTCTTGCTGCCACTTCTTCTTCTTCTTCTTGCTGCCACTTCTTCTTCTTCTTGCTGCCACTTCTTCTTCTTGCTGCCACTTCTTCTTCTTGCTGCCACTATAGAACAAATTGCTGCCACTTCTTCTTCTTGCTGCCACTATAGAACAAATTGCTGCCACTTCTTCTTCTTGCTGCCACTGTTATAGAACAAATTGCTGCCACTGTTATTGAACAAATTGCTGCCACTGTTATAGAACAATATGCTTGCTGCCACTGTTATAAAACAAATTGCTTGCTGCCACTGTTATAGAACAAATTGCTTGCTGCCTGCTGCCACTGTTATAGAACAAATTTGTTATAGAACAAATTGCTTGCTGCCACATGTTATAGTACAAATTGCTTGCTGCCACTGTTTTCCTTCATTTACTTATACCTTACATGTTATAGAACAAATTGCTATAAGATTCTTGTTGCTGTCACTTTTTTCCTTGGTTCTGAATAAATGTTATAGAACAAATTGCTATAAGATTCTTCTTGCTGCCACTTTGTTCCTTCATTTAGTGGTTCTGAATAAATGTTATGGAGCAAATTGCTGTCACTTTGTTATATAAGATTTTGTTCTTACTCCAAGTGTGCTTTACTTAGTGGTTCTGAATAAATGTTATAGAGCAAATTGCAAATTGCATTATTTATATTATTTTTGTGTAGTTATAATGTTGTAATAATATATGATTATTCGTTTTTTATTTGCTAGGAATGACTTCAGAAAAAATGTTATTGTTGTGTAATGAAGAGTACTGTAAGGATACATTGTTAGATGTTGGAAGTCACTTCTGTACTGATTCGACCTTTGAAAGTAAAGAGAAGTTGATTGAATGGGCTAGGAAAATAGCAAAAAATTTGGGGTTCGTTATTATTATTCTGAGGGCAGATGTTATTACCTCTAGAGCATCACCAAGGGTAACACTGGGTTGTGATAGATCCGGGTTACCTCCTGACACTTCAAATAACAAAGGCTACATTAAGAGAAACATACGAAAATCTAGTTCGAAACGTTGCGGGTGTAAGTTTGCATTGAAAGGGCAACGAAATGCCGATAATGAATGGAAGGTTGTAGTAAAAAATGGTATGCATAATCACGAGTTTGTTCATCTTGAAGCACATCCGTATGCCGGCAGACTAGATGAAAATGAACAGAAGGTAGTGGAGGAGATGTTCAATGCGGGTTGTAAGCCACGTAAAATTTTAACGGCCTTAAAGAATAGAAATCCAGAGAATTTCACCTCCCTTAGAACAATCTATAATGAGAAGGCAAAGTTATATAGGAGTCAATTAGAGGGTGGGACTCCAATTCAACATTTGTTTAAGTGCATAAGTGATTCCGGTTATATTAGTTTCACAAAAGTAAATGAGGGTACTATGCATTTGGAATCTCTCTTTTTTGCGCATCCTACTGCCGTCCGACTCAGCAACATGTTCTCAAATACATTTATGGTTGATTGCACCTACAAGACCAACCGTTACCGGTTGCCACTACTTTCCATTGTCGGTATTACATCCACCAACCAGTTTTTTTACTCGTGCTTTGCTTTCATATCCACTGAAAATGAATCCAATTATATATGGGCTCTTGATTGCTTCAAACTTATATTTGATGAAAATGTGGTGCCTAATGTATTTGTAACAGACCGTGAGATTGCATTGATGAATGCAATTAGAGTTGTTTTCCCACAATCAGTTAATTTGCTATGTCAAGTACATATAAATCGTAATATCTTGGCACATTGCAAAAGACATTTTAGTAAGGGCAAAGATTTTGATGCATTTATGTGTGTATGGCAAAATATTGTGAATTCTATTTCGGAGAATGAGTTTCACATGCGGGTGAATCAAATGATGATTGATTATGCTACAGATTATGCAGACGTGATTGCTTATGTTACAAAAACATGGTTAGAACCCTACAAGGAGATGTTTGTTTCGTCGTGGGTTGATAAATACATGCACTACGGAAACACGACCACCAACCGTGTAGAGGGGGGGCATAGTAATCTAAAAAAATTCCTTGAAGTTTCGGTTGGAAACCTCACCACAGTATGGAAAACTTTCGACAATATAATAGATTTACAACACACGGAAATCAAAAAAATGTTTGGTCAAAGTCGGATGCATGTTTTTCCGAGTTTTAAAACGGTGTTTTATTCCGAGCTCGTTGGTAACGTCTCAATTGCCGCACTAGAGATAATAAAGAAGGAGGAAGATACAATAAAATCTGGGTATGTTGATCACGGACAATGCACACATAAGAACCGATATACACTTGGCTTGCCTTGTGCACATGAGCTAGTTATGTACTTAAAAGAGAGCAACGCATTTCCTTTATGGATGGTGCACAAACAGTGGCGACAGTTAATTTTGCATGACAAAGAAGAGTTCAAGGTGAAGGAAAAAGAGAACGAGTGTGTTGATATAGAGAATGACATTGAAGGAATATTGCAAAAATATGACAACATTAGTGATCTTCAAAGAAAGAAGATTAGAAGAAAATTACGTGAACTAGTGAACCCGGATGCAAGCCAAACAAAAGAACCTAAAATGCCCGTAAAATTGAAAGGCCGCCCCAAGGGAAGTTTGAAAAAATTTATGGAGGATTATAAATCCACGAAAAGAGATCCTTCGCATTTTGAGTATGCCCTAAATGAAGAACAACAAAAACAACAACAATGTGAGGTTAAATTGGTGAAGGCGGCAAAAAAAATTCCAATGAGAAGAGGCGGTTTTCTTGAAAATGTACGCAAACAAATGCCACCAAATGTGCGTACATTTCTCATTGATGCCATTGATGTTTTAGGGGATGGGCGTTGCGGATACAAAGTTATTAGTCAGGCTCTACAGATGGGAGATAATTGGATGCAAGTCCGACACGATCTAGCGGGGGAGCTACATGAGAGATCATTATTGTACACTGTCATATTTGGGACTTCAAGGAGAGTGGAATTATTAAAATCACTCGATTGTTGGAAAGTACCGGCCCCACTAGATAAGTGGATGACAATGCCTGACATGGGGCTACTAGTTGCATCTTGCTACAACATACAACTTGTTCATTTCTCTGCACAACAATCATTCACGTTCCTACCACTACATTCAGTACCGCCGGACATTAGAACGGTTGTTTATATCGGATATATAAATGACAACCACTTCATTGAGTTGCAGATGAATGATGAATGCCCACTCCCGCCTTTGTTTCCAGTGTGGACAAGATATCATGAGCATGTGGCAGCGCAGTGGGAATTTCCATATATTACACGACTCCTTTGATTATCAGGTATGTAAGTATTGTAGATTTTTAGTATTAATATCAACTTGTTTATTTCTCTTGATAATTTAAATTTGATTTCACTATTTTGCAGGGACATGAACTTTTGAGCGGACGCTTACGAATGTTGTACTCACTATGTTGGAAACTAACTTTGTGTTGCAATACATTTTGAGTGATGACTAATTGATGACTTTTAATTTTTTGTACATGTTGCACCAATGTAATTTTGTAGCGACATATTTTGAGCAACAAAAAAAGCTAAATGATGACAATCAATATATTACCTTTATTGCACATGTGATTTTTAGTGTTTTAATTAGACATCATATGTTACCGTTTAAAATTTTAAACCTGGGGTATAAATAGCGAGTGGGTGTACAAATATATTTTTGAGGTGTACAAATAGTCATGGGGTATCAATAGCCATATATGGTGTACCAATATCACCACCCTTTTTAAAACCGGAGCCCATTTTCAAAAGGTGATTTATTAGCACTATAGTTTTGGGTAGCCCACTACATTTTTTTTTCTAATTTTTCATTTATTTTGAAAAAAATGCCTTGTACATGTATTTTTAAGAAAATTGTTCAACATGAAAGTTGTAGATCTCGACGAGATCTATAACTTTTGTGTTGGATACTTTTCCTGAAAATACATGTTCAAGGCGTGCTTTGAAAATACGCAAGGCTTTGCGCTTTTTAGAAATACGCATTGTACATGCATTTTTAGGAAAAGTATTCAACACGAAAGTTGTATATCTCGTCGAGATCTATAAATTTCATGTTGAACATTTTTTCTAAAATGCATATACAAAACGTATTTTCAAAAGACGTGAAAAATTAGGAGAAAAGAATATGCCACTAGCTAAAACTGTAGTGATAACAACAATCACTTTTCCAAAACTCTGTCCGGGTTTTAACATTTACCGAAAACTAATATCAATTTCAAATAATTTCAATTGTATAAAGTTTTTTTTTTTTAAAAATCACAATGCAGGTTGACATCCAAAAGATCTGGAACTCTCAATTATTTTGCTTTGTTGTGGTGGCCTGTATCCAATTAAAGTACCCTAACACTTAGCAATGGTGTAATTTTTGGGCACACTCAGCGTATATGAACAGCGCTGTGCCTGTGCACATCCGGCCTTTCAAATACACATCAAATCATTCACACTATTTTTTGACTTGTATTTGTGTGGCCGAATGCGCAGGCGCACGACACTGTTTATATATATGCGGAGCATACGCAGAATTTTTTCCTAGCAGCAAGCTAGTCATAGTTGTAACGCCTAGCTAGTTTAAAATCCGCCACCGTGGATTTTTAAATTGAAAATATAATACAACTGTCCATTGATTGACAACTTAAGCTTAAGATGAGTCCGCGTTTAAAAAATTAATAAAAAAAATTCATTAAATTTTGTAAATCAAGGGATCAACACAAAAGTCGAGATCTACAACTTTCGTGTTGAACACTTTTCCTGAAATTGTACGTACAAGACGTATTTTGAAAAGGGGCAAAAAGTTAGAAAATTTTGAAGTGAGACTAGCCCATAATAACAGGTTGCAGTTAACAATCACCTATTTTTAAGAACTGAGCTTGAATGTGAAGGTGTCAAGGATCGCCTTATGGAAACATTTTTCTTGTTCAAATAACCAAAAATTACACCAAAACCGAACTATGAGGGGCACAAATCCGTTTCGAATCCATAAAAATTATGGACAGGATAGTTTGATTCAGTTATCAATTCTTATGTTCTACTCAAGAATCAATTCAGAACGGATTATTGAAATTAAGAAGATGAAATTTTAGAGTCATGAAATTAAAATTTGATTCAATTGCGCTAATATTTACTGTAATTCATCAATTTGTGAGTACTTTTGTAATGCCTAAAACCACATGACTATCTTAAGGGCATGCAAACAATTTTATAGAGAACCCGAACAGAGTTTTTTGGTTTGAAATTGATTTTATTTGTGTCCGATGTACCCCATGCGGGACAAATCCCTGCAGTTCACTGCTATCTTTTTATAAAGCCAATTTTTTGCAAGCCACTGGATCACAAATCAAACGGACCACAAGCACCGCACACACAGCTATGTGCACGCACACCTACTTATTTCTGAGATTGTTTGGCGCAACGCTTTTGCTGAGCGAGTTTGGACAAAAATGCCACCCACTGAGGGTTTGTTTGGCTTGGCAATAATTACGACCGACACAATTATTTTTACAAAGTTTACAAGTGGATGAAGTTCCTCGCTAGTGGTTGGGCGTTCACGAGCAACGGTTCATAACCAGCGTGTTTGCATTCACAAATAGTTCATAACTACCGTGTTCACGTTCACAAACAACGGTTCATAACTAGCGTGTTAACAACCATGGCTTCAGTGCCAAACAGAGCCTCAGATGATTAATAGTAGAAAACAGTTGGACCACTTTATAATGGATTATAAGACCACTCATAAATTTAATTAAATAATAAAAAATAAATCACAACAGACAGAAATTAAATATAACATTTTCTAAATTTAAGCATCAGTTTTAATCTTGAACAGTTAAATTCAAACAAACTACCACAAACACTTGCACACTCCATTTGGCCAGGCGGTAGTGGTCATGATGCGATGATTATAAACCGTCATTCCTGAATGCGCGACCTCACCTAAAGAACTTCATTCACTTTTATGTTCAAAACTAATTTTCTTTTCTTGGTAACAACCCTAAACCGTTGTCACAACAAACATGCGCAAAAAATTCCCGCCAAACAGAGCCTTAATTAACAGAAACTATTACTAATCATCCAAATGTAAATAAAGAAAGCATAGAAATTTATTATTCACCTCAATCTGTTAATGACAGATATTAAAAGAAAATAAATGATTAAATCAAAATAATAATAAAAAATCATTCTCTTTATAGACTTCTGCTACACATCCAAAAATAACAAATCTATTTTTTTTAATAATAATTTTATTTCCCAAATAATGCAAAAGGAATAACAGCCAGGCTGTGGATGATACAACAAATGATTGATTATTACAAAGGGATAAGCAGCCAGGGATGTTTTCAAGTTAACTTCTTACCTGGAGGTCGAGCGCACCTGCGACGAGCCTGAGAAGAACCTGCACCAGCTCTCTTACTCTCGCTTCCCTGCCAGAAATAGTCTCGTTATCAGCGGTAAATCTATAAAACCCCATCAAAAAAGTCTTCAAATGGGAAGAAAATTGATTGGAAAGTGAATGGATGCAATGGCTTGGGGCTTTCTTTGGCTGAGATTTCGCAAAAACATATCCGCCGCCACCTTGAACCCCGACCGCCCGACAAGGGAGGCTTATCGTGGAACAAGGAGTCCCGACCGCTCTACGACAGAGGCACATCTTGGCATGAAAAGAGTGCGAAATTCCCGCCCTGGGTGGCGACCGTTATGATAGCTCAAACGGAGCCAGGGGTCGCCCTGCAGCGCCAGAGAGTCTCAGACAAACTGAGCCTTGAAGTGCGTTTCCTGCTCAGCTTTTAAGTCCTATTTACCACTCTCATTGGAACCTTAAGGAACACAAAGTATGCTTTAATATCCATGAACAATCTTTGCATACATTCCCTAATAAAATTTGGCTTGAACAGTTTGTTGCTGACAACATCGGCTTCAATCTCAACTTCCGGCTTGCGAATAACGTCCCCTGCTGTTGTGATAAGTCTTCGTAGCTCACAAACAATTAAATGCGCCTTAAGGAAATAAGGCTCTCACTAAGATTTCCATATGAAATTGTCAACACTCAGATTATAGTCAAACACTAAATTATTATCTAGGTTGCAGGTACTATGAAGGGAGCTCACAGTCAGAGGAGACATTCATACTGTGTGAAGAGATGAGGTTGCCACATAAATATCGATATTCTTATGGTACTAATTTGCACATATAAAAACCTCAGTGTTGTTATGTCTTGCATTCTTGAAGATATATTGTATCCCGGTATCAGTGTTTTATTTCTTTACACATGACTCAAAGACACTAAAAAAGAACCAGAAATAAATGCTATTGTAGTTTAGAGAACAATTTAGAGTTTTCAATGCAATGAACACAAAACTGTAAGTTTGTGAAAGAGGGAATATAATACACACCTTGAAACAACTAGCTCACAAAACGAAGGAAACAGAATCAATAGATGAGCATTGGATGCACAAGCCTCGTTCGTTTTGATTGTTTCTTTCAGGTGAGCAGGTAAATTCAGAACAAAAGCCGTCTCAGAATGAATATGCAAGCGAGCGAGCGCTTGCAAGACATAAATTGTTTCATTGGTTCTAACAGCCGGTAACGGAAGGTCCCCTGCCATAACATGAAATTTAAAATATTTACTAAATAAAGAATTGATACGGCCGTTTAGAAATAATTATTTTACTAAGACAAGAAACACACATCCAGATCATCAGGTTGATCTAAACAACCTTAGCTTCCAACAGGAGTCATCCTCATCGCTACTTATAATAATATACCCCGTCCAATAGTTTATAAGGGCAGCCCGGTGCACAAAGCATCCCCGCGCAGCGAGGGTCTGGGGAAGGGTCCCACCACAAGGGTGAAATGTAGGCAAACCTTACCTTGCATTTTTGCAAGAGGCTGCTTCCAGGACTGGAACCCGTGACCTCAAGGTCACACGGCGACACCTTAACCGTTGCGCCAAGACTCCCCTTCTGTCTATTAGTATATGCAAAAATAAATTTCAATAGATTAACAAAAAACATACAAGATGTGGAAGATGTACCTAAATCATTTTCATCACTTAAAAACTGCTTCAGTATGATCTCACATCTCTTGATAAGAATATTAATCGAAACAGTGCTTATTGTTGATCTTGCTGGAGGCCAATCATCTTCAAAAGAAAACCTAAACACCATCAAGACACAAAATCAGGCAGTTATTCCAAGGAACAAAAAAAACTAAAAGAAAGTTATTAAGTTTCCAATTCCTCAATTATTCTGGAATTTAGGGCCAAGAATATAGACCAAGAACAGTTGGAAAATGAAAATATATTGAATAGAAACAGCAGGCCTGAGCATGATGAGATAAATTTAGAGGAGAAAAGGGTTTTGACTTCATTATAAACAGTTTATAGATTTTAAGGTTATACCTAACCTGCATAATCCATTGAAAAAGTAGATCAATTATTCCCATAACAACTAGATGGTACTGATGTTAAAATAAAAGTGGTTAGCAAGATCACAGAAATTATAACATCATTACCTGCATAATGAGAACATTATCTCCAAGCAACTTAAGGAGAATCTGCTGCAGTGTGACGGCATTAGTTCAAGCCTATCTATTGGTAGACAGCCTGTTCTAGATACACACAGATCAAGTGTTGAAACTAGCCGCTGCAGAATCTATTACAAATAAGAGGTTCTTCTTTAACCAAAAAACTACTTTGTGCACGCTCAAGTTCAGAAAAGAAAGTATGATGACGTCTAATGACGAGTACTCTGCTTACCTCAACTGGCGCATCTGTTTGTGCTTCAAGAATCATATCAGAAAGAACATTTAGGACATTCATTTCAATCATCTCATCAGCCTTGAGTGCTTCTAACGTACCATCAAAAGATAGAGCACGACCACAGGAGCCGATGAGAAATATATCATACACGTCGGCTATTTCTTTCCAAATACGAGTTCTGGCATGCCTATACATGTGAGCATCCAGTTTAATGTTATTAGTGTCAACCATTAAATCATGGATGAGAACTCTATTGAAGATCTCTACGGCCAATCTCCAAAGTGAGCCCTTTGGATTGTCTCTTCTTGTATTCATACACCTGCAAAAAAATAGAGCACATAATTGTCAAATATACACATAACAGAAAACAGAATCGTAAAACACAGAATCAAACAGAACCACTGCTAGATGAGTGAGTTCGCATGGTAAAAGAAGACGAACAACCTAGGATTACTTCAATGGAGCTTCATCGATGTGACCAACTAGAACCCCAGGTCTCCAGATAGCTTAGTTATTAAAGGCAGTGATTTGATTGATTTTGGGTCCGTTTTTACTCAACAATGAGACCCAACTTTCCTCCCAACTGTTCTCCACATCAGTTTCTCTTATGTTATAAGGCAGCTGGGCCCTACAGGTGAGGCAACAAAGAAGTACAGACGCTGGTGGCACAGGAGGTCAACGAGTGCATCCTTTGAGGTTGGCGTTCTCCCTTGCGTGACATGTTGCTCCTGTCCTTAAGAGGTGGCGGGCGACCTTATCTTCCAATGATGGTGAGTTTGTATCTCCTCTATCCGGCTTAGTTTCTTCCTCTTAGATTTCATTGTTGCAGTTTGGATTTGTTGGGCATTATTATTGAATCTATGAATTGAATTTTATCAAGTTTCGTTGACGTTGTTGTTCTTCTATCTCCTGCTGAAGTCATGGTGATTTTCCTTGTTGATTGGACTATTGTTTATACTTGTTCTGTTAAGTATGTTGTTAGGACATGTTTTACAAGAGTTGTGGATTACCTTTTTAATCTTCTAACACATGGGAGCTGAATATTGCTTTCCGAGGGATACAACCTTCATTTAGCATTCAAGTATTGGACAGGTTTGAGGCTGGATTTTACCACATTATTTGGGTTGTTTGGGTGCTCCATTGTTGGGTGCTGAATTTTAGGGCAACGTTCATAGTTTTAATTCCAATTTTTGTTGCTGTGAAAGTTTCATTCTCTTAACCAATCTTGTAATTCATCACAAAAAGGAAGGGTGGGTGGAAGAAAGTATCTCTTAGCTATTTTAGGGTGGGTGTACCCAATAGTTGCCAACTCGACTGGTGGCGATTTCTGGTCTTTTAGAGTATATGACCTTGCCTTGGTTAGCTAACAAGAGTACGATCATTGGATAATGTACTAGTCATTCATATAGGCGTTTTACCCTTGAAAATGACAGTATAGTCCTTTAGAGTATAGGGCCTTGCCTCCTTGGTTAGCACTTTTTACTGGCAACTCAGATGGTGGTACTCTATAGTCCCTGGGAGTATATGAACTTGCCCCTTTGTAAGATACAAAAGTATGGTTGTTGCTGCATAACGATATAGATGTTATACAGAGAGGATTCCAACACTCAAAAGATGTCAAGTGTACCCTAACACTTAGCAATGGTGCAATGGAAAACTGGTAACTACACTGTCTATTTATTCACTGCTAACCCTCAACAAATGTAGCCCCTATACTGGTTGTTGCCGTCTCAGAACTAATTCCTCCAATAGAGAGGCAAATATGAGATTCTTCTTGTAGCTCATGTCAAAGATGGTTGTGATAATCTCCTAAGTGACCTGCATCCTCAAAGTGAATAGCTCTTTGATATCCAACATATTCAGTCACTCGACCAGCAATATCGGGGCATGCAGCCACCATCTTGGCATTCCTTGTAATATTTCCCACAGGGTGGAGGGAAACAACAACGACTGGGTCTAGCAAGATGTCGGTGTTGCGACATCTTGTGTTAGAGAATCGAATTGCTACTGGTTCCCACAAAATTCAAGACCTCTCTCCTCTAAACCATTAATGCTCATAATTGATCCACCCATAAATTATTTAATTTCTCGATGAGGCAAAAAAGAGGAAATGTTTGAGCTATAACGAGAAATAAAGCACTAGTTTCAAAAAGTCTCAACCAAACAGAAGACATTGACTATAGGAAAACTTTGCTCCATGTTCCTTACTTGAATCACTTCATATCCTTTTAACATTTGATAGCTACAAGGGTTCTATGTTGCTCTTTCAAAATCTGAGATTGAGTACATCACTCTTGGCAGTTAAATTATATGGTTGTGTGATGCAGGACATGTGTCACACTTGTCCGCAACCTTGGAGTCACACCAAGGGGCCCACCTCGGCATCTCACCAATGCGGCTTTATCAAAGATTGCATCCCGCACACCCCAACCAGTCTTCGGGCCGGCTACAACCACGTTAGGTTGTTGAGACCGGGGATCGAACAACCAACATCCTAGATAAAGAGTTCTCAGTTGGTGACGGGAGTTCAATTGAGAACTCTTTATCTAGGAGGTTGGGTGTTCGATCTCCGGTCTCAACAACCTACCGCGACTGTGGTCGGCCCAAAGACAGGTTGGGGTGTACGGGCTGCAACCTTGATAAAGCCTCCTTGGTGAGATCAACCCGTACACACCACCAGGTAGCCCACCTTGGAGTCCACCAAGGCGGCTTTCATTAGGGATACAACCTGTACACCCCAACAAGCTCTCCGCTTCCCATCACTAGGAAATGGTAGTTTGTTGAGACCGAGATCAAATACCCGCCCTCTAGATAAGAGGCTCTCACCAGCGCTCTCATCACCAATTGGCCTGTTGGTGATGAGAGCACTGGTGAGAGCCTCTTATCTAGGAGGTCGGGTGTTCGACCCCGGGCCTCAACAACCTACTGTTTCCTGGTGATGGGAAGCGAAGAGCTGGTTGGGGTGTATAGACAGCAACCCTGATGAAAGCCACCTTGGTAGACTCCAAAGTGGGACCCCTGGTGGTGATATTAGGGTGACAGGCAGGTGTGGAACCTGTTTTGCATCACTACTATGGTATCCCGCATCGCTCACAAAAATTTCTTGAGATATTTTTAGGAGGGGAAGATCCTTTACCAGAGCCTGTTTCTTCAGCGTCCTTGTTTCCAAATGGAGAAGTTCCCCTATTCATGTTAATTATCATTCTTCATTTGGTTTTTCCTTTCAAGCACCATAAATTGTAGTTTTTAAGAAAAGTTTTATATAATATTTACACTCAATACATAATAAGATTATAATTCTTCATAGTGATCACTGTATTAAGTACATTGACAGCCATTATTAATCTTATTTTGCTGAAAATCACATAGTTCATTAGATGTCTTGCGTGGTTACTCCAATTTAACATGGGATAGCCAAACACAAAATGGGAATCTTCAGTTGTTTATTCTCCTTTGTTTGTCATGCATAAAGTATTATAGGGTGAAACAATCCTATATTATAAGTTTTTTCAACTCTATGAACTTTTTGTGTTATTCTGTTAGATCAAGTGACTTAATTTCCACCTCAATTGTAACATCCAAAATTTACGCGACGTCTCTTGTAATTTCAAGATCCGCGCTGATGAAGTTGGTTATGGTGACAACATTGCATCAAAGTAATTACACCTTTGTGATTGATTTTAATGGACGATGGATACTGGCAAAGTATTTTAGTATTAACAAATAATAATATACTACAAATTATCTTGCATCAAGAAAATAAATTCGCATTTCAATAATTAGAAGGTGTTTAAATTGCTAGTGACATAATTGGTAAGTAAAGTTAATTTTGAGGGAGTTTCGATTTTACCCCACATGAAACAGCGCGTCACGATTTTTATATTAGGCCAAGCCCGATTTAAGCCCCTCCCCATGATTCCCATTCCTCTCGTAACCCTATTTCTCCCTCCCAGCTGCACGACAAAAGCAGAAACCGCCGACTGTTTCGCAGACGGCTCCTGCGGGCTTCCTCCTTCCATTTTTGTAGATTGTCGACGCCACCCCCTCTGGTTTCCGTCGTCGACGCCAGGAACAGGTTCTGCCCTCAACGCCTTTCCCCTCACGCTCGATCTCCTTTCCAGTGACTGCCGACATACCTCCTTCACGCTCGTCGATGACATCAGTCGTGGAGATCCTATCCAAAAAATTTGGCATTTCTGTCTCGCAGGAAGTTCTCCAAGGCAGAGATCATCTCGATGCTTGCAGGTAATCAACTGAGTCATTTCTCCTTTAGGATTCTACACTTCTCCCCCCCATCCACAATTTCAGAAATTATGATTGATGATGTTCCCACTTTCCTCAGCCAGAAATCAACCTTGCCCCGTTAGCCCCAGGTGGTGCCGAACTTTTCTGGGCAAATCGACTTTTTCCAGCAACCTTCTTCATGTAATGTCAATCCACTTTGAGAATTTCAAATTTCACACGTATGTGTTTTCTTTCAGAATTTTTGTTAAACTTCTACTCTAAATAATGGATCTTCTAGGTGAACGATAAAATCGAGAACTCCCAATCTAAGTGTGACCTATTTCCATGTCAGAAATCATAATCCCCCACTATTAGGTAAGTGGTAAGTTTCTTTCCTCCATTATGGAACAATATTCTTTAAATTTTGGAGAGGTAAGTTTATAGTGCCCTTTTAGATCTCTGGGAGGAAAGAAGCCTCAGTGTTAATCGGAGAAAAGTTAGTGCTTTAGAATATTTATTATAAAGAAGCATGCCGTTGCGTCTTTGTACGAGCGCGTAACACCGTGGTAAGAAATTCGTATTCCTTTTGGTTAGACATACCAGATAGTATTGCATAAAAATGTTCTTCTTTATAGTTCAGAAAAATTCTTATAGTTATAAGAAACTGCAAGTATCGTTATGTAATAATCGTTTACGAAAGAAAGCCATACCCCATCAAACTTCCAGAAGATATATGTAGACATAAATAATATATATATTTCTCTATCAGTTAGACCTCCATAGATTGTGAAAATTTAGGAAACATATGTTCAAATAAATTTTTAGAATGCGTGAAATATCAACCATATGAATATGAATTCTAATTGATTAACTAATACGAGTCATTGCCTAAAATACACGAGAAATACATAAGCGGGGTATTACTAAACAAAAAATGATTAGGAGGCAAGATCAAGACATTCTCTCGTGATAGAAAGTGGCACACTATCTTACTCATAGGACGTAGTGTACCGTATGAGGCTCAATTTTGGAGAGACAACACCCCCTTTTAAAAGAATAGTAGATGCGAGTTTGTGTCTGTGAGACACTAGAACATCTGAGTTCGTTATTAGGGGCTCAGATCATTAGATTAGAAATGTGCATCAGAAGCTACTCACCCTAAAATTTAAAGGACAAACATAAGCCACCTAGAACTCAAGTATAGACCGAAGCTTAAAAATCCTCTTAGTTAACCAATTTTTGGAACTTGAGCAAATGCACTTAATATGATTAAACTAGAACAGACATTTATGTTCCCAGTACTATTTTGGAAAAGCACGCATAATATAACTACATATAGTTTTTTATAGTATAAAAACTGTGTTTCAAAAAGCAAACATACATGTTCTTTCAACATATTTTTAGTGTCACTAGCAGAAATGATTTTTCTTACTCATCAGTTGGTCTGACCCATCTTCATACATTAATTTTCAGGGATTACTGGTGGGGAGTTATGCTTAGAATAAGCATCACGGTTCTTCATATTAGTTTGTCTTCCATTTTGTTGTCATTTAGTTCAGTTTTTGTATCTTTATTTTGGACTTAATGTATCAGAACTATCTAATATTTTCATTGTATTAGATCATGTTTAGGAGTTTAGTATGTCAGATGTTTATGGTTCTTTCCTTTACTAGATGACTCTGTTAATTGGATTTTGAGGTGTTGGTGGAGACCAACCTGATCGGGTCGACGAAAAAATGCCTGACGCCGCACCCGACGGGATATCTATCGGCCTTGAATGATCGCGATTTTAATTTTATATTTTATTGTCTTTTATTTTGCAAACTTGATATTATCAAGCTTAGTTCGTTGCACGCCTGCGCACGTAGCTATGTTTGCTGCACGCTTGCGCGCGTAGCTATGTTTGCTGCACGCCTGGGCGCGTAGTTTTATTTGGAGTTTTACTTATGTATGTATACGGATGCTTATATATATAAATATACATATATATATATACATATATATTTATATTTATATATATGTAATGTTAGAAGTGTGGATAAGTCAAGAAATGAAGCCGGTTCACATATCCCCGGCCCGGTTCACTGTTCCTCTTCCCCGCAGCAAGAGCTCTCCCGATTCAGAGCTACAGGAAAGGCGGAACTCACAGCGCTCCGTTTTCAACACTACGACGCCTCCTGATCCAGGCCGCAGGAAGCCGATAATGGCGGAAGGCCGCACGCCATCACCCGCCAGCCACGCCCACGATTTCTTCTGCTGGCCACGACAACAACTCCAACCGCTGCTCCACGTCCAAGATCGGCTCGCCATGGCCGCACCTTCACATTGTCGCTGCTGCCCTATAAAAGAAGAAGAAGAACGAGAATCAGGGGGGTTGTTGAATATTGAAATTGAAATTGCTGTGAAGGTGTTTCCCTTGAAATTGTTGTGTGCTTCCTGTTAGAATTTAGGCGCGATTGAAGCTCCATGTGAGAGCTGTAGAGTAGGTTTTAGTTTCCTGGTTTGCTGCTTCCAAGTGTGTTTGAGTCCGGTATGTTTTCCCGTGTCAAGTTTTTCCCGAGAAGATGAACAGTGCAATTAAACTTGTTGCGTGATTAAAGTATTTTTATTGATGGTTCATGTTGCTGTTGAACAGTGATTTAATTAATTTTGTTGTTGGTAATTAACTTGCTGCCAGTGTGCTGTAGGAGATTAGGTTAGGTGATGAGCAGTTAGGTGATTTAGAAAATTAGGATTTTGTTTGAACTATGAGAATCTTGATCCATTGGAGCGTTAGAGATTTCGTGCAGCCACCGCGAGTGATAGAGATTTCGTGGAGCCTCTAGTGTGAGAGCAAATGAATTTTAGGTTTGTTGGTTTGTGGCTTCTTACATTGTTGAGTGATTCTGTGGAACCACCTCGTGTGAGGAAGTGACTTAATTCCTTGGTGCCCGTGTGCGGTAGCGGCCGACCTCGGAGCGGAGATTGAAAGTGACGAGGAATTTCTCGCGTGATCATCATCGACTTTGGATACGGAAAGACGCATCTTTCCGTGGGTAATTGTTTCTATCTTTTCCTTTGTGTGTGCCTCAATATCTTCTCGTAGGATAATAGACTCTTTGTTTGGTTTTCGCCCGAATTTTGTCAGCGAACGCTACGTCGAAAAACTCCAAACGGAAACGCATTTGAAGTTCACGATTTTCATTTGCTACGACAAGGGGAATGAAACGAAAGTTGCGAACTTCCTTCCCTGGATTTAAAATCGAACCATTATTTAAGAAAAAAATCATTTTTTAAACAAAATAGTGATTTTGTGCTTAAAAAAAAATCCAAGTTGCGTAATTTCTTAAGTGCTGCGCCCTCTCTAAAATTGGCAAAATTAATTATTCATCACATGCATTTAGGGTTTCCTAGAAAAAGCCGACAGATGCGTAAACCCTACGTGTCGTCCTGCATCCATTTGGTATCAGAGTCAGTTTCCAAAAATTTTCTAAGTTTTGGGATCCGTCCTGCATAGAATAGGAACCCACATATCATTTGATTTTTTTTTTCCAAAAAAAGAGAATTTTGTTTTAAACATCATAATTGCAGTTGACTTATGTGTTCGCATGCATCAGCGTAGTGATAGGATGCGTCAAGTTGAGCATGGTCAACCGAGTCGTGGGAACGAAGGGAATGAAACACCCCCGTGGATTCTACCATTCACCCACCAAATTGCCGAGTTGAACATGGCCGTGTGAGAAACGTTTGAAAACCTTAGTGTTAGGATGAATCGTTTAAAAATACCCCATCGAGCGTCAATGCCACCTCAAATTCGAGATGAGCATTTTGTCCGTCCTCATTACGATGTTCCACATCACTATGTAGACAGATCTACATTTAGGAGGAATCCACTATATGAGGATCACGACTACACTTACATTCACTCCTATGGAGATCCATCAAGAAGATCTTTACGATACTTCGATGATTATACTGGATCACCGTATACCACTAACAGAGATCGTGTTGACCCACCAACACGTTCTCATTATGTTAGAGGCGATCAGTACGATGACTATTGTCGTTATTATCCTCGTACCCGAATAGATCCTATTGGTTCTTCGACACCATACTATGAGGATAAGATTCAGTATGACGCCTGCTATCAGTACTACACGTCACCTCTGTATGAGGAACCCGAGACGGTATATGTGCGACCACCACCACACGTTCGTAGGACTCACGATCATCCACGAGCATGACATGATTATGTTATGGACACTCATCATGATTACCCTCGAAATACCTATAGAGGCCACTATAGTCAAGAGTACATCACACCTAGTGATCCTCCTAGTGTTCCGAAAATGAACATGATGATAGACGTTAAGGGTCAGCAAGAACATTCCACTGCCCACACCAGAGGGATATCACCCACTATGTCTGATATTCTAATACAAGATGTGTGGAGTCAACCCCCATGTGAGTCTGCTCCACTTAGTGAATCCTCCCTTGATTATATATCTACTAGCTCTCTTTTGAGTGTAGATTTCTTGCACACTTCACCTAGTGGTGCACCAAGTCACATCACCACACCCGATGGCTCATCGAGTCACATCACCACACCTGATGGCGCACCGAGTGACTTTACGATCGGGAGCCGAGAGCTTAGTAGTGAACTCGAGATAGTCACCCCTACCCTTTCTGGGAGTATGACCCCTTCTGATGGTTCATTTCCGGAGGACGATCTCTCTACTGATGGGTCATTTGACGACCCTCTTATTGAGCCTCCAGATGAGCCACCTCACCCTTGTGTGGATGAGCTTTATCTGAATAGTACACTTATGAAGTGTAAGAAATGGATACATGTTCCATTTCAGCCTTTGATGTTAATAGTGCTTCAGAGTGATGATTTTGAGTGTGACATCTATATATTAGGGCTTGATCATAGCCATCTGGTGACTCACACTCTAGATGAGTTATGAGACGTACCACATATTGACCATCGTATTCGCGATGAGTTTTCATATGTCCCACCTGGTGAGCCTCCCGATGTCTCACTTCCCATCAGTCCATTTATCACGATTGTCACACTTCATGCATATTTATATGAGAGCACTCCATCTGTTTTTGGATCTTACGTCTGTACGCGTCGCATTTGCGACAGATTTTATTATACCCCTCTTAGTGAACCCCCAGATGAAAAACTTACGGGTTCACCGCACATTTGGGATGTATCCATCCTTAGAAACACAGTCGAGTTTGAGGGTGCACTCACTGATTTTTTGATGTTATATCTTGTCACCCACACGTTCAGAGACAGTCTGCACACTATGTTGACACATCTGATCACTGATGTCTTTGATTTGCACTTGAGTGTTCATCGCCTCCGTGATGAATTTTTTTATGACCCACCCTCTGAGCCTCCTGATCATGTACCTATCTCAGGAGTTGTTTTTAGTATCTGAAACCATCGATTTGTGGCCTTAGTCATATTAGTAGTTCATTTATTGCATTTGCATAATTTGCATAGAAAATTTTGAGCGGAAAGTTGTATTGTACTTTGATTTTTATGCAACTCAAATTAAAAGCATAAAAAAGTGCTACTAGTTTTAAAATGAAAGACTTGGTTATGGTTTGGCTAAATCCGGAACGGTTCTCTTCGGGCACCGTAAAGAAGTTAGCTTACCGTAAAATTGGACCCTTTCGAGTAGTAAATCAGATTGGGCAAAACACGTATGAACTTGACATACCTTCCGTTTGGGGAGCAAATCCTGTTTTTAACGTAACCTATCTGACTTTATTTTGCGACTGTCCGCATGAGTCTTTAGAATTTCCATTGTCTTCTTCTCCATTTGATTCTTATGGGTTGGTAAGTGAGAGTGAGGAGCCACATTCAGGACATACCGACGTTCATTCCGCTACTGACACTTGCATCGTAGTTCCTTCTGTTTTCACCGCCGGTTTCAGGTTAAGCATGGACAACAGAAGAATATTCTATTCCAGTTCCCGAGCAGATATTGAACAGTGAACACTACTGTTGATGATTTTCAGAGATACTTGGTTCATTGACATGGATGTTGATCCACTCGTACTACCACTCGGTCCACTCACCAGAGATGAGTGATTTCGAGAGGGGGAGAGTTGGGAGAGACCAACCTAGATCGGGTCAATGAAAAAATGCCCGACGCCGCACCCGATGGGATCTCTATCGGCCTTGAATGATCACGATTTTAATTTTATATTTTATTGTCTTTTATTTTGCAAACTTGATATTATCAAGCTTAGTTTGTTGCACTCCTGCACGCGCAACTATGTTTGTTGCACGCCTGCGCGCGTAGTTTTATTTGGAGTTTTACTTTCTTCACCTATTATATACATACATATATGTATAAAAATATACTTATATATATGTATGTATACAAATGCTTATATATATAAATATACATATATATATTAATATATATATTTATATATATATATGTAATGTTAGAAGTGTGGATAGGTCAAGAAATGAAGCCGGTTCACATATCCCCGGCCCGGTTCACTGTTCCTCTTCCACACAACAGGAGCTCTCCCGATTCAGAGCTACAGGAAAGGCGAAACTCATGGCGCTCTGTTTTCAACACCACGACGCCTCCCGATCCAGACCGCAGGAAGCCGATAATGGCGGAAGGCCACACGTCATCACCTGCCAGCCACGTCCACGATTTCTTCTACTGGCCACGATAACAACTCCAACTGCCGCTCCACGTCCAAGATCGGCTCGCCATGGCCGCACCTTCACATTGTCGCTGCTACCTTATAAAAGAAGAAGAAGAACGAGAATCAGGGGGGTTGTTGAATATTGAAATTGAAATTTGTTACGCTCGGGGCCGAGTCGCGGATGTTTGGAAGACAATACAAGCGTCGGGGACGACAAGAAGGTGATAACAACGGGGCTGAGCCATCCGGTTCAGCCCCCACTCTCTGAAGACCGCCGAATTGGGGCTGAACCGGTTTGGTTCAGCCCTTATTGGGGCCGGCCAGCCCTTTAGGCCGGCCCCTCCTTGGTTCCGGGTATATATAACTCGGAACCCCTCTTTGGATGGCAAGCAAGATATTTACAAGGTATTCCTTTCCTCCTTTCTAACCCTAGCCGTCTTCTTCTCTAGATCTCTCTTCTCTCTAGTAGTTTCATAACATTTGGTATCAGAGGAACTTCCTTCCACCATGGTGAACACGCGTACGCAAGAGGAGGCTGGCCGATTGGAAGTCCTAGAAGAAAACTTCGTAGGGTTGACGGATTCGGTGGCCGCACTGGAGGGGAACATGAAAACGTCAACGCAGCGGTTGGAGGAGCGGATCGACGCCCGAATGGAGGAAATCAAGGCACTGTTGAAAGGGAAAGGGCCGGTCAGTGAGGAGAACGGCGGATCGGGTTCGGATGCGGCGGAATCGCGCCACTCGCTTCCGCCCGATATGCGGGAAGCGGGATTTGGCGGAGTCGGCGGCATCAGTGGCGGCGCGGCTGGGCCTGGCGCAACCGACGACCGCTGGCAGCAGCCGCTGATGGGAGCGGGGTCGACGGGGCCTCCCGCACCGTCTGCGGGTAACGGACGACCCACGCATGGGCCGCACCCCCTGGCGGCGGAGCGGGGAAGAATTGCTGGCCTTCCAGCGGCCGGCTGCAGCGACGGGGCACGCCCCAGGCGTCCTGAGAGGGATTCTTCCCTTTCCACGGGCTGGTGGACCACCGGGAGGCTTTGCCCACGACAATCCTTGGGCCGGCCAGCCACCACCTCCGCCGTGGGGAGCACGACAATATCAAGGGCATGCTTTTCTGGAACCAGTTGAACAAGGAAGGCGAGAGGGCTACGGATATGGCCAAGGGTGGCCGGGGCAAGGTGCACAGCGGCCCCACTTGGCTCCAAAATTGACCCGCATGAATTTTCCAAAATACAACGGTGGGGATGCTCTGGAATGGGTCCAAAAGGCAGAATTGTTCTTCCGTTACCAGGATGTACCCGAAAGCCAGTGGGTACAGTTGGCTTCTTTTCATCTGGAGGATGATGCGTTTCAGTGGACGCAATGGTTCCTGCACGGGCGGGAGCACGTTCTGTGGGGAGAATTTGTGGAGGGATTTACGGCCCGGTTTGGGGCACTAGAGTATGAGGATTTCGAGGCTCTTTTGCAGAAGCTGAGACAGAAAGGCTCCGTGATGGAGTATCGCACTGAATTTGAGAAACTGGCAAACCGGGTTCATTGGGAAGAGAGGACGCTCTTGAGTTGCTTTGTTTCGGGACTCAAGGAGCACATTCGGGATGAGGTACAGACACACATGCCCCGGTTCTTAAATCACGCCATCACATTGGCTCGTATTCAGGAAGAACGCGTCAACAGCAGAAGGCTAGAGCCACGGGTAAGCCACCTGCGGCCTCAGCACGACAGCCAGCAGCCGGTAGCAAGCCGACAGTGATACGGTTATCATGGAGCGAGCTTGCAGCCAGGAAGGAGAAGGGTCTGTGTTTCAATTGTGATGAGAAGTTTACATCGGGGCCACAAGTGTCAGAAAATACAAGTCTTCATGTTGCAGGAGAAAGAGGTAGAGGAAGTGGTGCATGAGGAGTCAGACGGGGGGTTGGATTTGAGCGAACTTCGGGTGTCTCTACATGCTTTGGAGGGGTGCAGTCCCCCGCTCACCATGAGGCTGACGGGTTGGCTGAATCAGGAGAAGGTCACCATTTTGGTGGATAGTGGGAGCACCCACAAATTCATTCATCCGGTGGTGGCACGACGCGTGGGACACAAGGTGGATACGGGGTCGGCCTTCCAGGTTATGGTGGCGGATGGCAGCAAGCTGCAGTGTGAAGGGGTACTCAAGGGTGTGACACTTCGGATGCAAGGATATACAGGTTACACCGACATATATCTGTTGCCTATCCGGGGCTCGAACATGGTCTTGGGGGTGCAGTGGATACGACAGTTGCGTCGGGTAACGTTTGATTGGGAGCACATGACTATGGAATTTCACCAGGGTGAGACACAGTTCTGCTTACGGGGCCTCAAATCGTCGCCTATCAAGGAAATCTCTCTGCGTAGCATGTGGTGGTTAGGGGAGGAAGGCAGTATGATGGCAATCCTTAGGGAGGTTCAGGCATCGGCTACGGGTGAGCCTGAGGTACCGATACAGTTACGAACTCTTCTGGAGCAATATGCTGACGTTTTTCAGGAACCTTGCACACTACCTCCTTCGCGGTTTCGGGATCATCGGATTCAGCTTAAGGCAGGGACAGATCCAATCAACGTTCGACCTTATCGTTATCCCCATGTTCAGAAGGCAGAGATCGAGCGTAGTGTCCGGGAGATGTTGGATGCAGGAATTATTCGTCCCAGTACTAGTTCATTTTCAACGCCGATCATTCTAGTGAAAAAGAAAGATGGTTCGTGGCAGTTCTGTGTTGACTACCGAGCTCTGAATGGCGCCACGGTGAAGGATAATCTTCCAATTCCGGTAGTGGATGAGTTGCTGGATGAATTGCATGGGGCATTCGTTTTCACTAAGTTGGACCTGCGTTCCGGTTATTATCAGATTTTGATGAGGGAGGAGGATATCCACAAGATCGCATTTCGGACACATGATGGCCACTACGAGTTTCTCGTCATGGCCATTGGGTTGACCGGCGGCCCATCTACCTTTCAGGCCAACATGAATGAGATCTTCCGAGCACTTCTCCGTCAATTTGTGCTGATTTTCTTTGACGATATCCTTATCTACAGGGCCAGTTGGGAGGACCACGTGGGCCATGTTGAGCGAGTCCTTAGCCTTCTTCGTCGGCACAAACTTTATGCCAAGCGTTCCAAGTGCTCTTTTGGTCAGCTTGAGGTGGAATATTTGGGACATTTGGTTTCCGGTCACGGCGTCAGAGCCGACCCCCAGAAGATTCAGAGTATGATATCCTGGCCACGACCCCTTACGGTGCGGGCGCTTCACGGATTCCTCGGGTTGACAGGGTATTACCGGCGGTTTGTGAAAGACTATGGGAAGATAGCTCGGCCATTGACTCAGTTGCTGCAGAAGGATGCCTTCTCTTGGACGGGGGAGGCTGAGGAGGCATTTCAGGCACTCAAGCAGGCCATGACCACTACACCAGTTCTCGCTTTGCCTGATTTCTCGAAGGACTTTGTGCTAGAGACCGACGCCTCTGGTGTGGGCATCGGGGCGGTTTTGATGCAGGAAGGGCGACCGTTGGCTTTCTACAGCAAGGCTCTTGCCCCACGGACCCTGGGGCTGTCTGCGTACGAGAAGGAAATGTTGGCTGTTATCCATGCCGTGGCAATGTGGCGGCCGTACCTACTGGGCCGACACTTTAAGATTCGCACTGACCACCAGAGTTTAAAGCATTTCCTAGACCAGCGGGTGTCTTCGCCTCTTCAACAGAAATGGGTTACTAAGCTCTTGCGTTATGATTATGAGATTACATATCGACAAGGCAAGGGGAATGTGGTTGTGGACGCTCTCTCGCGCATCCCTGAATCTACTGTGGCCCACATCACCGGGCCACTTGTTGACTCTTTGGACGAGATACAGGAGGAGGTGATGCGTACTCCCACGCTCCGTGCTCTAGTGGAGGCCTTGCAGCGGGGCGAGGTCGTGGCAGCCGGCTACCATCTTCAGAATGGTCGCCTTTGCCACCATGACAAGACGGTTATTCCTCCCGCTTCAGCATGGAAGACTGTTATGATGCATGAGTTCCATTCTTCACCTGCTGGCGGCCATGCGGGTGTGCTTCGTACCCTCCAGCGAGCCCGAGCCAATGTCTTCTGGACCGGGATGCGGCGAGACATACAACAGTTTGTGCGACAGTGTGAGATCTGCCAACGACAGAAGTACGAGACGACCTCTCCAGCTGGATTGCTTGTTCCCTTAGAAATTCCGCAGCAGATTTGGGACACCGTTTCCATGGATTTTATTGACGGGTTGCCAAAGTCCCAGGGCAAATCAGTGATTTTGGTGGTGGTGGACAAGCTCTCCAAGTATGGGCATTTCCTTGCTTTGCATCACCCTTATACCGACGAGTCTGTAGCTGCACTTTTTGCTCGGGAGATTATCCGCTTGCACGGTCTTCCTCGTGCTGTCATTTCTGATCGGGACCCTACTTTTCTGAGTAAATTTTGGCAGGAACTGTTTCGTCTGCAGGGGACGTGTTTACGTTTCAGTACGTCTCATCACCCCCAGACCGATGGGCAAACAAAGGTTTTGAACCGGGGCCTCGAGACCTACTTGCGTTGCTTTGTGATGGACGAGCCTCGTACTTGGCCGGATTGGTTGCACTGGGCGGAGTACTGTTACAACACGTCTTATCATTCTGCCAGCCAAATGACCCCCTTTGAGGTTGTCTACGACCGTCCTCCGCCGACCTTGAGCAGCTACGAGCCGGGGAGCACGGCTTGCCCGCCGTTGATAGAGCTCTGCGCGATCGGGACCGCATGCTGGTCACACGGCACGACAATCTCCGTATGGCCCAGGACCGTATGAAGCTCCACGCCGATAAGCATCGCAAGGAGCGGGAATTTGCAGTTGGTGATGAAGTTTTCCTCAAGCTCCAACCGTACCGTCAATTGTCTGTCTCTCGTCGATTCAACCAGAAGTTATCTCCTCGATATTACGGCCCCTTTCGGGTACTCAGCAGGGTGGGGCCGGTCGCTTACAAGCTAGGTCTTCCGACGGGTTCTCGCATCCACCCGACGTTTCATGCGTCCTTGCTCAAACGAAAGGTGGGTGCCACTGTGCAACCAAGTGCTCTTTTACCTGACGTCACCGGTGCGGGCGAGCTTTGCCCCCTTCCGGAGGCCGTGCTGTTGCTCAAGTGGAAACAACGGGGTGCAGAGTACCGACCAGAGCTGTTGGTCAAGTGGAAGAACTTCTCCGAGGCACACAATTCTTGGGTTGATCTGCTGGATTTCAAGGAGCTTTATCCCGACTACCACCTTGGGGACAAGCTGGTTGTTGATGGGGAAGGGAATGTTACGCTCGGGGCCGAGTCGCGGCTGTTTGGAAGACAATACAAGCGTCGGGGACGACAGGAAGGTGATAACAACGGGGCTGAACCATCCGGTTCAGCCCCCACTCTCTGAAGACCGCCGAATTGGGGCTGAACCGGTTTGGTTCAGCCCCTATTGGGGCCGGCCAGCCCTTTAGGCCGGCCCCTCCTTGGTTCCGGGTATATATAACTCGGAACCCCTCTTTGGATGGCAAGCAAGATATTTACAAGGTATTCCTTTCCTCCTTTCTAACCCTAGCCGTCTTCTTCTCTAGATCTCTCTTCTCTCTAATAGTTTCATAACAAAATTGCTGTGAAGGTGTTTCCCTTGAGGTTCCTGTGTGCTTCCTGTTAGAATTTAGGCGCGATTGAAGCTTCATGTGAGAGCTGTAGAGTAGGTTTTAGTTTCCCGGTTTGCTGCTTCCATGTGTGTGTTTGAGTCCTGTATGGTTTCCTGTGTGAAGTTTTCCCGAGAAGATGAACAGTGCAATTAAACTTGTTGCATGATTAAAGTATTTTTATTGATGGTTCATGTTGCTGTTGAACAGTGATTTGATTAATTTTGCTGTTGGTAATTAACTCGCTGCCAGTGTGCTGTAGGAGATAGGTTAGGTGATGAACAGTTACGTGATTTAGAAAATTAGGATTTTGATTCAACTGTGGGAATTTTGATCCATTTGAGCGTTACAGATTTCGTGGCGCATCTAGTGTGAGAGCAAGTGAATTTTAGGTTTGTTAATTTGTGCCTTCTTACATTGCTGAGTTATTCCGTGGAACCACCTCATGTGAGGAACTGACTTAATTACTTGGTGCCCGTGTGCGATAGCGGCCGACGTCGGAGCGGAGATCGAAGGTGACGAGGAGTTTCTCGCGTGATCGCCATCGACTTCGGATACGGAAAGACACATCTTTCCGTGAGTAATTGTTTCTATCTTTTCCTTTGTGTGTGTCTCAATATCTTCTCGTAGGATAATAGACTCTTTGCTGGGTTTTCACTCAAATTTTGTCAGCGAACGCTACGTCGAAAAACTCCAAACGGAAACGTATTTGGATTTCACGATTTTTGTTTGCTACGACAAGGGGAACGGAACAAAAGTTGCGAACTTCATTCCCCGGATTTAAAATCGAACCATTATTTAAGAAAAAAAATCATTTTTTTAAACAAAATAGTGATTTTGTGTTTAAAAAAAAATCCAAGTTGCGTAATTTCTTAAGTGCTGCGCCCGCTCTAAAATTGGCAAAATTAATTATTCATCGCATGCATTTAGGGTTTTCTAAAAAAAGCCGACAGACGCGTAAACCCTACGCGTCGTCCTGCATCAGATACTCTTGTTTACCCTTATCTGCACATCTTACTTCCGTTGTAAATTTCATTTAATACTTTTATTTATGTCTGCTATGTACCATTTTTAATACCGTGACTTAGTTTACTTCTTATCACGGGGTCCGGCTGGACTGTTGATTTGTTTTTAAACTTGCTTGAGATGTTACATAATTATCCTTCTAAATGTTCGTACAGATCCCATAAATTCTTCCTCGATTGTTTTAACTTCCACTCTCGTGCGTCCTTAGAGAGAACTTATTATAGAGAGACACTCCATATGTATCCGAGCTAACACCTATTTTGATTTCAAAATCCACTTTCCTCCAAAATCAAGGCATTCTCCTAAATCGCAACATGAAAAAGTAGTCGTGAAAGGACACAGTATTAGTCTTGTTAGATGATATAGGAAATATTGATGTAAAGACCCAATTTCTTCCTCTTATTTAGTCTCACATCTCTTGTATAGGATTATTTCTCCCTCTCTTCTCCTATATATTTGTACTCTCTTTTGTATTTTACACATGAAGAAAGATCTACAAGGTTTGCCCATTACTTTCTACATGGTATCAGAGGGACTCGTTGCCTCCTGCGGACTCCAACTTCTACCCGCCTAGCTACCTGCGGACTCCAACTTCTATCCGCCTAGCTACCTACGGACTCTATCCTCTATCCGTCTTTCTCTGCTCTCCTGCGGACTGCGATCTCCTGCGGTCTGCTTAGTCTATCCACTCTTCTCCGACTAGCTACCTGCGGCCTCTCTTTCCGCTAGCCGCATAGCTATCTGCGGCGTGCAGTCTTCTGCGGCCTCTCTTCCCGCATCCACTTCCTCTTCATCTCTGTGGTTCCACCCTCTTCTTCGGGCTTCTTATAGCCTCCTCTCTCTGTCACGTGGGGTCCACTTCTCCCTGCTGTTCTACTTTAGTCCGCTGCCTGTTCCTCCAGTCCGCTGCGGCCTGCCCTTCCCCTGCCCTGCTTCTCTCCTACCTTGCGAGCTTCTACCCCAGTCCAGACCGGGCTCTCTTCTTGCGGGCTGCGCTTTCCTTTCTTGCGGACTGCTCCAGTTCGCCGCGACCTACTCTAGTCCCTCTTGTGGACTATCTCCAATCGCGCCTTGCGTCTTGTCCTGTGATTTCCCTTCTTGCGGACTGCTCCAGTCCGTCGCGGCCTGCTCTAGTCCCTCTTGCGGACTCTCCAATCGCGCCTTGCTTCTCCGCGGTCTGGCAGTCCGCCGAGGCCTGCCCTTTCTCATCCCTGCGGATTGCTCCAGTTCGCTGCGGCCTGCTCCTCGATTTTTTTACTTTAGTCGTCGCGGCCTTCCCTTCAAGGTTCTTGCTCGCCCTCTTCCCAGCGGGCTCCTGCTTCAGTCCGTTGCTCGGGCTCCAAAAAGAGGGGCCGCCCTGCGGCCTGGATAAAATCCCGCCTAAATTATTTTATCCCGCCCCGCCTGATCTGATCAGGCGGGATTGGATCAGGCGGGATTGGGATTAATCCCGCATGGCGCCTGGCGGGATTAAAATCCCGCCCGGCTTTTGCTTATCCCGGTGACGGGCTCAGGCTAACCCGGCGCCTGGGCTTTGCCCGGCCCGACCCTGGCCGGGCACCGGGCCAGGCAACCGGCCAAAATGAGGGCCCGGTAAGGGCCCCAAGCCTGGTCCTGGCCAGGGTCGGGCTTTTCCCGGGCCGAGCCTAGCCGGGCTTTTGCCGGGCCGGGCTCAAGCGGGCTTTCCGGGCCCGGGCTTTTTGCCCACGACTGTTTGTAGCTGCTGGTTCTGTCCGACAAGCCGCATACATCCTTGCCGACCGGTTTCCGTGCCTAGCCGCAGATCAGGATTATGGCATTCGCCTTGAACACTGCTGATGATATTGCTGCATTGCGTGCTCAACTCCATCAGCTTCAAGGGGTGGTTAGTCGCCCCTCTGGCTCCATGGCCTCAATCTTCCAGGAAGGTATATCGTGCCTCTCACACAGCTCTCACTGGATCGTGGACTCAGATGCTACACACCATCTCTCTCCGCAGCAGCCGCCCAAATATTTGGATACTGCTTACCCCAAGCACATCACTGTGGCCAATGGTGACACGCTCCCGGTTTTTGGTGCTGCTAATCTGTCCCTTACTCCTCTTTCCTTATCCTCGGTTCTTCATGTTCCAGACTCTCCTTTTAACATTCTTTCTATCAGACGTCTTACGCAAGACCTTGATTGCTGTGTTACTTTCTCACGCTTTTCCTTTGTGGTGCAGGATCGACTGACGCAGACTATACTTGGTAGAGGGTGACTGTCTAATGGGCTATATCTTCTCGATGTTCCTCCCACTGCTCTCACCTCAGTCTCCACCACTGATTGGCATCGCCGTCTTGGGCATGCCCCTCTCCCAATTCTCAAGAAAGCTCTTTCTACTATCTCTCTCCAAGAGTTCTTTTGTGAATCTTGTATCTTCGGTAAACAACACCGTGTCTCCTTTTCTCCTTCATGCACTCAGAGCGATTCTCCTTTCTCCCTAGTGCATTATGATATTTGGGGGCCTTATAAGGTTCCTAGTGTCTTGGGGCATCAGTACTTTGTTACCTTTATAGATGATTACTCGCGGATTATCTGGTTGTATTTACTTCGTGATCGTACCGAACTCACGACGACGTTCCGTGCGTTTTTACCGAAACGCGCACTCAGTTTTCTACCTGTGTTAAAATCCTTCGTACAGACAATGCTCGAGAATATACTAGTCGCACCTTCTCCAACCTGTGCGCTGAGTTTGGTATTATACATCACACTTCATGTGTTTATACGCCTCAACAGAATGGCGTAGCGGAACGGAAAAATCGCCACCTCCTTGATGTGGCTCGATCTCTTATGATCCAAATGCAGGTTCCTCCTCTCTACTGGACCTTTGCGATCTTTACTGATTGTCATCTCATCAATCGCATGCCTTCATCTATCCTCAACTTTGTGGCGCCCATTACTCTCCTTTACCCATCCATAACTCTCTTCTCTCTCACAGCTCGTGTGTTTGGGTGTACCTGTTATGTCCACCACCTTGGTCCTTCCGCTGACAAGCTAGCCCCTCGTGCTATGAAAACTATGTTTGTTGGGTACTCCCGCACTCAGAAGGGGTATGTCTGCTTTTATCCTACCACTTGTAAGGTGGTTGTGTCTGCTGATGTCTCCTTTCAAGAAGACCAACCATATCACACTAGCCCTTCTGATACCCTTGTTCCTCCTCCGCTACCTCGGCCCATCATACCCGTCACGTCTCCACTTCCACCACTTCTCCCAACCCCTCTACAACACCAGTCCACATCTCCTCTCATCTCGGTTTCCCCAACACCACCAGTCCCCTCCAAACCTCCTGTCATTCAAGTCTACACTCGTCGTTCTTCTCGTCCAGACGCCCTGCAGCAGCCTCCCTCTACCGGTGAAATCTCGCGGCCTGTTGATCCGACCTCCTCCTCAACAGCACATCCCATGGCCAACTATGTCTCTCTACATCGGCTCTCTCTGCCTCTCTTTACCTTTGCTCTCTCTCTCTCTCCTCTATTTCTATACCTACCTCTGTGCAGGACGCCCTCCGACATCCGCGGTGGCGGGCCGCCATGGATGAAGAAATGATGGCTCTATGGGGTAATCACACTTGGGATATTGTGCCTCTTCCTCCTGGTTATAGTTGCGTTAGCTGCAAGTGGATCTTCTCTATCAAACATGCTGCGGATGAGACAGTTGACCGCTTGAAAGCTCGGCTTGTGGCTCGAGGTTTTACTCAACAGTATGACCTTGATTATGAGGAAACTTTCTCCCCGGTTGCCAAATTGAATTCGGTTCGGGTCCTTCTCTTTTTAGCTGTTCATCGTCAGTGGCCCCTCCATCAGATGGATGTCAAGAATGCCTTCTTGAACGACAATCTTTTTGAAAAAGCTTACATGCATCAACCACCCGGGTTTGAGACCACGGGGGAGTCTCGTGTATGCTTGCTTCACAAATCTATTTATGGTCTCAAACAGCCTCCCCGGGCATGATTTGGGAAATTCAGCAAGGCCGTTCGTGAGGTTGGCTTCAAACAAAGCTTGGCAGATTCCTCTCTCTTCACTCGTCACCAATCAACAGGGACCATAATACTTCTGTTTATGTGGACGATATTCTGATCACTGGTGATGACTCCATCGGGATACAATATATGAAACAACACCTAAACTCTATCTTTCAAATCAAAGATCTGAGAAATCTTCGATACTTTCTTGTACTAGAAGTAGCACGACGACCCAATGGCTTAGTCTTGTCTCAGCGTAAGTATTGCATTGACCTTCTGCATGATGCTGACCTCTCGGGTTGTAAACCTGCGGATACCCCGATGAAGGTAAACCAGATGTTGCGTGCTCAGGGATCTGAGGAGGATTTTCTACTCCCGAATCCGGAATACTATCGCCGTCTTGTGGGAAAGTTGATCTACCTAACAGTTACAAGACCAGATATATCATTTGCGGTTGGTGTGGTCAGCCGATTTATGCATACCCCACATATCTCTCACCTCCAGGCTGTGGAGCGCATTCTCATATATCTGAAGACTTCCCCTGGGCAAGGACTTGTGTATAAGCCATCTTCCTCCCTTTCTCTTATTGCATACTCGGATGCCGATTATGCGGGCTCGTTGGATGATCGACGGTCTACTACTGGGTTCTGTACATACTTTGGAGGAAATCTCATCACATGGTGGAGTAAAAAGCAGACTGTAGTTGCCCGCTCGTCTGCTGAGGTTGAGTATTGTGCAATGACGGCTGTTACTTCTGAACTAACCTGGCTTGAAAGTCTCCTAGTAGATTTGGGAGTTAAATTGACCTCACCTTCAACCTTATTTTGTGACAGACAAGCTGCAATACACATTGCAAAGAATCCTGTGTTCCATGAGCGAACAAAACATATTGAGGTTGATTGTCACTTTGTTCGGGAAAAGGTCCAATCAAAAGAGCTGAAGCTTGAACATGTTTCTGCGTCTCGGCAAGTTGCTGATATCCTCACCAAGGCTTTACCTCGCAAGTTATATTACCATTTCTTATCCAAGATTGGTGCCTACGACTTGTACGCTCCAGTTTGCGGGGGAGTGTTAGATGATATAGGAAATATTGATGTAAAGGCCCATTTATAGGCCCAATTTCTTCCTCTTCTTTAGTCCCACATCTCTTGTATAAGATTATTTCTCCCTCTCTTCTCCTATATATTTGTACTCTTTTTTGTATTTTACACATGAAGAAGGATCTACAAGGTTTGCCCATTACTTTCTACAAGTCTCATGAAAAAGGTATACATATTTATATAATATATTATATAAATAAAATTGTACATAATTTTTTTTATACATAAACTTAGCTGTAGTAAATGAGGCTAGAATTACTCCAGATTCTAACAGAATACTCAAAACAAATATTATTGTGCAGAACCGCAAAGTAATATGAACTGAAGTGTAGAACCACACAGTAATATGAATTGAATTGTGATAATAATAAACTGAATCCTCATAATAATATTTCTCAAAAATTATACAAGAGGCATAACTTGCAGAAATAAGAATGAAAAAAAAAGGATAGTCGGCTAGGGAATTAGATGGGCATTACTCATTAGGGCATTAAACACATAAGTAAACAGTCTTAACTGAGATTGATTTAATCATCAGACACAATGATTAACTGTAATGCGAAAAACAAAAACTCAGATTCAACTTAACCGATGTCTGAAAAACGAAACAAAAATTGAAATTTAATCATCAGAATCAATGAATCCACATCCCGCGGTGATGCATGGCAAACCTGTGTGACGGACATGTGATGCCCAAATCTTAGATGAATAAATGCAGACACACGACATATACAAATGGAGTTATAGAGTTTTAAAATGATAAAACAAATATGCATACTAACCAATGAACAACAAGATGTCACAGCACATACCCTAATGCACTGCAATTGTTTCAACATGCAACCAACTCCGACATGCGATTAATCAAACAACAAAATTTAAAATTTCCGTCTTCTGCCACAATTAACCATTGATGTTCAAATTAAGTAATCAAAAGACCATTTCAAGTTAATTAAGAGTGCATCATAATTAAAAGCACGTGATGAATAAGTAATACACACCTATTGAAAGTGAAATAATAATATTAATTTAAGGTAAAATACTAATAACAATACAAAGTCCCAGAACAATGTGAAGAAAGAAAAACTAAAAGAAAAATTCACCAAGTGGTTGGATCCAATGTGTGAAGGTGGGGCGGAGGGCTTGAGAGAGTGATTAGAAGGGGATATGGAGCTGATGTGGCATGGAGGGGCAGCTGGGAGGTGGAAAGATGGACGGGATTAGGAAGGTTTGGGGAAGAGGAGTCTGTGGCTAGGTGTTGTGGAGGGTTTGTTGGAGGAAGGTAAGGTCTCACCGGAGTAGCTCGAGGCTATGGAAGGTTAACAAAGGTTTGTGGAATGATGGACGAGATCGGGTAATGCGGCAGAAGGTAGACAAAGGCTTACTGAGGCAGCTAGAAGATAAACTGGGTGGCTGGAGCTATTTTAGTGGATGGAAATAGCGGTTGCAGAATGAGGGAGACTCTTTGGAGGCTAAGGAGGTGGCAGATTGGGGCATTAGCACCCCCAAAGGCCCCAACCAACGGCGTATGCACCAAATGAATTCCTTGGTGTCGCAAAGAGGAGACCGAGAAACTTCTTTGATTAAGCCAATCTCTCTCCTTTCTAGGGCAAAACATCATATATAAAATGGGTGGGTGGGTTGGGTTAACTAAGTCGGATGATCCATATTGCGCGATTGGCTCCGACGCCTTAACTATGAAAACCAAGCACAAAAAAGAAAAACATAAAATTACAAAAAGTCAAGCCTATCACAATAACGGTCTCCGATTTTTCCGGCGATCCAAAAAGTGCCGACCTAATAACTCCCCAATGGCGCGATCGATCAATATCACATGGCCTTTGAAGTTTGAACATTCATAACGATAGAACATTCGGAATTAGGCCTTACAAACTAGTCGATAAAAATGTCGATATTGCTTTGCGTATGATTTGCAAGAGGACAAAAGTGTCAAGAGCACGAGCTCACATAAGTCAACAAAGTCTAGTAGAGCTCAGAAGTTATAAAAAACTCACAGTTCGTCCACTGGCAAAGAAAAAGGAGGGCAGATAGTGAGCATCGGAGAAGAAGCCACAAAATCATGAGAACTAGAGAAGATCATCAATGGATGAGAAGAAAAGAAACTCCAATCCAAAAGCCAGAGCCGAGAGGAGAATCTGGTTGATGGTAGTGAGGAAACCATTACACAGAGACCACGAAGGAATAATTATGGCAAGTTGAAGCAAGACGATAAAAGAAATAATGTGAAAGATAAGTAATAATTAAATCAGAATTCATAAGTTCTAATATTTTATCATTTTTTTTTAAATTATCACGCAACATATCTCGCTTACATTTCACCCTTGTGGTAAGGTTTGCCTACATAAGTAATAATTATCACGCCCCTTGAAAAAAATGCAAGGTAAGGTTTGCCTACGTTTCATCCTTGTTGTGAGACCCTTCCCCGAACTCTTGCTGCGCGTGGATGCTTTGTGCACTGAGCTGCCCTTTTTTTTATCACGCAACATATCTCATATCCCAAAAAACAACAACATTGATCTGCTTAAATAGAAATGAATATTTTGGTGCAAAGCAATTGCCCCTTCTTTTGAAGCTAAAGTTCAAAACAGTAGAGATGATATACAACCAATTGAAGATATTCCCAGTTCATAAAGACTTGCATAATTATTGATCTATTTGTCTCGTACTCGTCCTGGCATTGCCTATATTCTTGAGGTAATTTACTAGTTTATGCATTTCCCTTGCAACTACCATAAATAAGCATCTCACATAATCCATAATATATAAAGGACACTCCCAAAAAGATTCATCGTTCTCTTCTAAGAAACAATTCTGGATTGAGATATGTATAGATACTTACTAAGCTAACTCGGTGACTGATAGACGCTCCACGTAGAGTGCAACACAAATTGTGGAGATAATCTTGTACATGAATAAGCAAAAAAACAACAGTTCACTGTTTAATCCAGTGCAAAAGCAAAATTTGATCGAGGTCCCTTGGAGCTTGTGAAGATCTTATAGTGTGCAATATGATCGAATAAAACACATCGAAATTGGTAGGCATTCATAAAATAAAAGGTTGACGAGGGAACTATCTGCACTCCTTTAAGGAAATCTGATGACCAATTAGAAGATTAATTTACTAACGAATTGAGTGAGATTAATTTCCCCAAAACATTGTCAAGTGGGTATGAGAAGTCCTCATTGTCAATTTGAGGGCTCATTCAATAATTGTTTAGCTGGTATGTACTTTTTGTATCCGCAGTATTGCCTTTGCATTGTATCCTATAACCATGCATAGAAAGGGTTATTTTTCCCTTTTTATCTACTTAAGTCAATTTTTATTCTTAACTAATTCTTTTCTTCTTAGGAATTGAAGACTGACATTATAACGTGTAACAAAGTGAATGGAGTACTTACCTTCCAAGGGCTTTTATAACCTCAGGAAATATACTACACTTTTCAGATGGTGGAGCCTCCAGAAAGAGTTCAACAATAACAGGCATGAGCTTCTCCATAAACAAATGATTCCAGTTACATATGGGAGTATCACAAGAGCTGACTTCACTAGAAGGCATACTGGGAGGTTGTACAACCTTTATACATGTGGAAACCGAAACATCAGGAACATCATTTTTTGATTTAATCTGATAATCTTTGGTAAGAATGAAAGAAGAATTTGCAGCTTTGTTCGTTCGTGAAAAACCGGATTTTGGCAATATGGATTGCTGCTTGACTGTCGCAAAATAAGGTTGCGGAGAAGAGAGAACGAAACACCTAAGTCTCCCAGAGGCCTTCAAGCCAGTTAGCTCAGAGACAACAGCAGCCTAGCCCGGTACTCAGCTTCGGCAGAGGAACGCGCAACCATTATGTTTTTGCTACGCCAAGTTATGAGGTGTCACCAAATAAGTGCAGAATCCAGTTGTGGAGCGTCTATCATCAATAGATCCTGGTAGTCTCGTCAGATTACGCGACAAGAGATAGAGTTGAGGATGGCTTGTAGCGAGTCCTTGTCGGGGCGATCTTGAGGTATCGAAGGATGCGCTCGACAGCTTGAAGATGAGATGTCCGAGGAGCGTGCATGAAAAAACGGTCACAACCCTACAAGCAAATGAGATGTCTGGTCGACCTTCACCTCAGGTAGTCAGCTTCCCTAACCAAGCGTCTGTAATACTTCCGGATTTGTAAAGTAGCTTGTCAGAGTCAGAGCTATGGGCTGAGAGCTTGTGGTTTGCGTCCATAGGAGTCTCCGCAGGTTTGCACCCAGAATAACCGCATCACGAAGGAGGTCCATACCGTATTCCTGAGAGGATATCACAAGACCATCAGGGCGGTCGGGCGACCTAGCCCAAGAAAGTACGAAGGTTGCCCAGATCTTTGGTTTGTATTGAAAGGCAGAATTCAACTGTGCCTTGATCTGTTGTATTCGGCGTAGTCTTCGCCAGAAATCAGGATTTCATCAACGTAGACCAGAAGAATCACCAGCCCAGTTGACCGATGTCGGGTTGAAGAGAGAAAAATCAGCGAGCTCCGATGTGAAGCCAATAGCAAAACCACCTTACTGAACTTTTCAAACCACGCACGACGGGGACTGTTTGAGACCATAAATGGATTTTCGAAGATGACAGACCAAAAGGACTCCCCGTGGTCTCAAACCGGGAGGTGCCTGCATAAAGCGGTCTCTGTAGATCGCCGTGAGAGGCATTCTTGATATCCAGCTGATAAAGAGGCCAGTGACGATGAACAGCCAAGGAGAGGAGAACGCGAACCGTGTATTCAATTTGGCACGGGAGAGAAGGTTTCCTCGTAATCAAAAGGCCATGTTGCTGAGTAAAACCCCGGGCCACGAGACGGGACTTCAGGCGGTCGGATACTGACCATCGCCGCTGTTTAATGACAAAGACCCATTTGCAGCTAACAGGGGTGTGGCCAGTAGGAAGAGGAACCAGATCCAGGTCTGGTTTAGCCCAGAGAGCCTGCATCTCATCGTGCATTGCAGCCCGCCATCCTGGGGGTGGTGAAGCGCCTCCTGCACATTGTTAGGAAGAGAAATAGGGGAAAGGGAGGTGGCAAAGACGTAGTGAGGCGGGTGTCAGCCGATGGAGGAGACGTAGTGGCCAAGGGATGAGCGTAGAGGACTGGAGCGTGATCGACGGCAGCCTGATTAGGAATCGCTGGGCAGGGAGCTGGGCACGGGAGCATCTTGGATGGGCGACGAGAGTAGCCACGGTTTGAGGGTGGAGGAACCCGAGGAGGAACGGGTGGGGAGGAGGAAGAAGACGGCACAAAACGGCGTGACCGGGACAACGGGCGGGGAAAAGAGTGGAGCAGAAGACGAAAGGTAGTAGAGACGAGGAGGTGGGGGTAAGTGGAAGGAAGGCTTCGCGGGAAGGAGACATCCGCGAAGTAACGACATTTTGCCAAGGTAGTAGGAGAGTAGCAGACGCTACCCTTTTTAGTGCGGGAGTAGCCAACAAACATTATACTTGGCACCGGCCCGAGGAGCAAGTTTGTCGGAGGAGGCAAGAAGGTGGACATAACACCCACCCGAAGATCCGTGGTGGGAGAGAGGTGAGGGGAATGGAAGGATAGAGGGTTGGATGGGCGAGGCATAGTCATGGACAGAGGGAGGGAGACGGTGATGAGATGACAGGCGGTGGAAACAGCAAAGTTCCAATATTCGGTGGGAACGTGCATTTGGAACATAAGAGAGCGGGCAACGTCGAGAAGATGACGATTTTTGCGTTCGGCCACCCCGTTTTGCTGAGGGGTATACGCACAAGAAGTTTGATGAATGACACCAAGTCATGTTGCAGAGAGTGGAGAAGGCACGACCCGTATATTCCCGAGCATTATCAGTGCGAATGATTTTGAGGGAGTGCCGAACTGTGTAACGGCATCTCAGAAGAAAGGCGCGAAAGACAGAGGGAAGTTCAGTGCGATCATGGAGTAAATAGAGCCAGTGGTACGGGAGTAATCGTCATGAACGTGACAAAATACCGAAAGCCAAAAATACTAGGGATCCTATTAAATGACCCAAAATATCAGAATGAACTAACGATAAGGGAGTAGGACTCCTGACACATGCTGGGGGAAAGAGAACGGTGTTGCTTGGTTTTTAGACACAAGATTCACAGGATAACTCTTGTAAAGATTTATAGGAAGAGCCGTTTTGAGAATCGAAGGGGGAGCATGTCCAAGACGGCAATGCCAATCAATAGTAGAGATGGTGGTAGCGAAGTAGGAGAGAAGAGTTGGTGGGATATCCGATGTACAACCCATTTCACCAGCTGCCCCTGACCAATGGTACTTCGGTGCGGCGATCTGATAAGAAAAGAAGAGGGAGAGAAAGTGATACAACAGTCAAGGTCGTGGTGTGAGACGACTAACGGATAATAAATTGAAGGAGACCCGGAACGTGAGACCGAGGAAAGAGAAAAGGGTTGGTGTAAGCAGATGATCGCGGAGCAAAGACGGGAAGGGTGTCTCGTTGGCCACAGTGATGCGAGCAGGATGAGGCATTTGGAGATACGCTGGGGGCTTCGGGGAGGGAGATATGGTGAGTTCGCCAGAATAACGATCCACAAGGATGATGAGAAAGGCAGGTGATACCTCTGTAGAGAAGGGCACAACAGGGTGACAGCTGAAGCAGCAGGCCGCCATGCGGAGACAGATCGAGGCCCGGGCAGTAGCGGAGAGGAAGCCGGCGACTAGCAGAAGGGAGGCCGACGGCGAGCAGGAACAGTCCGCGGCGGACAGGAGTCGGTCGAGGCGAGTAGGGCAGACCGCAGGGGTAGAGAGAGGCCGCGCGGTCAGAGGACAGGCCGCAGCGGCCTGGCAGGTCGCGGCGAGCTGGAGGTCGCGGCGGTCTGGTAGGTCGCGGCGAGTATAGAGCGAGGCCGCACGAGCAGGAGCAGGCCGCGACAGAGGCCGCGTGCGAACTGGGGCAGGTCGCAGCAGCGGACAGGAGCAGTCCGCAAGAGGTCGCGGCGAACCGTGGGCAGGTTGCTGGAAGAGGAGCACAGCGGATACAAGCAGAGCTCGCAGCGGACAGGAGCAGTCGCAAGAGAAGGCGGAGAGAGAGAGTCCGCGAGAGAGGTCCTAAGAGGCTAGAGCGGACAAAAGAGGAGCGAGCTAGAGGGAGGGCAGTCCGCGAGCAAGGAGGCTCGAGCGGATACAAGCAGAGTCCGCAGCGAGAGAGAATGAGAAAGCTAAAGGGAGCAGTCCGCGAGCAAAGAGGCTCGAGCGGAGACAAGCGGAGCCCGCAGCGGACAAGAGGGGGGCAAGTCCGCGAGCAAGGAGGCTCGAGCGGATACAAGCAGAGCCCGCAGCGAGAGAGAGAGAAGCTAGAGGTAGCAGTCCGCGAGCAGAGAGGCTCGAGCGGATACAAGCAGAGCCCGCAGCGGACAGGAATGATCGTCCGGAGCGGGGGAGGGAGGTGGGCCCACGAGTCAGAGCAGAAGATGGCTATAAGAAGCCTGGGGAGGGTGGAACCACGGAGGGAGAGAAGAGAGGCGGAATCAGAAGGGCAGTCCGCACGAGACCGGAGAGATGCAGAAGGCAGTCCGCACGAGGACCGGGCGGACCAGAAGCAGAGGGGCAGTCGCAGGAGACGGGCAGACAGAGAAGGGTCAGTCCGCAGGAGACCGGGCGGACTAGAGAAGGGTCAGTCCGCAGGAGACCGGGCGGATAAGAGAGGGGCAGTCCGCGGATAGATCGAACTCCCTCTGATACCAGGTTGTAAGAGCCCAAAGCTTGTAATATATTAATTCAGTATCCAAATACAAGGAGAGAATTACAAATATATAGGAGAGAAGAGAGAAGAATAAATTCTATACATGATGTGGGACTAAAGAAGGAAAATAAAAGGGCCATCAATGGGCTTTTACATGGGCTTTTCTAACGAATAAAATACATGATTGTAGGCACATAAAATAAAAGGTTGACGAGGGAACTATCTGCACTCCTTTAAGGGCCATCAAATCTGATGACCAATTAGAATGGATTAATTTAACACTAACGAATTGAGTGAGATTAATTTCCCCAAAACATTGTCAAGTGGGTATGAGAAGTCCTCATTGTCAATTTGAGGGCTCATTCAATAATTGTTTAGCTGGTATGTACTTTTTGTATCCGCAGTATTGCCTTTGCATTGTATCCTATAACCATGCATAGAAAGGGTTATTTTTCCCTTTTTATCTACTTAAGTCAATTTTTATTCTTAACTAATTCTTTTCTTCTTAGGAATTGAAGACTGACATTATAACGTGTAACAAAGTGAATGGAGTACTTACCTTCCAAGGGCTTTTATAACCTCAGGAAATATACTACACTTTTCAGATGGTGGAGCCTCCAGAAAGAGTTCAACAATAACAGGCATGAGCTTCTCCATAAACAAATGATTCCAGTTACATATGGGAGTATCACAAGAGCTGACTTCACTAGAAGGCATACTGGGAGGTTGTACAACCTTTATACATGTGGAAACCGAAACATCAGGAACATCATTTTTTGATTTAATCTGATAATCTTTGGTAAGAATGAAAGAAGAATTTGCAGCCCCGCCCTGTCCATTGTTTATGCCTGTATTTGATTCCTCATTTTTGCTTCTTTCCGCAGGAACTTCAGAAGACAGAAGAAAAAAAAGAAGTTCCCGAAGAAGTAGATCCCATTCTGATGAAAAAGAATCAGAAGGACGCAGGAGAGGTATAATCTCCAAAATAGTACGCTGTAATGGTGGTAGAATTCCCTGCACCAACAAAATTTTAGAAAAAAGCAGGCAGATGAAACAGAAAAACAAAAATCATATTAGAAAGCCAAATATAAATAGCGCGCACACATTTAAATTCTTACAATTTCCGTGTCCAAATCACTAGGAACCTTCGATCCTTTAACTACCAAACGCATAGCTCCTAATAACTGCAGATACATGTCAGTATCGAACATACTCTGTGCCTGAACATACATATCTCCTGAAATGTTGAAGAACAAAAATAATCTCAGATAAATGCAAATGGAAAAGGATAATGCGCATAGAAAAATAGTACCACAACCTTACCAAGGCCATGTAAAATCTCTTGCTTCACCTTGACAACTGAGTTTGTCCTACAGTCTGGTGACCTTTCTAGTGCTAATTCATACACATTAAGCACAGATTTTATATATGGAAGTGCCAGTTTTCCCTAATTCAAGTAAAACGAATATCCGATAAATTTAATTCATAACAAAAACAAAAATCTCTTCATGCATTCAAGGAACTCAATACATGAAGAAGAAGCATAACCCAACACATGAAGAAAGAGACAGATGACCAAGCCTTGGAGAAGCCTAGATTTCAATTTCAGCCTTCTATATTTCTACATCTACTTCTCAATATTTTATAATTTGTAGAAGGGTTATTTGAACACTGGATTTTAGAGGGATTATATTTAAACCTCTCATGCAATGAAATAGGGCATGTCGCAATTTATTACTTCTTTTACTTTGTCTCGATCAGTTTTGGAGGCTCCCAATACTGTTCACAGAGATTTGACCACCCTGCACAGGAAGCTCATTTAGGGCTCAATGGGCATTCTTGGAAAATCGCATGGTTCTATAGGCGGCGGCGGATAAACGGTGACCTAACCCTACATGCCATGCAAATCCGACGGTGTGAACTCAAAATAGATAATAAAAAAAGATTAATCACACGCACATTATTTTGACAATAGCAAAATAATTTAATAGGGCAAAACAAACTTAGGCTTTCCTCCGCATGGAGGGCCAAAGCAAGAGCACACGCCGAATCGGTCCTTCCTGCAGTTAGACATTTGTTCAAGGAGCAAATAACATAATAACTACAATCCCAAGCAAGCATCATATATCCAAGTCATAACAATGTTTACAACCAAATACCAATACAAAAATACAACACAAAACTAAGGGCTGCTGTAAATAAAATGCTCTAAGCGTTGGAGGGCTCAAAAAGGGATTCCCGTGGTTGGTGGACCGGATCGGGTAACGAGAAGGCTGGTTGGGGATTAGGAAGGCTGGATCAGGGAGGGGGAGGGCTGGATCAGGGAGGGGGAGGGCTGGATCCGAGCTGAAATACCCAGATCTAGGCGGATTTGTTAAAGTTTGGCTGTTGAGAGGTGGATCCACGGGTTGGTATTTTGGGGCAGCAAGTAGGGGGCGGGGAGGGGCTGGATCTGGGCTGGGTTTGCTCAGATCCGACAGAATTCCAACGGGGAGAGAGGTGGCAAGGTGGCTCCACGGGTGGGGACAGGCGGCGGCCTGAGGGGAGGGTGTGGGAGGGAGATCTGGAGGTGGTTGGCAGTCTGTTTTGGGATAAATTGGGCGGCTGCCTGATTAGGAAAGGTGGGCAGATGGATTAAGAGGAGGTGAATGGGCGGCGGCTTGGGGGAGGCGGGATGGCCGACGGTTTGAGGGTGGCTTGACAACAAAGAGGAAGGGTTTTCTGAAGGGGCGGCGACTGGACATAATGGAGGAAGGGTTTTTCTGAAGGGGGCGCCGTCTGGACAGCAAGGAGGAGAGGGGGTAGGGGCTGGAAAATTAAAAGGATACAAAACTTATCCAAGGAGTCGTCACCAAGGGGCTCCACGAAGTCAGCAGCGGGAAAGAGATCATCAGAATGAAGGAAGAAACTCACCACACATTCAACACTAGAAAATACGGCAGCCCTCAATATCCTATTTATAAGAAATCAAATTATGGCACCTGGAATTAATGATTATGATTGACCGTTAGTTTTGGGGTCAAAACTACATGGAAAATAACCGAAAAAATAAAAAGCTATATATGAAATTGATTTGCCACGCGAATCCGAACGCATCTACGAAGTCGGATCATCGATCCGGGCACGCCATATATGGTAAGTTGTCACACCGCATAGGAAAAATTTCAGCAATAAGATCAATGCGCCAAGGAAAGTTTAAATCAAATGTGTCAGTGAGAATATGAGCTCAACGAGAAATCTCAGAGCCTCTAAGAACAACAAAAATGGGAAGTACGCATCAGTCACAAAGTCAAGGAGGTGCGGAAAACAAAAAACAATCATTGTTTTAAATGTCCTCCGACATGTCTGAAATGTCATTCTAAGGGCAAAACACTATTTTTTCTAAAAAAATAGATTGTCCTTTTGTAAAATATAAATAAACATATCCGACTTTTTCCAATATATCGAATGACATGGCTTTCAAACATATCATTCACTATTTTATTTTATGTTAATGATATATGTTTAAATCACGTGTGTTATAATATATATACTTAAATTGATTGGACATATTGTTTAGCTCTTTAATATTTGTTAATCATATAATCCATTTTTAAATATTTCTCATTATATCTTTATTATTTTGTATTACAAAAAATATTAAAACTCTCAATACATTAATTAGTTGATTATTTTTATATTTTTAACATAAATTTATTATGCATGAAAATACCTATAACTAAACAAAATATTTAGCTTTTAAAATTTTTTATATGTTCTAAATCTTAATGCTATCTAAAATTCTAAATAAATTATTATATAAAATTAAATAAATTTTACAATGTATCTATTTGTATTTGTTAATGGTAGTTGTAGTGTGCTACTAATATTTTATTTTGGATACTCTTTAACTTTTTTGGGGGATATATAGGACTCGGTGTTCGTAAACTTATTATGCTAATTTTTAATTTTTGAACATATTATTATAGTCATTGACAATGTCTTCGACTTTCGATATTCGACATTTAAAACTCAATCCGATATGTCCCCACCAACCAATATTTACAATCTTGAAAATAACTACAAGATCTTGTAAAGCGTCAATAAGATCTCAATAGTCACTGACAAACAAAAGTAGCACGAAGAACAATGCTTCGGAGCGCTCATACGCAAAAACCAAATTGGGAAGAACAAACACATGAGATGGAGATCCCTAACAACAATTGTAAAATGAGTTTCAAGAGAGAAGAAACAAAAAGCCGTAGCAGTTCTCGAATGGGACTCCCAAGGAGCCGCTATAATATCATATAAATCAAAAGAGAATAAATTATCTCATTAGTCATTATGCATTAGAAAACCCTCTATTATAGAGGAAAACAGACGCAAGACAAATATATAAACGGCGAACACGTTATGCTCTAACCCTAGATGCAATGCAAGCGAGCACGTGATGAATGCAACAGACTGACAACAACCTTAAATGAAAATGCAGATGAATATACACACGCAATTCGATGAACTAACTGTAACAACCCGATTTTTAATATATGGGGTATAATAATAATAATAATAATAATAATAATAATAATAATAAATAGCCCTAATTTCCCCTCTCCTCCTTAAACCCGAGCCGCCCCCCTTCGTTTCTTTATTTCCCGCATCCCGCAAACCCGTCGACCCAGGGTTCTCCCGATTCTGCCTTCTGCGCCTACCGTCGGCCCCGTCTCACCGCTCCCCCCCGACACCTTCTCCTCCTCCTCCCGTGGTGGCCGTTTCTGCCTCTGCTTGGCTTCACCATCTCCTTCTGCTCCCTCTATTACTCTGGCCAACGGGAGATCAGCCTCCTTCGGCGCCCTCTAGGGCCGACTGTCCGAATCTTCAAGGCATCCATCTCTTTCTCCTCCAATGGGTTGACAACCACTGTCTCTCTCTCCGGCGGCCTCTCGCGCTCCGTTTGGGCTGGTGCTTGCGAGAGGGACGACTAGGGTTTCCTTCTTTCTCCTCCTTGGGCCAGGATTTGGCTTCTCTTGGGTAAGAAAACTCATCTTGCCTCCTAAGTTCAGTTTTCTTTTAATTATTTTGCTAATTTTCGCGCCCAGTCGATATAATCACGTCGATCCAACGTGTGTTCGTCGTATATTCGACTAATCCAGTCTGGTTTGTGTTTCCGGTGCCGCTCTTCAGATCTAGTGGTAGAATCGCTCCAAACCCTCTCCAATCTAGGGTTTTATGAGCCTAGCGCCGCCAGAACCCTGCTTTTCTCGTAGTAGTTCCCTCTCCCCCCATCCTTGAGGGAGGTAAATCTCTTAGCCTCCTCTGATTCAATTTTATAGCGAATATTTGCCTGTGTTAGCATAATGATAATTTGCTGTGTAGCTTTCATAGTTCTTGTACATGTTCAAAATATGATTTCTGATCTTGCTTGCACCGCTCAGCCGCCTCCGTCAGATTCAACCTCTTTCAGGCAAGTAGAGATCTCTCTCTCTCTCTTGCAATCATTGAATTTCAATTACTTGATCTGTTCTTATGATTATACAAATTCACCCATGTCTGTTTGTGTTGTCATATGAATTGAAGTATCAAATGTCTAATCCGGCAAGTCAATATCTTAGGGTTAATATTTTTGAAATGTCATGAGATTGTGATCGCAAACAATTTTATTTAAATGTTCACTTAGATGAACGGATCCCTCGTCTGATGTATAATTCGAAGTATGATGAATTTTTGGGAATGATTAACAAATATCATAATGAGAATTATTAAGAATTGTATGAATTGTATCATTTGAATTCACACTTATATGAATTGTATCTCATTTGAAGGATGATTATAAGACCTATAGTTCTTGTGAACATGAGTAATAATTATTTTGAAGGTTAACGGTTAAGATTCCTTGCTACGATTAAATGATTGGTGATTTGTGTCACGCTCGTATATATACACACTGTTTTACTTGGAGGATACTTATGTCTGAAAATTGTTTAATCTAAATGAATATTTGGTGTCCAGGAAAGTAGCGTATTGTAATCGTATCACTCGTAAATACCTGAACCCGTAAAATATATTGCTTTCTATCTGGTTTTGTTTGTGTCATCGAATCTTCGTGTTACCGAATCTTGTTCTTTATGCATGTTTGGTTGTAAGTCTTGAGTTAAGTCAGTCCTTCACCTGATCTGTCACTTTTAAGTGAATTCATTTTTGCTAAAAGCTATACAATGTGAATCATGCAATTCATAATATTATAAACAAACATTGAAACGTGTTAGGGTCTTGGGTTGCAGCCTTCACGGCGCCAGTTGGGACCCACTAAGACTCCTTAAGCCGGGCCTGGGCCGTGACGAGGGTCACGACAAGCAGGAAGTTTCCTGATAAGACTTGTATCCGGACTGAGTGTGAACCATGCACACCACTCAAAACACCTACACACTTCATTGATTGCTGCTTATAATATTACTTGTTTCTATTATGTGTTATACTCCGGAGTAGTCTAATAAACTAACTTGTTCTGTTTAGCTCTTTTATTTGCCTGTCATTGAATAGTTTTGCTTCATGAGAAATCGGTACACTTCTACATTTCTACTTCTATTACTGTTCTGTACTTTACCTTGCTCACTCTGCTTATTTCAATGTTCTGAGGCTTTTCCTTTTTGTTTTGAAATTGCCTTAGAGTTCAGGCAGCGCCGCCAGGTCCTCGAGCCCGATTTGCTTAAAGTTTCAGCATCTATGTTTACATTTCTTTTACTGTCAAAATATTTCTTTTATGTAATAATTGCAATAAGACATTTTCCCTGGTATCATGAACAACTGCTAGACTATTTAAATACTTTATGTACTAGAATTTGAAAGTAATGCATGTGCATACTCTTGCGAATCATAATCGCATGAAAACTGTAGTAGTACCCGTAAAATATGAATGTTTTAAAAAATGAATGTGCACTTAAAACTCTCACTATTTTTAAATTATAAAAGCTTCCGCAATAAAATTGAACTGTTTTTCTCTAAATTAACTACTTTAAAACTATTTTCAATATTCTATACATCCGCCTTATCAGACATGGTTTTCTTTCCGCCCATGCCAGTGGCATCACGACCCGCCCGAAACGCACTCTGACTTTTGTTGAGACGGGTCGTGACACTAACAAAGGTCAATCCAAATGTGATCCACATGCACTGATTCAATCACATAAGCATTTTTTCTTGACGCACAGTTAATTAAACAAGGTTAATTTTAAAATTCTCGCACGTTTAACCTACACTAAGTACAAACATCCAAGATTAGTAATTAGGCGTCTATTGTAGAATAAATTAAAAGTGCATCAGAATTCTAAGTACATGATGAATACGAAATACACGTCTTTGAAAAGAGAAATAATCAAATTAATTCAAGTAAAATATTACCAGCAAAACAAGATATTCATACAATGCGAAGAAGTGAAGGCTGGAAGTAAAAGCTCACCAATTAGTTGATGTTGGTGATGGTGGGGAAGATCCCGTAGTGATGGTGGCTATCTGGGGGTGTAGTTGTTGTGCAGGAGCTGTCAAAGAGAGATGGTGACTGTTTGGTGGATGAGATGTGATGAGAAAGTTGTATGGAGGCCCATTTAATGTTGTATTGTAGTGGATGAGGTTTGGTATGGTTTGGGGGTGGGTTGGAAGGGGCCGTGAGAGACGTTGAAAGAAGGAAAAAGGCAGGTGCGGTGTTGGGTAGATATACGGAGGGGTGTTGAAATGGAAATGGAGGAGGAGAGTGTTATGAGCATACACAGAGTGGTGGAGGAAATACTATAGAGCCTTGACCGCGGTTGCCGCAAGGTGAATCTATAGGCGGCGGAAAATCAGTGACCTAACCCTACATGCTATGCAAAGCCCGACAGATTAATCAAAAATTAGATAATAAACATTAACATCCCATGCAAGTAAATTCACACCAAGACAAAATAAGTAATTAAGGCAAAGCAAGCTGAGGCTTTCCTACGCGTGGAGGGCCAAAGCTAGACCGTGCGGTGAATAAACCATGCAAATCACAATAATAATCTAAAGCAAAATTCTACGATGGTGTTTCTCCAAAAAAATATAACATGTCCAAACCAATACATAAATGCTGAAAATAATAGTCCAGTACAACAAAATATCACCAAATAGTGAGCTGACCAAGGCACCGAAGAATTCAGAGCCGGAGATGCGTGTACGACGATCCAAGATGGAACCAATGACATGGAAATAGTGGAGGTGGCTTCCCTCGGCGGTGGAAGATGAAAACATACCGAAAATGGATAGATCCGGTCACGTATGGGCATATCCGGGCATGGGATGGATGAATCCGATGTTTGGTGGCGAATCCGGGCTAAGGGGTTAAGTACGGGTGGAGGAAATGATAGATCAGGAGATGGAATTCCAGATCTGCACTGATTTGGAAAGTTCCGGGCAGTGGGAGGTGGTTCCACGTAGAGGAGGGCTGGCGGCAAGGTGAAGGAATATGGGGGGGGGAGTGGCTGCTGTAGAAATGAAAGGGGGCGGGGAGGCGCTGATGGAAGCGACAGGGGCCGGAGGCCTGAAGGGGGGGGGGGGGGCTGGGAGGTGAGGCTGAGGGTGGCGGTTAAGTGGAGAGGGCTGCAGGAAGTTGCAGGCAAGTTTTTTTTTGGTGGTGGTGGTGGTGGGGGGGGGGGGGGAGTGAGCGGTTGGTAGGGGGTTTGAAGGGGGGAAATAATGCTCAGGGTTAGGGCAAACCTTAGGGAATGAGATACACACCGAGGAGTCGTCACCTTGGGTTTCACGCAGTCAGCACCGTGGCGGTATCGCAGGAATCTAGGAACGTTCTTCTCCAAATTCTGCAATGCCTGAACCATCCCACTACCTATCTATTTATAATAAAATGAGAATTATGACATTCCACCATCGATGATTATGATTGGCAAGAGGCGTGGCCACTCAAATACATCAAAATACAACGCAAAATAATGAAGTAATATATCAATTCACAACACGAATCCAGACACATCTGTGAAGTCCGATCGTCGATCTGGGGGCGCCATATATGGAAAGTCGCAAATTGGCCCCGAACGGGCCCAAAACTCGTTCTCCACTGCAGGTCTTTGTCTCTGCTCTGCATCAGCGGGGCTGCTCGTAGGAGGAGAGAGCTACCAAGACCTCATACAATAGAATAGGAAAATGGATTGATTACATTCCTACCATAAACAAGTCCCTTAAATAGACACATACTGGGGCATTACCGTAATTTACCCGATACACACTAATAATAAAGCAAACGACAAACAACTTGGTAATAGACTATATTAAACATAATGCTGCCATAACAGAACATTGCCATAATAGAACCTTGCGTTAACATCACTCCCACTGTCCAAAAAGAGTTTGCCTCAAGCTCAAGGAGGGTCCTTGGTGGAGCTACTTCATTCGATGCCCTCGTCGTCAGAGTCCTCGACGTGCAGGTAAAAAAGCCTGTTGCATCGGTGGCCGCGAGTAAACTACTCGTCGTTGTTAAAACATAATCCCTTGGCACATTGTTACAACATCTTAAGCCCGAGATAATCAGCGGACCGGTGGGGGTGGAGGGCCCTCGATACAACCGTGTTGAATGATGTTGTTGGTAGGTGGGTAGGCCTCCTGTGCTAGCAGGAGGTGACGATCGTAGAGCCTGACCAGACTCATAACAATCACTAAATCCGGAGGGGCCTAAAATTCGACATCTAGTCGCAGGCGGTCGCAAAGTTTGGCGGTGAAAATGACGACCTGCATATCCGGGACAAGAGTGACATATGCCAAAAGAAGCTAAAATTGTTCCAGGTACTTGTCCACGGACCTCGTTTGTCGTAGAGATGTGAGTTCGCCGAGGGGGTTGCTGCGGATAGGAGGTCCAAAATGCAAGTTGTAGAGCCGTTTGAAGTCTTGCCAAATCAGATTCAGTCGGTCAGTGAGGAGTCGTGAAGCCCACAAAAGAGCGGAGTCGAACAAGTGGAAGGATGCTAGATGCATTCAGATTGCTGTCGGAGTTTGTTGGTGTCCAAAGAATTGTTCACACTTGGTGTTGATGGGGCAGACCAGAGCTAGACTCGAGGATGGAGAAGCAGCGGTTAATGGTTGTGGGGCTGGATGTCTTGACCGGAACGATGAATCGGGGTTGCTGGAATGAGAGAACCGAACGGTGGTGTGTGGAAGAGGATCGGTACCACTGATACCAAGATGTTATGAAGCCTTGAGGACATGATGGTGGCGGAGATACTACGGAGCCTTGACCGTGGCTGCATAAGCGGGACTGCTCTTTGGAGGAGAGAGTTACCAAGACCTCACACAAGAGAATGAAAGAATAGATTGATTTCATTCCTACCACAAACAAGACCCCAAGGGCCCCTTAAATAAATACATGCAGGGGCATTACTGTAATTTGCCAGACACGCACTAATAATAAAGCAAACGTTATACAACTCGATAATAGACTATAATAAACATAGCACTGCCATGCTACCATAACAGAAAGCTGGTGGAGGTTGGAATTTGGTAGTAGAGGGTTCAAATGAGGTAGGAAGGGAGATGGAAAGACTGAGGATTACAAGGACGATGGAGGCCGGCAAAAGCTCGGAGGTGGAAACGTGGTGGGATTTGTCGGCTGGATGGATCAGGGAGGATGGGAACAACGACAGCGGGCTCCGAAAGGGGCGTCACTGGCTGTACGGTGTTCCAGAGGAGTTGACAGAGAATGGAGGTGCCGAGGATGGCAGTGGCACAGGCGTGTTACCCACTTGGAGTCGGCCAAAGTCGGGGATTGGCTTCAACACCCAAGACCGAGCAATTTCTTTTGGAAACCGTGATTCTCGACTCCTTTCACAAGCCGGCCGCACGCACCATATAAAGATGAGATTTAGGTTAAGTCATCCGACGACCCTAAATGCGCGATCGAATTTCGTAACCTAAATTTCAAATACACCTTAGAAAATAAAAAGAAAAATAATAAAAATACTAAAATTCTAGTGGGGCGCGATCACAATCAGCGATCGTCCATCTGGCAATCAAAAAAGCGTCGACTCAATAATTCCGTACATGATGCGCAAGCGATCTCCATCACTCAACCTGAGTCAAAAACATTCATATTCAATGAATGGAGACTACAAGCCCTTGAAGCAAGCCAGACAAGACTCTCTGCCGCGCCTAGTAGGAATAGTCTCCGCATGAGGACATCATGACACTGAAGTCCCTGAGAGTCTTAAGCACCAAGCAAGTTGTTGTAGGGGTGAAGGGAATGGGCATAATGGTGACTGATAAAACCGTAGTGGAGGCTGGAGGTACATAAAAGGTTGTAGTGATGGTGGAAACTGAGGCTATGAGGGAAGGCTGAAGGTCCAAAATGAGACGGCTCCACATTTAGAGTCAACTCCTCTACATTAAGTACAAGATGAACACCCATATTCCTAGTAATATCAAGCTCGAAGAAATTTGACTCAGACTTTCTCATGACAGGATATGGACCAATTCACCCAGCACATAGATTCATATTTGTCCATATTGGGAATCTCTCAAGTGCAAATTATCACCCAATTACCTTTTCTGAACATTTACATTCTCATATGATTACCCACACAAGTCCTAGAATGTTCATTATTTAATATAACTTTACATCAGAGTATGTCAAACAAATCATGCAACAGATGCAGATGAACGATGATCAACATGAAAGACTAATTAAGTGCAACTTTATATAGCGGTGAAAGTCCCTAAGGATGGGTGATTTATCTGGAGGCACATCGGGTGGGGTGTAGAAATAGTCATCTAGTGTGCGAACACCCAAGTAACCACAAGAGACATCAATACAAAGATATGAGAGCATAATGTGCTAATTATATCTCATGGAGTGTGACTCGTCCGGAGGATCACCGGGCAGCACAGAGAAAAATTTGTCGCAGATGTGACAATCACTCACGTCCAAGACAATTGCACTACGACAAATACTCCTGACTCTCAATCGGGACGTGACTCGCCATTACGGTAGGGAGGGATATCGATGAACACACACTCAAGGGCGAGTCTATGATCAGGGCAGTAACAAAGTCAATATACGGGGTAAGGTGATTGACACATCACGATAAGATCCGTAGGTCACTCAAACTCGCTCTCAGTCGGGTCCAGGAAATGAGTCAATCAAATGACAAACCCCTCATCGGCCTATGTATCTCATTAGGGTGAGAGAAATCAGTCTAAGGAATCACTTTTATCATATTTAACGAGGAAGGAGTGGTCAAGATGGCGGCCTCAGAATGGGAGGGACTCAAACTAGGGAAGTCAATGTGCGAATCCACTCAGACAACTCTAGCGGTTCTTAAGGATTGCTCATAATGAAGGGCGAGCTGGTAAGTCAGTTCAAGGGACTCTGAGTAGTGGTAGGCTAAATCAGCCGCATCTCAGATCCAAGTCCATACCGAAATCGGGAAGTGATCATAGTTGACCCCTCTCAAATGTCGCTCATCACTACTAACTCATCAAAACGATCATTATACCTAGTGACGGACATAGATCCGTGCTAAAGGGAAAATAATTACTCGAGCAAGCGACTCCTATACAACACTGACAAATACCTATAACACAACTACCGCTTTATCTCTACCAAACTAATCATGCGATGAAGACAATGTCGCTCATGGGTCCTCTCAATGCTAGACTAATATGCTCTCTCCAGATCTAAAATGCGAAATTTCATAAATTTAATGCGACATTAACCAACCAGTTCAAAATAGTAGAGATAAAATTTTATGTTCACGCATTGTTGTGGATATCGGCCGACATGTCCGACATGAAGGATTGGGAGCAAAAACGACACAAAACCGGCACAGATTCTGGGTGTGGTGGTTTGAAAATAGCGGGCCGACATGTCGGTTTTAACCGACATGTCGGCCCCAAAAAACGCCCGATTTTGGGCGTTTTTTAAGTTTTTTTTTTAAAATTATTAATTATATATGTTATTATTATATTTATAATGAAATGAGCGGGTCGGGCTACTGTTTTAACACCCCGACCCCGCTCATTTCATTCACGCTCTGCCCTAGCTCTCCCCGTCGCTCCTGCCCTAGCTCTCCCGCGCGCGCCGGCGACACTATCTCTCTGGTTCTTTCTTCTCCATGCTCGTTGGTGCCCTCTGGTTCTCTGGTTCTCTGGTGCTCTCTAGCCCGTTGGTGCTCTCCCTCTCTCGCGCGCTGTCGGCACTCTATCTCGCTGGTTCTTTCTTCTCCCTACTCGCTGGTGCTCTTTGGTGCGTTGGTGCCATCTGGTTCTCTGGTTCTCTGGTGCTCTCTAGCTCGTTGGTGCTCTCCCTCTCTCGCGCGCTGTCGGCACTCTATCTCGCTGGTTCTTTCTTCTCCCTACTCGCTGGTGCTCTTTGGTGCTCTGGTTCTCTGGTTCTCTGGTGCTCTCTAGCTCGTTCGTGCTCTCCCTCTCTCGCGCGCTGTCGGCACTCTATCTCGCTGATTCTTTCTTCTCCCTACTCGCTGGTGCTCTTTGGTGCTCTGGTTCTCTGGTTATCTGGTGCTCTCTAGCTCGCTGGTGCTCTTTCTTCTCCCTGCTCGCTGGTTTTCTCTCGGCTGGTTCATTCTTCTCCCTACCTCCCCCTCTCATTCTATCGCTCTGCATTTTTTTTGTTGGTTGTTGTGCTAGCTGTCGGCTGTAGCATGGTGGCTACCTTGTGAGTTGTTACTGGTGGCTGCCGACCCATTTAGTTGTTGGTGGCTGTCTTGTTGCTTTATTTGTCTTATTAGTTGCTGCCGGAAGCTTTCATTGATTGTCATGCTGCTTTTAATCAACAAATGATTTGAAATACCCCTATTAATAGTTATTTATCCAACTTCATTTTGCAATCAATGATGCATGTATATCCAAGCACATTTTTAGTTGCCCTGCTGCTTTGTGTCTTTTAATAAATAAAGTGTGAGATGCTTTGAAAATTTGAATAAAATGTTGGATACTTTAAAAATTTGAATGATAGTTATAACTTTGTATACTAGTATACTACTGAGAATGTAAAATTTTGTTGGATAAATAAAGTATTGCATGGATAATATAAAAGATATCTGAAGATCTAACGATCTAATGAAGTTATGTGGCTTTTATGATGTTGATTTTTTTTCAACTAGCAATTTTTCTCGTGATATAGTTATGTTAAATATTTTTTCATTTCATTTAACTAATATTATTTTCATTTTGTGTCCTATTAGAATGACTTCTTCTGCTGGTTCTAGTGAGGCTCCCGTATCTCTGGTACCAACAGGTAGAGATCCGTTCTGGGCATTTGGTGAGAAGTTGGTTGCAAACGACACAAACCGAATCAAATGCAACTATTGCAAGCAGACAGTGAATGACGGAATTACACGTTTCAAGCATCACTTGACTGGGTGGAAGGGTAATGTTAAGCCATGTCCTCAGGTTCCCGCCGACGTTAAGGCTAAAGCGGATTCGGCGCTGAACTCAAATTTACAGAGTAAGAGGGCTAAAAGTGCCAAGTTTGAAGCAATCTTAAATGAGGTGGTTGTTGGAGGAGTGCATGTTGATCAAGAAGAGGACACTAGCATACTTAGGAGCATAGGTTCAAAGGGTCCAATGGACCAGTTTGTTCATTCAGCTGCCGAGTCTACCAAGGGAAAAGATTCCCAACAAAGCACGATAGAGAGTAAGTACAAAAAGAAAGCCAAAGATGATGCTGCCGTGTACATAGGTAGATGGGCATATGAAAACGGGATCCCGTTTAACGCCATATGTAATTCATCCTTTCAGCAGATGGCTCATGCCATTGGTTTATGCGGACCTGGGATGAAGATCCCAACGTTTTATGAGTTGAGAGAGAAAATTTTACGAGGGGAGGTGGAGAGGACGAAGGAGATGTTGGGCATATTCACGCAGACATGCAAATTGAATGGTTGCAGTATCATGTCCGATGCGTGGACAGATCGGAAGGGTAGGAGCGTGATGAATATCATGATACATTGTAGTTCTGGAGTAGCATTCTGGCTTTCGAAGAATGTCTCCTCCTCCACACACGATGGGAAGTTCATCTTTGACTTCTTGGATGAGGCGATTGATAGCCCTGAGAGCCCAGGAGAGCATAATATCCTGCAGATTGCGACGGATAGCGCGTCCAATAATATGGCTGCTGTAAAGCTTTAACTTTGAAAAGACCTACGATTTTTTGGACTTGTTGTGCGGCTCACACTATTAATCTACTGTTACAAGATATAGGAAAATTAAAGGCAATAAAGAGTGCTATCTCCTTAGGCCGGCAACTCTCTATATTCATCTATGGTCACACCATCTCGCTCGACATGTTTAGAGAGTCAACAAAGGACTTGACTCTCATGAGCTTATTCGACCAGGTGTGACGAGATTCGCTATAGCATTTCTATCTTTAGAGAGCATCTTAGAGAAGAAGAATCAATTGAGGGGTTTATTCACATCTGCAAAGTGGGCTGCAACAAAGTTGGTCAGTAGTGCTGGGGGAAAGCAGGTAAAACTATTGCTTCTTTATTTCTTTCATTTAAAATATATGTTTTGAAAGTTGCCCTTTTACAGTATTTTCTTAATATTTTATTTTGCATATGGTAGACTGCAATGATAGTGATGAGCGCTAGATTTTGGGCGAATGTCGAGCTGGCTGTTGGTATATTCACACCATTTGTGAGAGTTTTGAGAAGAGTCGACGGGGATACACCATCCATGGGGTGGTTATATGGTGATATCAAAAAAACTAGGGAAGAGGTTGCCGTAGTTCTCGATCACCAAGAGAACAAATATCTTCATATATGGAAGTTGATTGATAGCAGATGTGAGAAAAAGATGAGCAGCCCTCTGCACCTTGCAGGTTATTATTTAAACCCAAATTGTTATTATTTTTGTCGAGTGGAGATTGAACAGTCCTATGCACTTTGCAGGGTATTACTTAAACCCATATTTTTATTATTCTCATCGAGTGGAGATTGAGGCTGACGGAAGGTTTATGAGTGATTTTGTTAAGTGTCTCTCAAGGATATATAGGAAAGATCCTTCTACACAGGATCACATCAGCGCCGAGCTTGATGTTTACCAATACCAACAAGGGTTATTTGGTAAAGAAATGACAAAGAGACAGCTACAAAATCCCAACTTAAATCCAGGTACATTTTAATATATATATTTATTAACAATAATGATGTATTTATGTATAATAAATGAATAATTAATAGTTTAATACATTGTGTTGTCAATTTAATTTTCACAGTACATTGGTGGCGGCTTAATGGTGCTGATACGCCGTACCTTAAAACTATGACCATGAAAATTTTAAGTCTGACTACTTCATCTTCTGGCTGTGAGAGGAACTGGAGCACCTTCGAGATGGTATACATTAATTTAGTTATGTAGTTAAACATTTATATCTTATTATATGATTGTATGCATTATTTAACTTTTTTTAAAAATGTACAGATACATTCTAAAAAGAAAAATAAACTTGATAGCAAGAGATTGAACGATTTAGTATTTGTAAAGTTCAATGCTTTGCTAAAGTCGAAATATTCAGAGACATCTCGGGATCCATTGGCAGCTAAAAATGTTGATTCTGGAATGGTACAAGAATGGATGGTAAATGTTGATGCTGAGGAGGATGAAGATGAAGATGACGATGATGAAGTCTTTCCTGGTGAGGGGCTGACATGGGCGCAAATTGACAATATAGTCGACGCTGATCATGATGAAATGAGACCTCAAAGATTAGCTACAAGCAAAGAAGTGGCAATTAGTTATCAAAGAAGGGGAAAGAGAAAAATATCTGAAGTGGACGAGGCAGATCTAGCGGGTTCATCGGATGAAGATCATATTCTATCTACTCTGCCAACTATAGATGAGTTTTCAGGTGATGAAAAATGAGGTATGTTTGAGTTTTCATATTTAAAGTGTTGTATGTTAAATGCTACATATAGATTTTAATATTTAAAAGTTCAATAGATTGTAAAATAGGTAGTACTGTGATATGTATAAAAATTAAAAAATAACATGAAATTACATATATAATTAATTAAATATTAAAAACCGATATATGAAATATCTCCGATATATCCCCCGATATATAAAAAACCGACATGAAAACCCAAACCGACGTGTCCCCGACATCCGACATCTGCAACATTGTGTTCACGAGCCAATAACTAGACATGAAGAAACCTAGACATGAAGATACATATTGGTCTACTATCGCATATTAAAATAAAGCCTGAACTTCACTCTAATACCAATTTGACGTAGGAAGAAATCAATACGTAGGACGAAATCAATATGTAGCGAACGTGTTATGACCTAACCCTAGATGCAACGCAAAGGAGCGCATGATAAATGTAACACAAGAGAGCACGCGATGAATGCAACGCAAGCAACCACACGATACGTGAACCATACTGACAACACCTTAAAATGAAGATGCATATGAATACACACACAACCCGATGAACTAGCGTTGGCCAATCCTAGTACTCGAATGAGGTAGGGAAGAGAAAAATCTGGTCGGGCATTACAAGCGTAACATCCAAATTTTTTATTAAAAAATAAATAAGGCAAATGACATATTTGCAGTAATATTGAATTCCTAATTCCCATTATTAGAAGGCAATCCACAGTTTCTTAACCCGCCCCACGATTTCCTTAACTGCACCGCTCACTTTACCTTTTATCCCCCTCCTGTTAGCGCCCGGTCATTCTCCTGCACGGCCCAGACGAGAGAGAGGTCAAGGCATTCCGCTTTTCCCTCCAAAATTGTTGCAAGCGTTCTCTCACGCACTCTCGTCAACAGCAACAAGCACTCTCTCGCGCGCCCTCGTCGATGGCTGCAGGCACACCCATAAACCCTCAGTGATACCTCCTTTCCTCTCGCAGACGCTCCCATCGACAAATCTCTTCCTGTTCAACAGTCGATTGTCAATCTAAGAACTAGTTGACACTTCCTCTGCGTTTTTCAGACCCCGACAATCCCTCTTAGGGAAGATCCGACTCTTGGATGACCTTCCCCCTCCATTTGCTTTAGGTAAATGGAAGGAAATTTCTTTTTCGATGGTTTTATGAATTCTTATCCCTCATAATTTGATTTCAGAAGTTAGAACTCATGATAATTTTCTCTCCTTCCTCGATAGCCCAATTGAGGTCAACCTTTCAGGACAAATCGACTTTGTCAAGAAACCCTACTCAGGCAGTGACGATTTCCCCTTGCAAACTCAAAATTTTATCCTTATATTAGTTAAATTGGTGGATTTCATTTTCAGTCATGGTTGGATCGATAACTTCAAATTTAGGCGAGGTTTCTTCCATTTCAAAAATCTTAACACTACACTGTTAAAGAAGTGGTAAGTCCATTTCCTTCATCTTGAGATAGTATTCATAAAATTTTAAAGAGAATTAAATGAATGTTTAACGTTTCACTTTTAGGGTCCGCGAGGAGAATTAGAGAAAGAGAGCTTTGTGGTTAATCAAAGGAGATTTCGGCTTATTCTTCAAAGTAACCTAGACAACTATGCCACCATGTCTTATGTACGAGCCCCACAATGTCACAGTAAGAATCTCTAATTCCTTTTGACTAGACATATCACATAGTCTACTGCATTAAATATTCACGTATAATTAGATGGATGCATGCAATTATGGAAAATCATATGATGTGCTATACACACAACAAACATCCAAATAATGAAAGTGAATTATGTCTAAATACAAGTAATGTATTTTCCCTTCAGCTAGATCCATCCCCATCGAATTTCATGAAAATATGCAAAATATGAATTAACCTAATTCTATAGATCGCGCAAAAATACTAAATCATATGAATACGTTCTTAAGGTGAATAGCTAGTAAGAGCCACAACTTAAGGTTTTCATATGAACAAGTACGCAATCCAACACTTAACAAAAAGTGATTAGCATGCACGATCGAGACTTTCTCTCGTGATAGATTGAGGCGCACTATCTTACTCATAGGGTGTAGTAGCTCGTACGAGCCTCAGGTTTGGGGAGACGACACCCTAGTAAGAATATTATTAGATATGACTTGCGAGTCCGTTCCCGTGAGACACTAAAACACCTGTGTTCGTTGGTAGGGACTCAGATCGTTAGAATTGCGCCTAAGAAGCTACTAAACATAGAATATGAAGAAGGGCAAGCATAAGACACCTGAAAATCAAGTATATGCCGAAATTTAGAAATCCCTATACTTAACCATTTTTAGAACATGAATGAAAATGCATAATATGATTAAACTAGAACTGACATTTAAGTTTACAGTATTTTGATAGAAAAACATGCATAGTAATGTAACATATTTTTCCTTAGCATAAAAATTTTATTTTAAAATGCATGTACTCATGTTCTCTCAAAATTACTTTTTAGTATCAATAGGAGGAATGATTTTTGATACTATCCAGTGAGCTGACCTGTTTTCGGGCTTTTCATTACATGGGTCACAGGTGGGGAGTTGCGCTTAGGACAAGCGTTCGCGGGCCTCCAATTGTAGGTTGAACTTTTGTTCAATTATCTTTCCCTTTCAACACTGTACTTTTTACTTTCATGAACCCAGTGTAATCCAAAAGTTTAAGATTTTCTATGTATCATACATTATATAGTATTTCAAAAATTCGGGTGTTTGGTCCATTTTTCAATTCTAGCTGACTCTGTAAATTCAGAAATGTTAAGGTACGCTTTTACCCTTAGTTTCATTTACTACCTCCACAATAAGTTTCTTTTAGTACTTTTATTTTCACTTGCTATGTACCAATTTAAATATTATTGCTTAGTTTACTTCTTATCACGAGACCCGGCCAAACTGTTGATTTGTTGTTAAACTAGGTTGTGGTGTTACAACAAGGGCGATAGAAGCTTGGAGAGGTAGAAATGGGGAGGGATCCGTCGGCTAGAGGGATTAAGGAGGATGGGAAAAACAATGACAACGGGTTCAAAAAGGGACGTCAGTGACTGGACGGGTTACCGCGTGGCCATCAGAGGCTAGATGAGTCGAGGCTGTTGGTAGCGCAGCCGCACAACCCTCCTGGAGTCGGGCATCAACTTCAACACCCAAGACTGAGTGGTTTCTTTAAGAAACTGTGACTCTCGACCCCTTTCCCTGACCGACTGCACAAATCATATAAAGGGGGATTTAGGTTAAGTCATCCAAAAACCCTTAACGCACGATCAAATATCTTAACCTAAATCTCAAAATACACCTTCAAAAATAAAAAAAGAAAAATACATAAAAATACTAAAATTCAAGCTAGTGGTGATCACGGTGATCATCCACTTATCTAAACAATAAGTGTCGGCTCAATAATTTCTCACAGGATGCGCGAGCGATCTTCATCAAAAACTAAGCATATAAAGTCCCTTGAGACAAAAATAAAAGAACAAAAGGCAAGAAAAAATTTGTTTCAAATTTGAACAAAGTAGTTAATGAATTGTTGATTACAGAACATTCGACCATATATTGAGAATCACATTAAGTTTATCTACATTCTACATACACCTTTCCCTGATAATGCCATTATATGGCTAGCTGATGGATTTCTATCAATGGTTTCTGATAAAAGGGTATATTTGGGTGGCTAAAATGGCTCTCTGCTATACTTAAGAACTGAAATTCAAATGTAATCTTGAGTTTATCAGCAGAATTGGCAAAAAATGGCTAATCGGGCACTCTCTATTATGTTTAATGTGTTAAAATTGTGTGAGATTATAAAGTTCGAAAAAAAATCCGAACCCAGTTGTTTCTTCCGCGTGTGAATTTCAAAATCTATCCCCAAGGATGGCATTTGGTAGTGGTAAGAATTACTACATCGATGAGACTGAAAGATATCAAGCGTTACTAAATACCAGCTTTCAACTTTATGAAACTTTGGATTCTACTATTTTTCAAGATGAATATAAGTTGCAGTCTTTATTTTACCTTTGGACAATGAGAACTAACAACTGTTTGTAAACAGTTTATTGCAGCAACAGCAACTTCCTTGCTACCATTCAGAATGCTATCTTCAAAAAAACGTAATAAAATAACCCAGCCTGCAATTTTATAGATGACAGCATTGTTTTAATTGTTAAAAAAGAGTTAACAAAATTGCGAATCTCAAGGAGAAAGATGGCTTAACCTGCTGAAAAATTGTTCAAACTCTGAAGGTAAGGAAAAAAAGAACGCAATAATCGCGTTATGCCACCTAGTACCAAAACAATTGTTTCATCCCATTGTTTTTGTGCTGTATTGCGGCTGAAAAGTTAAAACAGTTACTCTAGAAATAAAATCATAAAAAAATTTCATTATGGTAGAATAAACAAGTTAAAATACCTGTGATGGATGAGCATATGAACAGTTTTTCCTCCTCTAATTCCTAGCTCTTTCCCTCGCCATTCATCATTAGATGAAGTTGCTGCCTGTCAAAATAGTTGTTGACATGCTCATGTAGAATCCCACCAATCATGGAAACCCAACAGAGGATAAAATAGGGCCATTTGATTAAGTCACAGACTTACCAAGTGTGAAACATGTTCTATGAGAGGGAAAACATATGTCCAGAGGCAGTATTCCCATGTGCTTCTGGAGATCTTCTGCCCATGACTGCCAAGAGTTTGAAAAAGAGTCCGGATTGCAGAATTCCTCACCTGAGAGTAAATCAACTTGCATCAATAATTAAATCATCATCAATAGCCTTAAAGCAATTATTTGGGTCTTAATTATGAATCAACATCCAAAATTTGTTCTGGCTGAGTGTTGTGCATGAGGTATTAAATGAAAATCAGATTACATTTCCTGAAAGTAAATCAGAATATCAAATTACATTAAGAAGTAAATCAACATCATCAACAGCCTTACAGTAATTATTTGGGTCTGTAATATGAATCACCATACAAAATTTGTTCTTGCTGAGTGCTGTGCATGCAGTATTAAACCTCTTATGCAGAAATTTATTTGTATTAATTTTATCAAAGCTAGACCTTCTCCGGACCCTCGCTGCGCGGGATGCTTTGTTCACCAGACTGCCTCTGCCCTTTACATTTGATCTACCCTTTCCTTTGTATATTTCCATTCTAATTTATATGCCCACTTATTGGTGCCTTTTGCCACTATCTTTTGCTGGAATCTACTGTATTGCTTGCCAATGATGGTCTAATTGATGGATCTTTATGCAACGTTCTTTCTTTCTCACTCATCAGATAGTGATTGCTTCAGGTTGGGCTTGGAATACAATTGGATAGGTGGCAAACAAGCTTTTTTACCTCTAAGGCTGTGAAGAATTTGGATCAAAAATCTTTGTATGAATATGTTGCTGACAGATTTCTATTGTCATAAGTTTGACTAAACGGGATGATTGGATGTTTTATTAGATTACTGTAAGATTCTACAAAACTCTAGTTTTCGAATAATATTCTCATCACATATATTAATTTACTTTTATGAGATTGCAGTGCCCTCCAATAATCAGTTTTGGTCAAAGACAGTTTATCCTTGTTTGTACTCATCTACAAGGTTCCACTTCAGTGAAGCCTGCACCGATGAGTGTGTAGATGCTTTTTTGGTTGTTTGTGTTTATCTTGATGCCCCAAAGAATATTACATATAATATTAGGGGAACGTGATTGCTGGAATTTAGGATTGCGTATGCAATCATTCTCTCTCAATTGTCTATCCTATATTTGATAGGATGTCAGAGAGGAACCCGGCGAGAAGTACCGCCTGCAGAGGTGAGGAAGGAGATTAGGGTTGAGAGAAAATTCTTAGGAAGCAGCCATAATTTGCATTCATCCAAGCATAATCAAAAAAGTACAACTTCACCCCTATAGGCGCGAGGTGTGACAAAATAAGAAATAACAACATAATGAAAAATAAATAAATGCGTACATCATAATAAGAAATAACAGAGTAGAAAATAAATAAAACAGTCAGATTGGCGCCGGGTCTTCAGTGTCTCCTCCAGACGGACCCGTCATCATCTTCCACCGCGTGCGGGCCCACCACGGCGTTTCGTTGGCGTGTGCGTGTTCTGTCGGCATGTGCAACCGTAACAATGCCGCCGCATGGAAAAGATGCCTTGTCCATAAGGCAGTAGTGGAGTGGCGGCGACAGGAGTGATCCTGTGAGAGCCACGTGGATTTGGGCTCCAAACAGTAAGACCCAACAATTGGGACCTCCTGCGAGTCAGAGTCCCCCTAAAGGTGGTAGTGGCGACCAAGTATCTGGGCTGGGTAGTTCGACGCCAATTGCCGTCTTTCTTCCGGACCAGAGAAGGCTGCACTGGTGGCAATTTTGCAGGAGGTTAGATGACGACGACGAGCGCAGTAGAAAGCTCTTGGTGGTCCATCGAGCAAGAAAGAGACACAACGGATGGGCCCAAGAGGGCCCACAACCCCACGGAGAGACCGACATCTGTGGTCCGCTGGATCCTGCAGAAGGGGATCAAAGAGCGTAGAAGAGCGGAGTCACCGTCGAGGCGATATAGCTGACCCTTATGTGAGAATTGCATGGACATAATCTCCCAATTGACGCATACATCGCCGAGCGTGTGGAGCCAAGACACTCACAGAATGGCATCGAGTCCGCATGAGCCAAAAGTGTCGAAGTCCGCGGTCACGGAACAGGTCCCCACAGAGAGAGAGAGACGACAGTACAATGGATCTGAGTCGGTTGGTGGCGCCCATACGGACCGCAATATCCGGGAAGGGAACCGTGGGAAGACGGAGCTGCTGCACCAGGTGCTCAAAGATGAGGTTGTGACTTGTGGTTCTGTCCACCATGATGATGATCGGGCAATCCCGCAGTGTGCCCAAGAGCTGCATAGTATACTGGTCAGAGATCCCACACATCGAGGCGTAAGATAGCACCAACGAGTGGAGCGCGGCTGCGGTGGAGTCGAGAGGTGTATCCCCCGTTGAGAGCTCCAGGGCTTCAAAGTCATCCAGGGTAACCTCAGGGTCGACGTCGCCGATGATGGTGTGGAACTCCTTCACGGAGCACCCGTGGTTGGGAGAGTACGGTTGGCGGCACCGAAAACAGAAACCCTTGCTGTGAAGTTCATTGCAATCACTGTTCGAGAGGTGCTGAGGGGACGGTGGATGACCCAAGCGGTTTTCCCAAGGAGGCAACCGCAGTGGAGGAGCCGTGGCTGGCGGTCGCCAAGGTGGTCAGGGTTAGTGGTGGTCGGCCGTAGGAGCAGGTGGCCTGGGGGAGAGGTTGGCTTCCACCAGACACACCAATTCCATGGTGTCGGAGACTTTATGAGGGTGATGCGTGCGAAGACGAGAGCGGATATGTGGCAGTAGACCATATAAGCGGTGAGGGAGCTGTGGTTTCTGCGGAAAGGCAAATCCTCTCTTGTATCCGCACGCATCACCCTCACACAGTCTCCAACGCCATGGACTTGGCGCATCTGGTGGGAACTGACCTCTCTCCACTGCCACCTGCTCTTACGACAAAACACCACCACCCCGACCACCTGGATGACCGCCAGCCACAACACCACCGCGGTTGCCGCCTCGGGGAAACCGGTCGGGTCATCCACCGTGTAAAGACCCAAATCCTGGGCTCTTTAACTGAATCAAGGATCGGACAACAGTTTTGAATAAAAAAGGCCACAATACATCAGAATGCAAAGTACAAAGAACATACACCAAGCTTTTCATTTCATTCTTTCCTCTATTTATTACACGATCAGTAACACATACTATATAAGCTTATTACAATAGATACATGTAGGTCCAGTACAATGAGTTCTGTGTCAATCCCGGGCTTCAATTATTACCTTTACCAGTTCAGCTGCCAAGATCATGTGTGTTCTGCTTGAGGTTGGTCCTGTTGCCTAAACAAATGTGTCAACTCTGGGTTAGTCATAAAAATTATGACTATGTGAGAACAGTATTTCGTGAAACAGTTATACATGCAAATAAGGAGGATGATACCAATATGCATGTTATGACCTATCTAGGAGAAGAAGAGAAAGTAGGAAAAAGGCTAGAGGATTAGGGTTTAGGAGAGGAAGAAGAGAGAGGATACCTGGAAAAATCTTCTTGACCCACCAAGGAGGAGGGGTTGGGTATTTATGCTCCCACCCAACCCCTAGGGCCGGCCGACCCCATTGGGGCTGAACCCATGTGGTTCAGCCCCCATTCTGCTTTATTGTTGGGTTCGGGCTGAACCGGATGGTTCAGCCCGATTTGCATTCTCCATCTCCTTCGGCCTTCGCGAGGATTTAAATCCTCGGAAACGTAGATCGTCCGGGGGCATAACATTTCCCTCCCCATCAAGAAGCACCTTGTCCGCAAGGTGAAAATCAGGGTAGCGCTCCCGGAACTCCAAGAGGTCAACCCACGAATTGTGCGTCCCGGGCATCTGCTTCCATTTGACAAGGATCGTTGGCCGGTACTCAGTGCCGTGTTTTTTCCACTTGGTCATGAGAACGTCTTCAGGTAAGGGCCTCAATTCGCCGCTGCTGGTGGCCTCAGGTAAGATAGGAGTGACAGAAACAGCGTTCCCCAACTTCTTTTTGAATACTGATACATGAAAAGTAGGGTGAATGCGGGACCCCTCCGGAAGCGCCAAAGTATAGGCGACGGGTCCTACCCGCCGAATGATCCTGTACGGCCCGTAGTAGCGTGGGGCCAGTTTCTGATTGGCCCGACGGGCGACTGATAGCTGACGATATGGCTGGAGCTTGAGAAACACCTCATCGCCTACCGCAAATTCCCTTTCCGTACGGTGCTTGTCAGCTTGGACCTTCATGCGGTCTTGGGCCGCATGTAAATTGTCGCGGAGAATAGCCAAGGTCCGATCTCGATCTCGGAGAGCCCGATCTACCGCCGGGAGGGCACAGCCGGCCGGTTCAAAGGAGCACAATGTGGGTGGCGGACGCCAGTACACCGCCTCGAACGGAGTGAGCCTGCTGGCCGTGTGATAGGAGGTGTTGTAGCAATACTCGGCCCAATGTAGCCACCGGGTCCACGTGCGAGGTTCATCCATGACAAAGCACCGTAAGTATGTCTCTACCCCTCTGTTTAGCACCTCCGTTTGCCCGTCAGTCTGGGGGTGATTGACCGTGCTCATGCGCAGTGTGGTACCCTCAAGCCGAAAAAGCTCCGTCCAAAAGTGGCTGACAAAAACTGGGTCCCGATCAGAGATGATGGCCCGAGGAACCCCGTGGAGTCGAACTATCTCTTTGGCGAAGAGTTCAGCCACTGTTTCCCCGGAATATGGGTGGCTCAAAGCAAGGAAGTGGCCGTACTTGGACAGTTTATCGACCACTACTAGAATGATCGACTTGCCCTGCGATTTGGGAAGGCCCTCGATGAAGTCCATGGAGACGGTGTCCCAAATCTGGTGTGGGATCTCTAACGGAGTAAGAAGACCCACTGGGGAGATCGTCTCATACTTTTGCCGCTGGCAGACATCGCATTCCCTCACGAACTGCTGAACATCCCGCTGCATCCCCTTCCAAAAGACGTTGGCCTTCACCCGTTGTAAGGTTCGATGGATGCCGGCATGACCACCGGTCGGTGAAGCGTGAAACTCCCGATTCATAGTAGTACGCCAAGGGGACGTGGCAGGTAGAACGAGCCGACCCTGGTAGTAGAGTCGCGTGCCAAGTAAGTGATAACCATCCCTGTGCCTCGGCCCTGCTGCAGTGCTTCAACAATGGCGCGGAGAACTGGGTCCTGGAGAACCTCCGCCTGTATGTCGTCTAAGGAGGCAATCACCGGCCCAGAGATGTGAGTAAGGGAGCTTTCTGGTATCCGAGACAACGCATCGGCCGCCATATTCTCCTTCCCCTTCTTGTAGACAATCTCATAATCATAACCCAGAAGCTTCGTCAGCCACTTCTGCTGCAGCGGGGATGCCAACCGTTGCTCAAGGAAATGCTTCAAACTCTGGTGGTCTGTACGAACCTGGAAATGTCGCCCCAGAAGATAGGGCCCCATAAAGCGACCGCGTGAAGGATGGTGAGCATCTCCTTCTCGTACGTAGAGAGCCCCAAGGGCCTGGGGGTGAGAGCTTTGCTGAAATAAGCAAGTGGCCGACCCTCCTGCATGAGGACCGCGCCGATGCCGACGCCAGATGCGTCCGTCTCCACCACAAAGTCCTTGGAGAAATCCGGAAGTGCTAGCACTGGGGTGGTAGTCATGGCCCTTTTGAGGCCATCGAATGCTTCATCGGCCTCCGCATGCCATCGGAAGGAATCCTTCTGCAGCAACTGGGTGAGTGGCCGTGCTATCTTCCCGTAGTCCTTCACGAACCGACGATAGTAGTCGGTCAGCCCAAGAAAGCCTCGTAAGGCCCGGATCGTCGTGGGCTGCGGCCAAGTTACCATGCTTTCAATCTTCCATGGGTCGGCCTAGACCCCTTGAGCGGAGACCAAATGTCCCAAGTATTCGACCTCCGCCTGCCCAAAAGAACATTTGGAGCGCTTGACATACAGCTGATGCTCCTGCAAAATGTGAAATACATGCCGAACGTGCTCCCGATGCTCATCCCAGCTCCTGCTATAGATCAAAATATCATCAAAGAAAACTCTCACTTACCGACGAAGCAGTGGTCGAAAAATCTCGTTCATGACGCCTTGGAAGGTAGATGGGGCGTTGGCCAATCCGAACGGCATCACCAGAAACTCATAGTGACCGTCGTGAGTACGGAACGCCGTCTTGTGGATGTTTTCGTCCCGCATGCGTATCTGATGGTAGCCGGATCGAAGATCCAGCTTGGTGAAGAGGCTTGCCCCATGCAGCTCGTCTAGCAGCTCCTCGATCATCGGAATGGGAAACTTGTCTTTGATGGTTGAGTGATTCAGTCCCCTGTAATCGACACAAAACCGCCAGGAGCCATCCTTCTTCTTGACCAAGATGATCGGAGAGGAGAAAGCGTTGGTGCTGGGTCGGATGATGCCGGCGGCCATCATCTCACGTACGCTGCGTTCTATCTCCGTCTTCTGAATGTGGGGGTACCGGTATGGACGAATATTCGTCGGGTCTGCTCCGGCCTTCAGCTGAATCTGATGATCTCTGAATCGTGCGGGTGGTAAAGAATGTGGTGCCTGGAAGATGTCATCAAACTGGACCAATAAATCCTGCAGTTGCTCTGGTTCTGACGTCGACCCAAGAGCCTCTATCCCCCACACCAGGGCCATCATACTACCCTCTTCCTCCATCCTTTGCAGGCTCGTGAGGGATATCTCCTTGAGCGGAGACGACCGTATCCCCTGTAGGCAATGCTCTGTCCCCAGGTGCGAGAACTCCAACGTCATCTTCTCCCAATCAGTGGTTACCCACTTGAGCTGGCGGAGCCACTGCACGCCCAACACCATGTCCGACCCCCGAATCGGTAGCAGGTAGACATCCGTCCGGCACACATAGCCCTGTAGTCGCAGCTCCACCTCTTTCAGGACCCCTTCACACCTCAACTTGCTGCCGTCAGCCACCATAACCTGGAAAGAAGCCCCCTTGTCGACTGCATGTCCCTCCTTCTGTGCTGCTGCGGGGGTGATAAAATTATGGGTACTCCCGCTATCTATCAAAATAGTCACCCGCTCGTGCCCCAACTTCCCAACAATCTGTAACGTAAGAGGGGCTGAACACCCTTCCATGGCCTGGATGGACACCCCAAACTCCGCAAGGTCCAAACCATCCACCTCATCACAGGTAATGAGCTCCTCCTCGTCATCCTCCTCCCTTAACATGAATACTTGCACCTTTTGGCACCGGTGTCCCGGTGTATACTTTTCGTCGCAGTTGAAGCATAGCCCTTTGTCCTTCCTGGCCTACAGCTCAGGTCACGTCAGACGTGTCACTGTCGGCCGTCTTGCCTGCGGCTGCTCACGCCGCCCTGCTACTGGTGCTGCTGGTGCTGCGGGAGCGCGTGCTCCCCCTCGATTTCGCTGGCGGTTGAACCGCTACTCCTGTATCCTGGCTAGACTGATGGCGTGGCTCAGACTGTTCGGCATGTAGGCATGAACCTCATCTCTCAGGTGATCCTTCAACCCTGAAACAAAACAACTGAGGAGGGTCTTTTCCCCCCAATTGACCCAATTTGCCAGCCGCTCGAACTCCGTGCGATATTCCGTCACTGTCCCCTTCTGTCGGAGTTTCTGCAAGGTGGCCTCCACGTCCTCGTATTCCAAGGGCCCGAAGCGGGCCGTAAATCCCTCTACAAAGTGCGCCCACGACGCGTACCCATAGCTTCGAACGAACCATTGTGTCCACTGGTATGCGTCGCCCTCCAAGTGAAACGACGCCAACTGCACCCATTGCTCATTGGGGATCTCTTGGTATGTGAAGAACAACTCGGCCTTTTGTACCCATTCCAGCGCGTCACTACCCCGGAATGTCGGAAAATTCATCCGCGTTCGTTTTGGTTGCATAACAGCCCGCTGGTTCGTTCCTCCATTCCTTCCATACCCTGGATCTAGCCCTGCTGGCCTGATTGGTTCCGCCACTGGATTCAGCCGACCATAGTAGTCTTGATAATGTTCCCCACCGTATCCCCCTCCCATAGGAGGGCCCTCCTCGTCGTCAAAAACGTGCCTGGGAGGATATCCCCGCCATTGTTCGCCTTGCCCCATCCTCGCCGGAGCCCCTAGTGCCGGCGGCCTGGGGAGGATCCCATTTCCAGCGCCATTTGGACCCCCCATAAGCAGCGACGGCCTCCAACTCTGCTCCTGATGTCCAAAAGGGCGGCCGGCAGCCGCCCCGGCGACTCCACCGCCGGCGGCCACCCCTCCCGAGCCGGTCCACCCCCCGACGACCTGCTGGTGGGGGTTTGGTCGCGGTCCGATCCACGGTCTGGCGGCAGGGACGTCCGCACCTGGACTTCGCGGAAATGGCGCCGTTGGCCCTGTAGGGCTCGGCTACGCCGACGACCCACTGTGGCCGGCCGTCCAGCCTGTTTCCGGGTTGGGTCCGCTGTTTGGCATCATTCCCGAACCTCCCGTGGTGCCTCCGGTGGGTGATGGTGCCGCATGTGACGATTCCCCCTGTTCCGCCGTTTTCCCCCTGAGGGTTTGCGTTAACAGCGCCTTCAGCTCATCCATGCGCCCTTCCATGCGTTTTTCTAGATTTTTCGTGGAGGTTTTGACTTGTTCTTCGATCCCGGCCACTGAATCTGCCAAGGCGACGTAGTTTTCTTCAATGGTGGCTAAGTGTGTCATCTCCGCCTCCGTGCGTGTCACCATTGTCGCAGGAACGATGCTCTGATACCAAATGTTATGACCTATCTAGGAGAAGAAGAGGAAGTAGGAAAAATGCTAGAGGATTAGGGTTTAGGAGAGGAAGAAGAGAGAGGATACCTGGAATAATCTTCTTGACCCACCAAGGAGGAGGGGTTGGGTATTTATGCTCCCACCCAACCCCTAGGGCCGGCCGGCCCCATTGGGGCTGAACCCATGTGGTTCAGCCCCCATTCTGCTTTATTGTTGGGTTCGGGCTGAACCGGATGGTTCAGCCCGGTTTGCATTCTCCATCTCCTTCGGCCTTCGCGCGTATTTAAATCCACGGAAACGTATATCGTCCGGGGGCATAACAATGCATACAGTACAATAAATCAATCACTTGATTATTCTCAATACTAATCCTTAAATTACCCCTTAACTTTAGTTACATAAAATGGAAAATGCTCCGGTGATGCAAACTTGAATTGGGCCCCGCCCCCGAAGAGCGTAATTATAGACTCACCCCTACTGGTGAATCCATCAGTGGATTCTCCACATCATCGGATTTGAAACCAACACATTTCCCTATGCAGAGTTTTACATAAATTTTATCTTGTCATATGAACAGAAGTTTTGAATAAAACTGATCCCCTCAGAAAATATATATCGCTTTTATATTTTTTCTTCGCTCACATTTTATTCCATATCGATATCTTAATGAGTTAAACTCATATGCACATGCATCGTTTATTAAAAAGTAAACAAGAATAGGAAATTACATGAATAAACTTAATTCAAGAAATAAAATACTCACAGCAGCTTTGTTCTTATTCATATTATCCTGAGACACCATCCTTTGGTTTCGGGGTCATGGAAACCACTGAAATTATATGCATGTTTTATTGGGTTGCGTCACTTGATATTCGTAGCCGTAATGCTTGCAAAAATACGCTTAGAATCTCGAAAAGCAAAAGAAATATCAAAAATAAATGTCCAAAAAGGTTTCCAATCAAAAGCGTCCTCTTTTGAGACTGAAAATCTGAATCTTGGCCGACTAAACGGCACAAATTAGCCAAAATGGCTCGAAATAGCTCGAAATCACCTTAATATGGAAATTCGTTTCAAAATATGCGTTAAACAACTTATAAAATAAAGTAAAACATCATATGAACCAGCTAATAAAGTGGCTGCCCAGCAAATATCAACTCCAAAAATTGTATCCAACAAGTTACTTACACAAAATCAGCACTAAATAGTTCACTCTCAATACTAATATAAAGAAATTGAGCCAAGTAATGAGAAAATAAACCAAACCAGCCAATGGGAAAAAAGGGAATTTCCTTACAGCAAGAACGAGAAGAGAAAGGGCACAAAACAGCCTCATTGAAGCTCGGTAGGTAACCGAATCGGGGTAGCAACAAGGTCTGGGCAGCAGTGGCTACACAGGAAAGAAGGTAGCCGCAGGAGGGAGCACAACAGCTCAGTATAGCAGAAGAAGAGGAAGAGTAGCACCAACAACCCTAATCGGTCCAGCAGAGCCGTCGACTCAGAAGATCGGCAACACAACAGAGCAGTCGGCGCAGAGGATCGACAACATAGCAAGATCGATGACACTGACAACTTAAAGGCACAGAGAGAGTGAAGAAGAAGGAGAGAAGACGTTCTATGTCGAAGTAGAGCAGCTAGAGAAAAAGGAGACGAGAAATCGTAGAAACAGAAGGTCGACGAAATGGCAGTGAGGGAGAAACTGAAGCTCGGGATGTCCTTATAACAACGATAGAAGCAGCGAGCGGCAAGCGGCACCGCTCCAAATGGCCTTGCCCGAAACCAAATGAACCTCAACAAGCCAGCACATGAACAGCCAGCTAGCATGTTAACAAGGCAGCCAGCCTACTTACAAGTTAGAAAATGATATATATACCAAAGCAGCCAACAAGTTAATTCAACCAGCCAAAGGAGAAATCAGCCCCAACAAGGGCTGAAAGCCCATGAAAGCCCAAATAAATCAAAGGACAACCCAATCTCATCCAAGAGACCGAATAAATGGAATACCAAAATGAAAATTAAAAACAAATTCCGTCAAAATATCAAAAATTTAAATGTGCCTTTATTGTCATCATCAGGGAAAACTAATTATTTTGTTTTGCGAATTTTGGGTTGTCACAAATCTTCCCCACTAAAAGAGTTTTCGTCCCCGAAAACTAACTTGAGAGCGTTACGTTCGTCGCAATTCGCCAGTCGGTGTCAACTGGAATATGCTCGAATAGCGGGTTATTCGTGTAATGTCTTTGTACTATCTATGACACAATTTATTGAAAACTTGTCCCTCTGATACCAATTTGTAAAGACCCAAATCCTGGGCTCTTTAACTGAATCAAGGATCGGACAATAGTTTTGAATAAAAAGGGTCACAGTACATCAGAATGCAAAGTATAAAGAACATACACCAAGTTTTTTATTTCATTCTTTCATCTATTTTTTACACGATCAGTAACACATACTAGATAGGCTTATTACAATAGATTCATGTAGGTCCAGTACAACGAGTTCTGTGCCAATCCCAGGCTTCAATTATTGTCTTTACCAGTTTAGCTGTCAAGATCCTGTGTGTTCTGCTTGAGGTTGGTCCTGCTGTCTAAAAGAATGTGTCCACTCTGTGTTAGTCATAACAATTATGAGTATGTGAGAACAGTATTTCATGAAACAGTTATACATGCAAATAATGGGGATGACACCAATATGCATACAATACAATAAATCAATCACTTAATTATTCTCAATACTAATCCTTAAATTACCCCTTAACTTTAGTTACATAAAATGAGAAATGCTCTGGTGATGCAAACTTGAATTGGGCCCCGCCCCCCGAAGAGCGTAATTGTAGGCTCACCCCTACTGGTGAATCCATCAGTGGATGCCTCCACATCATCGGATTCGAAACCATCACATTTCCCTATGCAGAGTTTTACATAAATTTTATCTTGTCGTATAAACAGGAGTTTTGAATAAAACTGAACCCCTCAGAAATATATATATCGCTTTTATGTTTTTCCCTCACCCACATTTTATTCCATATCGATATCTTAATGAGTTAAACTCATATGCACAGACATCGTTTATTAAAAAGTAAACAAGAATACGAAATTACATGAATAAACTTAATTCAAGAAATAAAATACTCACAGCAGCTTTGTCCTTATTCATATTACCTTGAGACGCCATCCTTTGGTTTCGGGGTCTTGGAAACCATTGAAATTATACACACGTTTTATTGGGTTGCGTCACTTGATATTCGTAGCCGTAATGCTTACAAAAATACGCTTAGAATCTCGAAAAGCAAAAGAAATATCAAAAATAAATGTCCGAAAAGGTTTCCAATCAAAACCGTCCTCTTTTGAGACTGAAAATCTGAATCTTGACCGACTAAAAGGCACAAATTAGCCAAAATGGCTCGAAATAGCTCGAAATCACCTTAATATGGAAATTCGTTTCAAAATATGCGTGAAACAACTTATAAAATAAAGTAAAACACCATATGAACCAACTAATAAAGTGGTTGTCTAGCAAATATCAACTCCCAAAATTGTATCCAGCAAGATACTTACACAAAATCAACACTAAATAGTTCCCTCTCAATACTAATATAAAGCAATTGAGCCAAGTAACGAGAAAATAAACCAAACCAGCCAATGGGAAAAGAGGGAATTTCCTTACAGCAAGAAGGAGAGGAGAAAGGGCACAGAACAACCTCACTGAAGCTCGGTAGGTAACCGAATCAGGGTAGCAGCAAGGTCTGGGCAGCAGTGGCTACACAGGAAAGAAGGTAGCCGCAAGAGGGAGCACAACAGCTCGGTATAGTAGAAGAAGAGGAAGAGTAGCAGCAACAGCCCTAATCGGTCCAGCAGAGCCGTCGGCTAAGAAGATCGGCGACACAGCAGAGCAGTCGGCGCAGAGGATCGACAACACATCAAGATCGATGACACCGACAGCTTAGAGGCACAGAGAGAGTGAAGAAGAAGGAGAGAAGACGTTCTCTGTCGAAGTAGAGCAGCCAGAGAAAAAAGGAGACGAGAAATCGCAGAAACAGAAGGTCGACGAAATGACAGTGAGGGAGAAACTGAAGCTCGGGATGTCCTTATAACAACGATAGAAGCGGCACGCTCCAAATGGCCTTGCCCGAACACAAATGAACCACAACAAGACAGCACATGAACAACCAGCCTACATGTTAACAAGGCAGCCAACCTACTTACAGGTCAGCACAGGATATATATACCAAAGCAGCCAACAAGTGAATTCAACCAGCCAAAGGAGAAATCAGCCCAACAAGGGCTGCAAGCCCAAATAAATCAAAAAGCAACCCAATATCATCCAAGAGACCAAATAAATGAAATACCAAAATGAAAATTAAAAACAAATTCCGTCAAAATATTGCGAAAATTTAAATGTGCCTTTATTATCATCATCGGGGAAAACTAATTATTTTGTTTTGCGAATTTTGGGTTGTCACACACCGGCCCCTCAGCGTCTCCCGAACAGTGATTACAATGAACTTCACAGCAAGGGTCTTTGTTTTCGGTGCCGCCAACCGTACTTCCCCAACCATGAGTGCTCCGTGAAGGAGTTCAACGCCATCATCGGCGACGTCGACCCTGAGGTTATCCTGGCTGACTTTGAGGCCCTGAAGCTCTCAAAGGGGGATACACCACTCGACACCACCGTAGCAACGTTCCACCGGTTGGCGCTATCTTGTGCCTTGACGGGCGGGATCTCCAGCCAGCAGACCATGCAGCTCTCAGGCACACTGCAGGATCGCCCGATCATCATCATGGTGGACAGCGGTGCAAGCCACAACCTCATCTCCGAGCACCTGGTGCAGCATCTCCGACTTCCCATGGTTCCTTCCTCGAATGATGCGGTCTGTATGGGCGATGGACGCCACCGAACGACTCAGGGCCATTGCAATGTCGTCTCTCTCTCTGTGGGGACTTGTTACGTGACCGCGGACTTCTACACTTTTGGCTCAGGCGGACTCGGGAGTAGGTTGGCTCCGCACGCTCGACGATATTGTAATGGCCCAAATTCCGCCACAATTTAATTTCATTCTTTCCGAGGGGGTTTTTCACGTAATTATACACAGCAGAATAATTAAAGAAGTGTATCAGTGAAACATAACATTACATTTCATTAATATACAAAATATATATACACTGTCATGTGCAAAAATATTCACATTTACTACATTACAAATATCTAACAACAGAACAAGAAATAAACTCATGTTAACCCGTGGATGAGCCACGTCTTCTACTGCTCTTCGTTCTGCCTCCGCCTGAGCCCGTCTAGCGGGGTCTGGTACGTTGGTGCTCGGTTCCTGAAATATTAGGAACCAATTAGTTTTGAAAAATAAGTGAATTCCTTATCCTTACCAGCAGTTTCACTCTGCAAGCAGCCAAGAGAGTCAGCAACAATGAATTCTATATGAATATGTTTCTCAGTTAGGAACAGGTGAAATCAACAGTTCTATATCTGAAATCACTTAATATTTCATTTGTCCTGTTTCTATCAATTTTTTTTTTGTTCATAATTCGTTTCTCGAAATACTTAGGGTCATTCAAATATCTCAATTATCCGGGTTCGTTACCCCTTCATATCATTATCCACATTAGGGCGCTTCTACGCGCAACAGGCTTCAACGCCTCCTAATCGGATTCATATCATCATCTGTAGGAGTTCGACACCCCCTACGAGGTGGAGAGTTCTACCCCCCTCACGAGGTGTAGGAGTCTGAATCATCCCCCCTACTAGGCCGACCCTTAGCATTTCGATGCGTCGACGCGTTCTCCATTTCAATTCAATTTCAATAATTTCGATTCGTTCAATTTCATTCAAAAATAGGAGTCATTTGTATTTGGTTTCCCTCAGAATTCTATCGTTCGCTAAGCCACGTTAGAGTTTTCGGTGATTCATATATTCAGTGATATCAAACAACTAAAAAGGAGCTAGCTTAATAAGTTCATAAAAGAGGAAAAAGTAGTAAGGATTCACCCCAACTTTTGTTTTGCCCTTGTCCTTCGCAGGGTTCACGTCACGTCTATCGCCGGACGCCATCCTCTGCAGTATCAAAATATCATTTACTTTATGGTTGCACCATAAATAGTTACGAGCGGACTCCTATGAAGGTCAAAACTACGACCTCTGGGAGTTGTCTATGGAAGGACTAGTGTGGGTGATCAAAAAGTGGGCACACCATTCAGCCAATAAAAGGATTCAATTAATCACAATGTTTATCCAAATTGCTCCAACGCATAGCCGCAAGGGTTGTCACGATGGCAACACCAATGGCTACGAATCGCAGCTCAAGCAAGGGGTAAATCCCCTCTAAAACATCCTGATGCAGTCGGCCAGCACAAAGCAAAGCAACGAAAAATCCAAATCTGAACCCTCATGTTTGGGTTTTCTGATTACTTCCAAAATCAATACTTAGGGAGCAAAAACGGTATAAGAACACTTCATATGCTTTTGATTAACCCAAAGCTCAAAAATTCTTAACCCTAGTTTCAAGCCCTTCCCAAGATATGCCATAATTTCATACAAGAGGAAAATGGATTGAAGAGAAAGAGATTACCGTCCCAACGAAGGAAAAATCGTACGAAACAGAGGAGATTTGAGGCGGCTAGGGCAATCGGCGCAGGTGCGGCTCCGACGGTTCGTTCCGTCGAAATGAAGAAGAACGAACAAGCACGACATCATAAAGCATGGGAGTATCCACCGCTAAACCCAGGCAACCGGTCACACCTACCGGTCCAGCCAGTTTCCATTAAAACAGCCTTGTTACTTTAATTAAAATAGCCAAGCCAACCCACCGGTTCACCCATAGCACATCCACCATCCACCCAATTCCAACCAAAATTCACTTAGGCTCATATCAAAATCGGCCAACTCAATCCATTCAATTAAAACAAAGCGGCTATCGCAATTAAACATAAAATTATCCGAACATCAAAATAACGTGCGACGCCAAATCAGCACTGAAATTTATATTTCATTATCGAGGAATATTTCAAAATAATTGCATTTTATATGCGTTCGAGTCTTACAGATATATGTATCAATTGGGAGACTGTCCATGCAATTCCTACACGAGGGCCAGCCATGTTTCCTCAACGGTGACTACACCCTTCTATGCTCTCTGATCCCCTCTGCACAATCCAGCGGACCACAGACGTCGGTCTCTCCGCCGGGCTGTGGGCCCTCTCGGGCCTGTCTGTTGTGCCTCTTCCTTGCTCGATGAACCACCAAAAGCTTTCTACTACGCTCGCCGACGTCATCTAACCACCTGCAGAATTTCCACCAGCCCAACTTTCTCTAGTCCGGAAAAAAGACAGCAGTTGGCACTGAACTACCCAGCCCAGCTTTCTCTGGTCCGGAAGAAAGACAACAATTGGCACTGAACTACCCAACACAGCTACTTGTTCGCCGCTACCACCTTTAGGGGGACTTTGGCTCGCAGGAGGTTCCTATTGCTGGGTCTTACTATCTGGAGTCCGAAGCCACATGGCTCTCCCAAGATCACTCCTGCCGCCACCACTCCGACTACTGTCTTGGGGACAAGGCATATGTTCCAAACGACGACATTATTACAGTTGCTCATATCGACGGGACATGCACACGTCGACAAAACGTCGTGGCGGGTCCGCACACGGTGGATGACGATGACGGGTCCATTTGGAGGAGGAGAGACCGAAGACCCACGCGACGCCAACCTGACTGTTTTATTTATTTCCTACTATGTTATTTCTTATTATGATGTACACTTTTATTTCTTTCTCATTATGTTGTTATATCTTATTATGCCACGCCTTGCGCCTATAAGCAGTGAAGTTGTACTTCTTGTTGGATTATGGTTGGATGAATGCAAATTAGGCCTGCTCCCTAAGAATTTCGTCTCAACCCTAATCTCATTCTTCCTCACCTCCGTCGGCCCTTTCTTTCGCACGGTTCCTCTCCGACATCGTATCAATTGATGAAACACGGATCAGTTGGTGATAAGAGTCATGTTTAAGACTCCTTATCAGGGAGGTCAGGGGTTCGATCCCTGACCTCAACAACCTACCTAGGTTATACTGGCCGTGGTGACGGGTTGTGGTGTATGAGCTGTGACCCTGTTACGGTACCCATGCTAGGAATTGTAGGAGGGAATTGTGGGAATGACCCAGGTGATGATTGAGGCCTGCCTGGGGCCCAGCCCGGCCCAGCCTAGTTCTGGGAGCTATGACCGTAATAATATTCCTATTAGATTCTCAGATGAGCTAGTTTCCAACAATTGAATGGAATGATGCACCTGAATATGTTTTGAGTATCATTTGAAAGCCCACTTTTGGCAGCTTCAATGCTAGGGTCTTCACCAAAGATTTTGACGGCTAAGAAGGGTAGTTTTTTTAACTATTAGATGGGTGGATCAATCCTCATATTTGCAATCCAATATTTGTTTAGCAGTTCAACTATTATTATTAAAACTGAAGTTATCTTTCATTACTTGGAAGTGACGCATTGCTTCCAGATTCAATTGATTTTGGTCTCCCATATCACTTCTCCCTTTCACCCTTATACGTGCTGTTGACCTTTAAAGTTGTTGAACATTTCCTTTAAGAGTTCCTAATTGCAGGTTCTCTAGGTCATGAGGGAAACATGGCAATTTTACGATTTTATTGCAAGCTTCTGTGCTATTCTCTTGATGTATGTTGGAACAGAATGATGTATTGATCAATTATGATAATGAAGTTGAGAAATTGATTCAAAAAAGATTTACCCCTCCCTCATTCCTCTCTCTCATAATTGAAAAAAAGAACATTTTCTATTCTTAAGAAAACTCATTATTTTGAGATCTTGCACCCAACCTAATTGTACCAATCAAACCTACCCAGTCAGATTGATTAAAAATCAAATGAGACAACACAGATGATTCATGAAATAAGGAACTCAAAAAACTATTCACGATTTAAAGATATTCCGTCAAACTCATCCTTGTAACTTGATCGCTTTTGATCAACCTAGTTTTTCCAAAAATATTAATCGTGTAAATTATCTGAAGATTGTGATGCTTGTCCTCATGCAACTATTACAACCTCCCTTACTTTTTCAAATAGAAATGAATGTTTCATTTTACAATGTTTACAATAGTTGAACTTTGGCTAAGGAAAGAAAAATAAAATTTGCTGGCACTAAATTTGAAAAGAAAGTTGTCCAATTGAACCTAATGATTGAGACATCAAATTGAAGTAAAAAAAAATTATCTGAATCAATAACATTTATGATAATTGAGAAAAATATCAAGCATAAAAAAGAAATAAATAGTGCTTAGATAATGACATTAATAAGCCATGTATTTAAAGCGGTTTTAAAAATCAAAATAGTGAAAATAAATAAATTTAAGTTGTACATTGAAATAAACGCCCATTGATATATGACTAGTTTAATATAAAAAAAACAACAGAATTTGAAGGGTATAGACAAATCTTTTAAAATGGGGGTCAACTACGTCAGCTAATCATATCTACATAATGAACACCCACCTCCCAAGCATCCTAAAATAGACGACAAGGAACCTGTTACGCTATTTCTACTCCTTACCGCAAAACGGGAAAAATACCTGAGATAGCTCTTCTTTGATGCCATAGGGATGCGCCATATCCCCCCATATATCCAGCCGAAGACCCACACCGGCTGGGCCCGACCGGTTTGATTAGGAGGACGGAGGGACTGAACCGAATGGTTCAGTCCGGCTGTCCCCTGGCCTATTACGGGTCATAACATTCCTGCCGTCTTCGAAAACATGCTTGTCCTCAAGCTGAAACTCGGGAGACAAGATAGTAGCTTGCTTCATCAACTGGCTTGTCTGACCCTGCAGCTTGTGCTTCCTTGTGTGTGAATTCCATGGTTATTTTCTTCCAGTCATTTGTAACTAGATCCAACTACCTCAACCACTGCACTCCCAATACCACATCTGATCCTCAAACCAGTAGTAAATGCAGATCCACACAACAACTGAATCCTTGTACCAAGAGTGGCACCTTCCTCACGACCCCTATGCACGACAGAAAATTTCCATCAGCTACGAGTATCCTGATCCCTTTATCCTCCGTTGGCGTGGAGGGAAATTTCATGGCTATCTCGATGTTGATGAAGTTAGGGGTGCGTCCGCTGTCAACCAATATGGAAACCTTCTGGCTCGCCACCCTTCCCGTCATCCTCATCGTGGAGGGTTGTCCTCCCCCATTCAAAGCGTGAATGGAAGCTTCAATCTCTGTCAATTCAAGGACCTCCCTCACCTCGGAGTTGTCCCCGTTGGACTATGATCCGTCCTCCTGCAGCAAAAACACCTGAACCATCTTAAACTTGTGTCCGGGATCAAACTTCTCGTCGCACGTGTAGCACAACTCTTTGGTTCGTTGATCCTGCATCTCTAGCCAAGTCAATCGCTTCACAACGGCTTCCTTTTTAGGGATGGTTTCTGGCAGATTCCTTGGGACGTATATTGCTTCCCCCTCCTTGTTGTCACATCGGTAGGTTGCGTCCGCCTTGCGTCTTCCTAGTTTCTCCTCTTGCAACCGGGCCATCCCGATGGCCAGTGCTATGCTCCTGGGCTGAAATGCCTGCACCTCATCGCTGATTTTCTCCTTGAGTCCAGCCATAAAACATCCCAGAAGCGCTTTCTCTAACCACTGTACCCGGTTGGCTAATCTCTCGAACTCCTTATACTTGTTGACGGTCCCCGTCCGTCTGAGTTTATTCAGCATCATATCGAAGTCCTCATACTCGATCGGCCCAAACTTGCGATGAGCCCCTCACAAAGTTCCTCCACGTGGGGTAGGGTCGCGCCGCTTCCTCCACCAACTCAACCACGGATAGGTGTCCCCTTCCAGATGAAAAGAAGCGATGTGCACCCACTAGTGTTTGGGGAGCTCTTGGTACTCAAAAAATATCTCGGCCCGCTCGACAACTACAGTGGGTCTCCGTTTTTGTACTTCGAAAACTCCATCCTCGTCCGTCAGGGTTGCACCGGTAGCCGGTGTTGCTGCGGTGCCCGCGCCTACGGAAATTCTAGGGATCGTCCACAACCGTGATTCCACGGTCCTCCATTCTCCACTGGTCTTCCCCTGCCTTGTATAATGACCCTCAACCCTAGTGGTTCTCCGCTAACGCTTCTTCTTACCCTCTGCGCGGGGTTCGTGCACCCCCGCATCCTCCCATGCCGACTCCATTGTCTCCTCCTTCCCCCCAACCCCAATAAGGCTGCCCGAAGGGGCTGACTGCAGCCTCTTCCCAAATCCGCTTCCCACTGCCCCCTATCATCTTCTTGACAAGCCACAAGCGGCTGCCCATGCTGTCGGAGCTCCCTCGTGTCCCTAGTGAAGCCGCAAGAGCCACCCTAGCCTTTGTCGGGCCCCCAGAAGCTGCGCGACTGCTGGCCCTGGCCTCACTGGTCGGAAACGACAGCATCAGTGGCCCCGCACCGCGCTTCCAACCTGTTGTCGGCGGTAGTCGGCGGAATCGAAGGTGACGGAATCGAAGCCGCCATTCTCAGGTCGGTTGATGCTCCCACCACACTGCTAAGGTCGGCGGCGCTGTCGGTTGTCACCTCCTTGCTACAAGTAGTCGACGGCTCGATGCACACAAGCTGCTCCCCGAGCGCCGCCGTCGCCTCCAAAAAAGCAGCGTGCGAGCGCTCCACCCCGTCGCGTATCTGCTGCGACAATTCAAGCCTCAGCGTTTTGACAACTTTCTGCAGGTTCTGCTGCCCCTCCTCCAGCGCCGTGATGCGCATACTGTGAGTGGTCATACCTGTCGATGGAGGTCGATGGTCGGTGTCGATGGAAGTCGACGCCTCTGATACCAATTGTTACGCTATTTCTACTCCTAACCGCGAAACGGGAAAAATACCTGAGATAGCTCTTCTTCGATGCCCTAGGGGATGCGCCATATCCCCCCAAATACCCAACTGAAGACCTGGACCGGCTGGACCCGACCGGTTTGATTAGGAGGAAGGTGGGACTGAACCGGATAGTTCAGTCTAGCCGTCCCCTGTCCCCTTCCAAGTCATAACAAAACCAATCGACGATTCATGCAAATCATTCAATCGTAGTTCATACGAACTATACTATGCATAGGGCCACTAGTCTCATGTCCACAAGATCTACAATGGCAACAACACATCCAACTGTAATCTTCTTCACACATTATGAATGCTTAGACTCTCCAAGTGCTGCTATCATATAGGCATTCTCTGCCTCATCTCATTAATGGAACGATTTCTCTTCTTCTTGGCAATGAGATGCTCACACCCATCCATGGTACTGGGACATACCCACCCCTTGGCATAGGTGCCCTCCACGGGTCTTACTCTCTCGGTTTATACGCAGTATCATGCCACAACAAAAATCACATGATGAGATACGTCTGTCTCATACCGAGACATATGATCATGCAGGAGAAATGAATATTCTCCACTGCGACCAATGGGACTCACGCCTGCCTCTGGCAAAGGGTCATATGCAAATTAATTCACAGCAAGAACCCTTGAAACAATCACGCCTGCCATTGACAATGTTATCCTGGCCACTCATAACGAAGTTATTAACCTTCCTAGTGAACAACAAAATGATTGTGAAATCTAATAGATTAATACAACGAACAAACGATATAAATATAAATATAGTACTCACATTGTAATGGAAAACTATAAGACAACATTAATTAGTAAGAAATGATTTAGGCTCCGTTCTGTATTTAAATAATTCCACAAAAAATGACTTTTACGGAGTTTAGCATGAAATTTCTCTCTTTCATCTAATTAATTGATGAACAAGTGGTTTTAATAATGTATATGCTAATTAGGATTAAAATATTAAAATCTAATTCTATGAAATACATAATATATGTGTTTTAAATATCCAGTCAACTCCTATTAGTGCCCACAATGTCTATTTACCAAATATTTATTCATTCTTAGAAACAAACAATAATCAAAGAAGTAAATAAACATTCAGTTAGAAAAGAAGCTATATACCTCAGGCCTCTCATCTGATCCAAGCTTTTGAAGTATAGAGAAAACTGAAAAGAGTAATTTATCGTGGTCAATCCCTCCTGATAAGTATCTTGGATCGTGAAAACTGTTAGAGGAACTGACAAGCTGTTCATTTCTTGAAATATCGAAAACATCTAGGTGACACGTCAAGTTATTAACTTCAGAAATGAGATCTGTGAGATAATTAAATAAAAAGTTGGAATGACGGGCACAAAAATAATGAACTTCAAATTTGTCATAATTACATTGCACGCTGTATCAGAGTGAAAGATACCATTTTCATTTTTATCAGTTGTTTCTTCAGAATTCTTTTCAAATAAACCTTTAGCGATAAAATCAGTCGCTGTCCAGAGGAGACCAATAGCCGTCAAACTAATATTTATCTCTGTCTTCTGAGCACCATATGCCCCAGTTACTTCTATACATCTGCACGTTTTGTTTCAAAAAATATGTTGTAGACAATGAATTGAGGTTCCTAACATATTACTATAAGACATTTCACATAAGACTAGAAAATAACCGAGGCCATATTCTAAGTGCAGCCAAAACATATAATAAAAAATACATAGAAATATGCAGCACAAAGTTATTTATCATTAAAGAAAGGACTTCATTAAATTCATGTTTTTTTCTGAGAGGTCCCAGTAATTGGATAAAGCTCAATAAGTGAATAATTTCAATGTTTTCTCCAATATAAATGAAAGTTTTTTAGCACAATTAAATTTTGCAAAGACCAAAACACTATAACACTCGGTAACAGATACAAAAAATTTTAGGTGCGTTTCTCTAACTTAATTTTAGGTGGGGGATTAAATACGGCCGTATGATTCGATATCCAACGGTTGAGTTGTTTTCGCGGAATACTGCGGTATTGAAAACTACTGTCAGTATTGACAGTATTTCGATCAAAACCGTTGTTTTTGCAAGTATCAACGGTTTGATGCCCTCCCCCACCCTGATCTTAGATGAGAGAAACGCACCTAAAATTTTTTCAACAGATACACAATCATCCGGGACCACACCGTCACATAGATACTCATATCCACCCAGGCATGCACAGATTCATAAAGGCATTTTTTGGGCTTCAAGCATCCTTCAGTATTGGCGTGATTTTGTATGTAGTAAGCATATGCTGCTCATGTTTATGGAACAGAGAAGAACTTGTGGTGACTTCTCCAGGGATAATCTTTTCCAATAATATATTGGTGATGGGAAAATCTCTACTATGCACATTTCATTGCAACTTAGCTTAGCAAGCCTTAAATAGTTATGATAAAAATTCATAATTTATATTTATCTCCATCTTCAAATACTATGTAATTAGGGTGATCCTAGAATATCAGATACTCTCTGATGGGGATCACGTCACAGGTCAACATGATGATTAGAGCTGTTCATTTAGTGCGGCTCGACGATTCATATTTTTTCAGTTTTTTTTTTTAAAATTTTATTTTAGTGTATTTTGAAATCAGTAATGATTGAAGAACCATGACTGTTCGTGATGGCTTCACGGTCTATAAATAGAGATAGAATGTTCATTTAGAAGGCATCGAAAGTTTAAAAAGTTCACCCTTTGGTCACACAATGCTAAAGCTGGAATATAGGTGTGAAGCATAGGAAATTCTCTCCACTCCCCTCAGCGGATCCCTCCACCACCATTTCCGACCATCACTGATACGAAAATGACTACCCAGGCCAACAACCCGCCCCCTTACTATATTATGTAGCTCTAGTGGCATTTGTGTATTATATTATATTTTGTCTTGTATCGGGGCTCCATCTAAATAATGAGCCTTTAGTATGTGAGGGAGGCATCTTGGATCGTGGTTAAAGTTAAGCTCCCATAGGAGAGTGACTCTTAAAGGGACGCTACCTTCAAGAGTTGGTATCGAGCATGTCTCGACAACGTGCATCCCGTATTTTAATTCGAATGTTTGTTGCCGATAGTCGAGTCTATCACTATCATCATCACCTCCGACCACCACCTCAGCTGGAACACGTATTTCTAACTCGTGAACCAGTTGTTATGCGGGGTTATAACATTCCCTCCCCCATCAGGAGCCAGCTTGTCCTCAAGATGAAAGTCTAGATAAAGTTCTCGGAACTCGAGCAGATCGACCCTTGTGTTGTGCGCCGCCGCTAAGTTTTTCCATTGGACGAGGATCTCCCGGTGGTACTCGGTACCGCACTTCTTCCATTTGGTGAGCAGTACCTCCTCTGGGAGTTGTCGTAGTTCCCCACTGTGGGTTGCTTCTGGCAGGGCAGGGCACACCTGTACCGTGTCCCTGATATTCTTTTTCAGCAAGGATACATGGAAGGTCGGGAGAATACGTGATCCCTCTAGCAGAGCCAATGTATATGCGACCAGTCTCACTCTTTGGATGATTTTGAAGGGACAATAATAGCGTGGTGCTAACTTCTGGTTCGTCCTATGAGACACAGAGGTTTGTTTGAATGGTTGAAGCTTTAGGAAGACTTCATATCTGACTGCGAACTCTCTTTCCGTCCTGTGTTTATCTGCATGAACCTTCATCCTATTCTGAGCGGCCTACCATTCCCTCTCTCTCAGATGTTTGCTCCATAATTTTGAAGGTGATACCCTACCCCAAGATGCGCAAAGACCTCTCTCTTCGGCTCTGCTCCAGTACACGTCTACCTCTCTCCCCGCTGCTTCATTAGCTCGTGGAGGCCACACCGGCTACAGGGGCAGAGGTTGCACCGGTCGACCTCGACCCAAGTGTACTCATTGTGGTCGGGATGGACGTCTTGAATCCACATATTATCATAAGTATGGTATGCCTCCCCTACACCATGCCTTCATTGTCATTGATACATCTTCCACTACCCGTGCCGACATTGACGCCAAACGCACCCAGCTCTAGCATCTGTTACTCAATCGTCCACCTAGCTCTATTTCTTCTATCTCCAATGAAGTAATCTCTTGTCTCTCTCATATTATAAATTGGATTGTGGACTTCTGTGCCACACACCATATTACTCCTCAGAAACCACATCAGTCCTTGGACTCTACACATCACAAGTTTATCATAGTGGGCAATGGTGACAACGCCCCTATCTCGGATTCTGCTGATATGCATCACATTCCTCTATCTCTCTTTCCTTGGTTCTGCATGTCTCAAGCTCTCCTTTCAATAGTTTCTCTGTTAGTTTCCTTACTAAAGAACGACTGCTCTGTAACCATCACTTCTTCATTTGTTGTGCAAGATCGACGGACGGAGAATATCATTGGTAAATGATGACTGTCTAACGAGCTCTACATTTCAGACGTTTCTCCCATCTCTCATTTATTACTCCTGTTGATTGGCACCAGCGTCCTAGACATGTCCCTCTTCCAATTCTCAAGAAAGCTCTTCCTGATCTACATCTTCCCTACTTTACCTGCGAGTCATGTATCTACGACAAACATCATCGTTATTCTTTTCCCCATCATTGTACTCGAAACGATGCTCCTTTTGATTTCGTGCACTTTGATATTTGGGGCCCTTATAAATTGCTGGTATTTCTGGTTATCGTTGATTTCTTACTTTTATTGATGATTACTCTCGCAAGACATGGTTATACTCAATGATTGTTCGGAACAAACCCATGTGTTTCGTTCCTTTATTAATGAAACTTATATATAGTTTTCTAGATAAATTAAAACTATTCAAAGTTTCAAACTGACAATGCACGTGAATATATCGGTCAAGGATTTGACAATCTCTGTACTGAGTTCGGGATCATCTATCAAACCTCATGTGCTTATACCACTCAACAAAATGGTGTGTGCGCGTAAGAATCATCACCTTCTTGAGTTTGCTCGCTCACTTATGTTTCAAATCCAGGTTCAAGTCTTATTGGCACTTTGAGGTGTCTGCAGTATGTCATCTCATCAATTGCATGCCTTCCTTAATTTTCAACTTTGCAACTCTGTTTAGTATTCTCTTTACCCACAGACTTTCTGTTAAGCACGAACTAGGGAAGAAGACGATCTAAAGGAAGAAGATAAGTGCTAGGGTTGAAATGAGAGGGAAGGGAGAAATACCTTGGTTAATTCTTGCATGCCTCCAAAAGAGAGGGGTCCGGGTATATATAACCCGGGACCCAGGCCGGCCAACCAAGGGGGCCGGCCGGCCCCCATGGGGCTGAACCAAATGTGGTTCAGCCCCCTTGAGCCGATTTTTAAGAAGAGGGGGCTGAACCCATTGGTTCAGCCCCGTTGTTGCCTTGCACGCGCCGTTGCCGCCGCTGGTAATGTTGCCCGAATAGCCTAGCCTCGTCGGGAGGCTTAACATTCTCTGCCCAATCAAAAGCCAGCTTGTCCTCAAGTGGGAAATCGGGGTAAAGCTCCCGGAATTCCAACAAGTCCACCCACGTATTGTGCTCCGCGGAGAGATCCTTCCATTTAATTAACAGCTCCGGACAGTACACTGTGCCCCGACGTCGCCACTTGATCAAGAGTACCTCCGCCGGTAGGGGGCGAAGCTCCCCTCCGGAAGTAGCCTCGGGCAGGACGGGAAAGACCGGAACCGCCTCACCCAGCTTACGCTTCAACAAGGAGACATGAAAGGTAGGATGAATCCGTGAGCCTTTGGGCAATGCCAAGGTATACGCAACTGGCCCGATCCGGCGCGTGATCCGAAATGGACCATAGTAGCGGGGTGCCAGCTTCTGATTTGTCCTCTGCGCCACAGACAACTGGCGGTAAGGGCGAAGTTTGAGGAAAACCTCGTCCCCCATCTGGAACTCCCGGTCCGTCCGATGTCGATCCGCCTGTGCCTTCATACGATCCTGCGCCGCCCGAAGATTCTCGCGCAGGGTGGCGAGGGTCCGATCACGATCACGGAGGGCTCGATCAACTGCTGCCACCGCGGTACTGCCTGACTCATAACTGCTGAAGGAGGGAGGTGGCCGTCCATAGACGACCTCAAAGGGGGTGAGCTTGCTAGCGGAGTGATACGACGTGTTGAAGCAGTACTCCGCCCAATGTAACCAACTGGCCCATGTCCTCGGCTCATCCATGACAAAGCAACGAAGGTAAGTTTCCACGCCCCGATTCAAGACTTCCGTCTGTCCATCGGTCTGGGGATGGTGAGCCGTGCTGAAACGCAAGGAAGTCCCCTGCAAGCGGAAGAGTTCCGTCCAAAATCGGCCAACGAAAGTAGGGTCCCGATCGGAGATGATCGCCCGAGGGATCCCATGCAATCGAACAATCTCCCGAACAAATAAAGCCGACACAGACTCCCCTGTGTAAGGGTGGCTCAGAGCAAGGAAGTGCTCATACTTGGACAACTTGTCCACCACCACTAAGATAACTGTTTTACCCTGCGACTTGGGCAGCCCATCAATGAAGTCCATAGAAACCGTGTCCCAGATTTGATGCGGAATCTCCAAGGGGGTGAGTAGCCTGGCTGGAGAAGTAGTCTCATACTTCTACCGTTGGTAGACATCACATTGCTGAACAAACTCCTGAATGTCACGGCGCATCCCCTTCTAAAATACATTGGCCCGGGCCCGCTGGAGAGTGCGAGAAATACCCGCGTGACCGCCCGTCGGCGACGAATGGAACTCATGCATCACCACCGTCCTCCAAGCTGACTGCCAAGGGATGACCACCCGTCCCTGATAATAGAGCCGGTCATTTTGTAAGTGATAACCTGGGGTTACCTCACGAGCGTGCCGCAGGTTCTCCAAAAATAACCCGTAACTCGGGATCACGCTGCACCTCCTCCTGAATCTCATCCAGCGACTCCAACTGTGGCATCGAAATGTGTGCCAAGGCCCCCTCTGGTAAGCGCGAGAGGGCGTCAGCCACCCGATTGTCCTTCCCCGGCCGATACTCGATCTCATAATCATATCCCAACAACTTGGTGACCCACTTCTGTTGAAGAGGGGAAGAAATCCGCTGGTCGAGAAAGTGCCTCAAGCTCTGATGATCTGTCCGTATTTTAAAACGATGTCCCAGTAGGTATGGCCGACATAAGGCCACCGCATGGATAACCGCGAGCATCTCCTTTTCATACACCGATAGGCCCAGTGTCCGTGGAGCCAGGGCCTTACTGTAGAAAGCAACCGGCCGCCCCTCCTGCATCAAGACTGCTCCCATTCCCACGCCGGAAGCATCCGTTTCGACCACAAACTCCTTAGTGAAATCCGGGAGTGCCAGCACTGGAGTCGTCGTCATCGCCCTCTTCAACGCCTGAAAGGCAGTCTCGGCCTCATCCTGCCACGAGAAAGCATCCTTCTGTAGCAGTTGCGTAAGTGGCCGTGCAATCTTCCCATAATCCCGTACGAAACACCGGTAGTATCTAGTGAGGCCCAAGAACCCCCGCAGCGCCCGTATGGTCAGAGGTCGGGGCCACGAAAGCATACTCTCGATCTTCCGTGGGTCGGCTTTCACCCCTTCCGCGGAGACTAGATGCCCCAAGTACTCCACCTCCTGTTGTCCAAAAGAACACTTGGACTTCTTAGCATAGAGTTTATTTTGCCGAAGAGTAGAGAAGACCTGAGCCACATGACGTAAATGATCCTCCCAAGTAGCGCTGTAGATCAGAATGTCATCAAAAAAGATCAAGACGAAGTGTCGCAGGAATGAGCGAAAAATCTCATTCATATTGGCCTGAAAGGTAGACGGTCCCCCCGTCAAGCCATTCGCCATCACTAAGAACTCGTAGTGGCCGTCATGAGTCCTGAACGCCGTTTTATGCACGTCCTCCTCCTTCATAAGAATCTGATAATAGCCGGATCGCAAATCCAGCTTCGTGAATATAGTCGCCCCACTCAACTCATCCAACAGCTCCTCAATCACGGGAATCAGAAACTTATCCTTCACGGTGACACTGTTTAAGGCACGGTAATCTACGCAGAAACGCCACGATCCGTCCTTCTTTTTAACCAGAATAATCGGTGCTGAGAAGGAACTGGTACTAGGCCGTATAATGCCGGCCTCAAGCATTTCCTTCACACTACGCTCGATCTCTGCCTTCTGCATGTGGGGGTACCTGTAAGGACGAGTGTTGGGCGGCTCCGCCCCCGTCTATAGCACAATCTGGTGATCACGGAACCGTGACGGTGGAAGCGTCCCCGGCTCCTGGAAAATGTCATCATACTCCTCCACCAACGCTCGCATCTGGTCAGGAACCTCCGTCGGTCTATCCGCGCCAGACCTCACCCCCAACAGGACCGTCATCAGACTAGCGGACTCCTGAAGCTGCTGTAAGCTGCGAATGGAGATCTCTTTAACCGGAGAAGATCGGAGCCCTTTCAAACAGAACTGGCGGCTCCCTTGCGAGAATTCCATCGTCATCTGGTCCCAATCAAAAGTCACCCTCCTCAACTGCTGTAGCCACTGCACTCCAAGCACCATATCTGAACCCCGGATCGGTAAGAGATAGACATTCGTGCACCCCACATAACCCTGCATCTGAAGCTCCATCGCCTTCAACACCCTCTGGCACTGTAGTTTGCTACCGTCTGCAACCATAACCTGAAACGCCGCTCCTGCGTCAATCACGTGCCCCACCCTTTGTGCCACATCGGGATGAATAAAATTATGAGTACTCCCACTGTCCACCAGGATGGTCACCCTCTCCTGCCGAATCCTCCCCGCCAGCCGCATAGTAAGCGGAGGTGGATTGCACCCTTCCATGGCATGAAGGGACACACCCAACTCCGTCAAATCGAAGTCCCCCCCAGGTTCCAAATCCTCCTTCGGAAACTCGTCCCCCTCAAGCTGCTCCTCCTGATGTAACATAAAGACTTGGACCTTCTGACACTTGTGTCCTGGCGTAAATTTCTCATCACAGTTAAAGCAAAGGCCCTTCTCCTTCCGTGCCTGTAACTCGTTCCAAGACAACCGTGTCACCGTCGGTCGGCCGGTCACTGGAGTCACTCTCCTGGCCGCGGCCGGTGTAGTAGTGTGCCTTGCCAGACTGCGGGCTCGCTGCCTATTCAACTTTTCCTCTTGAATGCGCGCCAAGCTGATCGCATGGTTCAGACTACGGGGCATGTAGGCATGAACCTCATCGCGTAAGTGATCCTTCAGTCCCGATACAAAACAGCTGAGGAGTGTCTTTTCTTCCCACTGAACCCTGTTGGCCAACTTCTCAAACTCCGTCCTGTACTCCATCACGGTACCCTTCTGTCGTAGCTTCTGTAAAAGCGCCTCAAAGTCTTCAAACTCCAAGGGCCCAAATCGAGCCGTGAAGCCCTCCACAAATTCCTCCCACGGAACATACTCCCGTCCCCGCAAGAACCACTGTGTCCACTGGAACGCGTCATCCTCCAGATGGAAGGACGCTAGCTGCACCCACTGAGCCTCTGGCACCTCCTGATAGTTGAAAAATAACTCAGCTTTTTGTACCGACTCCAACGCGTCGCCCCCACTGTAGCGAGGGAAATTCATCCGAGTCAACTTGGGAGCCATGTACGGCCTTTGGCCGCGTTCCCCCGCCACTGGGGCCCCATGACGGAAGGGCCCCCCTTCTCCCCACTGCACCCCTCTTCCAAAGCCTGGTGGTTGCCCTCTTCCTGCCGGTGGGGGTAACAACCCATCCCCACCTTGCCTCCAAGGAGCGTGCTCGGTAAAAGTCCCGGCCCTCCCGTCAGCACCAGTTGCGTAGCCGCCACCCCTGGCGGCCATGTCCAGGCCTGCCGGCCCAAATTCGGCCCTCCCCGTGCTTGCCCCGGGGGGTCCAGCCACTCCGAAGCCCCCTCCAGCCATGCCGAAGCCACCCGGCCCAAATCCGGCGCCCTGATGACTCGCCAGCCCCGATCCGAGCCCCACAGGGGCCGCTGATGCCCATCCGACCCCTCCGGAGCCTCCTGCTGCATTCCCCGCTCCACCGTAACCCGCCGGGACAAACCCGACCCCCGGCATGCTCGCCATCCCCGATCCAGCCCAGCCAGTGGCAACACCCGCCGATCCGGGCCCCTGCGTGGGCGCTGAAGCCGATCCGGGCAACCCGACGCCGCCCCAGGCCGATCCGGCCCCTCCGTGGTACGCCGCACCCGATCCGACCCCCGTCTGGCTCGCAGCAGCGATTCCGACGCCAGCCGCTCCCGATCCAGCACTTCCCGCACCCGATCCGCCAAGTCCAAGCATTTCCGGCCTATTCCCTGTAGATGCGCCCGGTTCCTCCTCGGCCACCGCCTTGCCCTTCAAATTTTGCGCTAATAGTGTCATGATATCGTTCAAGCGGTCGTCGATCCGCTCTTCCAACCTTTGAGTGGACGTTTTGACATTTTCTTCGACGGCGGTTACCGAATCGGTAAGCCCCATCAAACTCTCCTCTAGGGTTTCCAAGCGGCCATTCTCCTCTTGCGAGCGTGTATTCACCATGACGGAGGAAGGAATCCTCTGATACCAAATGTTAAGCACGAACTAGGGAAGAAGAAGATCTAGAGGAAGAAGATAAGTGCTAGGGTTGAAATGAGAGGGAAGGGAGAAATACCTTGGTTAATTCTTGCATGCCTCCAAAAGAGAGGGGTCCGGGTATATATAACCTGGGACCCAGGCCGGCCAACCAAGGGGGCCGGCCGGCCCCCATGGGGCTGAACCAAATGCGGTTCAGCCCCCTTGAGCCGATTTTTAAGAAGAGGGGGCTGAACCCATTGGTTCAGCCCTGTTGTTGCCTTGCACGCGCCGTTGCCGCCGCTGGTAATGTTGCCCGAATAGCCTAGCCTCGTCGGGAGGCTTAACACTTTCCTTTCCCGTCTTGCCTCACATCTTCGGATGCACCTGCTATGTTCACTGTCTTGGTCCTTCCATCGACAAGCTAGCACCTCGGGCTATAAAATATATGTCTGGTTACTCTCGCACTCAAAAAAGATATTGTCTGTTATACCACAATCGATCGCAATATGGTTACGTCTATCGATAGACTTTCCTCGAAGACTAGTCGTTTCATTCTTTCCCTATGACTACCTCAACACCACCTCCACTCCCATGCTCTGTCGTACCTACTACTTCCCAACGCCCACAACTACTACCAATTCCAACCAGCATACCCCCCAAACCACCTCTCCTTCGTGTGTACAATCGCTGACAACCTCGTCCTGATGCTCCACGACAGTTGCCCTCTACTAATGATATCGCGCGGCCTGAAGATTCAGCACTTGTGTCTCCCACTCACCCCTTGGCAAATTATGTGTCCATACATCGGCTTTCTCCAATGCTTCACAAATTTGCAACTTCTTTATCTTCTATTTCCACACCTAACACTTTGCAGGAGATTCTTCTACATCCGGGGTGGCGACCATCCATGAATGAGGAAATAGCTGCCCTTTGGGCCAATCAAACTTGGGATATTGTTCCCTTTCCTATTGGCAAGACTTGTGTGGGATGCAAGAGGGTCTTCACCATTAAACATGAGCTTTTCAGACAAAAGATTTGGAAAATCTTCGATACTTTTTTGGTCTTGATGTAGCTCGGCATCCCGGTGACCATGTTTTATCTCAACGGAAGTACTGTCTTGACCTTCTTCATGATGCCGATTACTCTAGATGCAAGCCTGCTGACATACCTATGGATGTCAATCATAAGTTTTGCGCTCATGCCTTAGACTCAGACTCGCTCCTTCCAAACCCAAAGTATTATCAGGGGGGATGATTTATCTTACAGTTACAAGACTCGATATATCTTTTGTTATTGGAGTTGTTTATCGATTCATGCATGCTTCATGGATGTCTCACCTCCATGAAGTTGAGTGCATCCACCATTACCTAAAGATTGCTCTCGAATAAGGACTTCTGTACAAGCCCTCTTCCGCCCTATCTATTGTTGCCTACTATGATGTCTCTCTGGATGATCGTCGTTCTACAAGTCGATATTGTGTATACTTTGGTGGACATCATATCACCTGGTGTAGCAAGAAGTAGTCTGAGGTTGATTGCTCATCTAGCGAAGCTAAGTATTGCCATATGGACTCCGTAGTATCAGAGCTTACATGGCTGGAAAGCCTCCTAAGTAATCTGGGTGTAAAGCTCTCTTCTCATGTCATTCTCTTTTGTGATAATCAAGCTGTTATTCATATTGCCAAGAATCATGTATTTCATGAGCGTTCCAAACATATCGAAGTTGAAAGTCACTTCATTCAGGAGAAGGTTGAACAGAAGAAATTAGAGATGAATCATGTGCATGTTGCTGGGCAAATTGCAAACATTTTTACTAAGGAATTATCCTGTCCGCTCTATTATCTGCTCTTGTCCAGGCTTGGTGCCTACGATCTATATGCTCCAGCTTGCAGGGGAGTGTTAAAGGAATCTGTGCAAAAGCCCAATATAAGGTCCAAGAAGGGCCCATTATCCTCCACAAGATTTAGTCTCACACCTTAAAATGATAATATTGTGTACCTCTCTCCTCCTATAAATGCACACCCCTTGTATCTTGATGTATATGAATAAAAGAATTAATAAAAAGAAATTATTATTTTTTCCTTCCGTCTTTTTCCACACAATGATTAAAAATTTCAAACACAAAAGAACCAAGAATCTTAATCATGATGACATGAAGACTGCTGAACAGGCATCATCACATACACTAGGAATACAAACAAAAAGAAGAAAGGACCTTACACAGCAAGACACTGAAATGGTATGGTTGATAAACCGTCATTCATAATAACCCGTATGTTCTGCAAAAGGAAAAGCATTTAGGAATAATATCAGATATAAAAAATGATAGGAGTTGTGTGAGAAACAGTGAACATATGCATATAAATCTGCAAATAGTTGTGCATCCTTGCTGTATTTGTCTGTGCGTTACTTCTTACAGCTGGAGAGGGTTAGAGAGAGAGAGAGAGAGAGAGAGAGAGAGAGATTCTAAATATATATGTAATTTAATAATACAAATTGCACAGGCATGCCTAGAAATCTTGCCATGCTTAACAAATGCATATAAAATCGTATAATTCAATATACTTCAAAATCTCTCTTTATATGTTTATCAAGAAAAATAAAGCATTGCAATTTCAGCTTGTTTTTAGAGGTATAAATTTCAATACTGTCTTTCTACAATAGATCTATTCCTTTGCTTTACTTCTTTGTTGTTTCTCCTGCCTCTGCAAGAGATGATTTTCTTCCTTTGTATCTTTAAAACTGTGATGAGCTCTCGGCTGAGATTTCGTGTGCGGCCGAATGAGGGTGAAGTCATGAAGGAGATTGAAGTTCTCCTTTCTTGACCCTAGTGGACGTATGGTGGGAGTGGAGTACAATAGAAGCTCGTTGGAAAGGACCTCTCAGGGTTTTGAGCGCATGGTTGTGCGTCATCTGGCTAGGGGCCTTTGGCCGGGAGTTACACCATAATCGTGCCCTGCATTTGAAGAGAGAGAGAGAGAGGAAGAGATTTGTTGGATAATACTTGTCTCAACTCATTTCAATCTCACACCTTTAAGTTGGATGAGGTCCTCCATGCCAAAATATCAAAAGTGCCCCTCACAGGACTTCACAAAGTGTGTAATAATCAATTGTTCCTAATGCATACGAAATACAAAAATGTGAAATGATAAGAGAAGGCCTTGCACAATCCATGCACGGCTTTGCCAACTGTTGGTACGTTGCTCCCCATCATGGGCCCATAACATCTCCTTCCTCGTTAACATCAAGCTTGCCCTCAAGTTTGTCATCAAGTTGTGGCATAAGTGCTCGTGCACATACAGGTCATCACAATTAAAACATAAGACTTTGGCGCACGGTCAACCATCTATGTGGTCAAAAAGCTGGTGGCGAATAATAGGCGGTCAACCTCCTTCCCCTGGGCAGGGGCGTTATTGGGTTGGTGAGGGGGCACACTAAATCCCATGGAAGGCCAACCTCCTCCATGATGACGATTATAAGGTTGGTTCATTAGCAATCGCTTTTCGCAGATCCGTGCGAGGCTCATGGTGGTGGTGAGGTGTTGGATTTTCAAATTCCACGTCCATACCAAAACAATCATGGAGGAAAGTGGAGCTCGAGACTAACTGAGGGGGCACGAGCGAGGAGGACCTGAAATCGCTCCAAATACTCATCAACGAAGCATGTCAGTATAAGGGAGAGAAAAACTCCAATGAGATTACCATGAAGAGTCGACCTAAAACACAGTTTACAGTTGACCTTGAAATCTTCCCATGTCAATTGAGACTTTTCCCGCTGCAATTGTGCAGACCATAACTGAGCGAAGCCTATGAGGTGGAAAGAGGCTACGTTGATCCATTCTTCACAAAGGGTGCATTGCGAAGAACTGTTCGCAACGCGTAAACCATGACAACGGGTCCTCTCGACCGTCTAAGAGGGGGAAGTCCATCTTCCAGTATCGGGCCGAGTGGTGGTTGTGGGAGTCAGAATGTTGTAGATTGGGCGGGTTGTTGTGGCAGAAATAAGATGTGGTACAGGGAGGCAAGTTCATACCTTCGAGGCGAGCTGTAAGGGCCTTGAGATGTAGCAATGTTCTTTATGAAACATTTCCAACATCTGGGATAAGATAAGGGTGGCTTACTCCATGGGGGTAACATCAGGGTTTGTGGACAAAAGTCAGAAGTGGGAGAATGCAGGTGCTCTCAGACGGAGTCCCATACTAGAAGGAGACAATCCCAATAACTAGGTTTATTGGTAGTCGCAACCAAGGTTGTCCAAGAGCGCATGCGCATTAGCATATCAGGAGCACGATCAAAAAAACATCATTATAGGAGATAATCTTGTGGAATGTGTAGCCGTTTCAACATTCTGTCTTCAACGTGAGCGACCTCCTTGGATGGATTGTTCGCGCCAAGCAATTTTTTTAACTTCAAGGACCCCTAACTGTAGAAGGTTACTTTGTGCACAATCTGCATGGAAGGCTCGACTTTTTATTGGTTTCGACGGACTCGTGAAACCGATCCAACATTAACATGGGTGATGCTCAAAGAAGAGCTTATTCACCACTATGATAGCCACAAGCTAGCAATGCTTATGAGCGACTGGGGGCAGTTCACAAAGCAGAGTCTGTTGCCACCTAAGTAGACAATTTCATCGATGTCGCAACACATGTGTCGGGTCTTTTTGTCAAGCACTAAATGGGATACTTCTTCACAGGACTCCAACCCCACATCAGTGTACATCTTCGTTCCATCAATCTGACGTTCTTACCGGTGCCATGGAGTAATCCAGATTTGTTCAAGAAGAGTTATACACACTCTCGAGCACTATCCTACTCTGTTAGCAACCCTTTAAACCACCGTATTGGTCCTTCCATCACCTTGTTCCTGCCCCCTCTCACACACACCATCAGGAAAGCCGACTCTCCCTTGACCTACCACCACCTCCCCAACCCAAGTTGAACCCTCCACACAGATTGTCACACTAAGAACATCTCCATTTTCACAGATAAGGTTTTTGTTGCTGCTACAAGCAGTCTTACTCTTCTACTCACAAATGCAAGAATAAAGATTTGTGTCTGTTACTTGGCACTGAAGATGAAGACATCAACATTCCAGATTTTGAGGCTCTTGGTCTCGAGGATGTCCCCGTGAAGTCTCGCCCCTTGAGGACAAGATTGATTTTGAGCAATGGAATATTGATACGAGTATTGCGTCGGATATATATTTTCAACTCAAGGGGTGTTCTGGGAATATAATCACTAAAGAGTCCTCCTCTACATATGGGAGAGTAGTGAGTCTTAAAAGGATGCCAAATCGCCAAGTAGTCCTGTAACTCTCACTTGTGTCGTGGAGTAAGCCAGATTTGTTCAAGAAGAGTTCTTCACACTCTCGAGCACTACCCCACTCTGTTGCTAGCCCTTTAAACAGCCGCATTGGTTCTCCCATCACCATGTTCCAAGCTCCTCTCACACACACCAACAGCAAAGCCGATTCTCCCTTGACCTGCCACCACCTTCCCAACCCAAGTTGAACCCTCAACATAGATTGTCACACTACGAGTACCTCCATTTTGCAGACCAGGCTTTTGTTTATGCTGCAAACAATCTCACTTTTCCGCTCACAAATGCCAGAATAAAGAATTGCACCTGTTACTTGGTAGTTGGTACTAAAGAGGAAGACAACATCCTTGCTGATTTTGATGCTCTTGATCTTGAGGACGTCCCGGTAGGGACTAATCCTCGAGGACAAGGTCGATTTTGAGAAATGGAGTATTGATACGAGTATTGTGTCTGATATATCTTTTCCCTCGAGGGGTGTTTTGGGAATATAGTCACTAAAGAGTACACTACATATGGGAGAGTAGTAAGTCTTAAAATGATGACGAGTAGTCTTGTAACTCTCTTGAAGAGGGATCCTCCGGGAGAACCAACCCCCAAGTGATGAGCACAAGCATACCTCGTGAGGTTATAATTCAATTTTAGAGATCGAGTAAGTTACTTTCCTTGGTAGCTATCAACATACGAGCGCATCAACTCCGTTGGAAAGTAGAACATTGTCGTGCCCTACATTACAGAGTTCATTGAGATCGCCATCCATGTGACGGACCTCGCCATAGATCATTACCTAGGGTACCTCCTCGTGGGTCTGGATCCCAACAACCGCGTGCACCTTCGTGTCGATAACCCATCCACTCTCTCAGGCACTATGGAGCAAGCTCGTTGCCTCGACAAGAAAATCCAATGCATTTCGACCTCCCTTTTCTAGCCGGCTAGCCCATCAGTTGCTACCACCACTGCCATTCACAACTCCAAGATTGAATTCCCCACCTCAAGTTGGATCTTTGTTGATCGTTCTGCCACCACATCAGTTGTTTTGCGACGATGGTACCGAAACAACACCAGTGCTTGTCCCATCAAGAAAACCTAGAGCTAAGAGGGAATGGACTCTGCTTTTGATGTAAGAATTTGTACTCACCAATACACAAATGCGCTCTCAAGAACATGTGTTTGCTTATTGATGCCGAAAATGAAAATTCTGGCCTTGCGGACTTGGATCCACTTATGCTTGCTAACGACCCCATCAAACCCCGATCTTGAGGACACTGTAGATTTTGGAGAGGAAAGTATTAATATGAATACAACTCACTGGACCCATAACCACCCTGCTGAGCACTGTCACCTTAGTATCGTACATGTCTAGTCACTATGTAACCCTACTGGCATTTAATAATATTCAATGTATGCCCACGTATGCCTTTATAAGGGAGTGGGGAAAGTGTCTTAGGATTATCTTGGATTTTAGTTTGTTTTGACTCTCTTTGAAGAAAAGGACCCTTAGAGAGATCCCACCTTCAAGAGTTCGGATAGCGAGCATGTCTCGATATTTTGTATTTATTACTCCACTTTAATCGAGTTCACCATTCTTCGAGCTAACGGGATCTCTTTCCATTGAATGGCGTTCCATCTGAAGTTTTAATTTTTTTGTAGTTGGAAAGGATGTCTTGGCTAAATTTCTTTAGGGGAAGATTATGAAAACTAAATAAAATACAAAAACTTATGAAATATGAAAGAAAAACTGATGCACTCATGCTCCCAGTGGGATGAATATGATGAAAGCATAATTATATTGATGAACCACACTCATAAATAAACTGGGATGAACGACACAAAATTAAGAAACAATTTGACTTTTCATAATAGCAACACACCACATCCAAGTAATGAACAATCTGTAAGTGTTAATAATTATTGTGGCGAAATACATAATCGGCCGAATAGAAATCAACCACAAATGGAAAGAAATACATGCACACAGACACAATTCTATAAACTAACTCCTAGGTTAAAATAATTTAAAAAAAGCAGAGACGAATATGCGATGGGAGAGATTTTACCGGTGGAGGGAAGGTAAAACGGTAAGGGAAAGATCTTGAGAGCAATGAAGGCCCCAAAGGCAAATGCGGCAAAGATGGTAGAGGCTCACAAGGAGATAGGCATTGTGTCGGGGGAGCAAGAAGAAATAAGAGACATTGGGTACTGTGGAGAGGAAGGAATTAGGAAAATAAAATTGGAGGGGGAAAAAGAAATGGGGCGGAAGGAGGGGCTGTTGGGTTCAAGAAAAAAAAATCAGGCCAGAATCTGTTTCTTCTTCTATTGTTATTTTTCAATTTTTTCCGGCCTTTATACCTGCTGTTCTAATTTATAGCCACTTCTCTCTACTGTCCAGGGTATATAATCCACTATAGCCTGGCAAGTAAGAAGTTGCTTTAGTTTTATTTTTAACCTGTTTTCTGATTTTTTTAACATATTTTTTTATTTTATTTTTTATGTTTTTTTTCTTTTCATATTCTCTTTTGTTTCATTTTTTTTAAAACATAATTTCATTTTTTTACACAACCAAAATTATTTGAATGGGAAAATATAGGCATATGCTCAAAAATGAAGGTTATTGCTCAACATGGGAGTAGGAAAGAAAAAAAGTTCAATCTAACTAAATCAAAAGATCATGCCTCCGCTTAAAGTTAATTTAACACTAGCTAAATAAATCAAAGGGAATACATCTAAACATCACACCCGGTCAGAAATAAAATACAACAAAAAAAACAACATGCGGGAAACAAGTGGACATTGTAGAACACCACATAAATAAAATAGAAATGAAACTAAAATAAATTCTGGTGCAGTGTTCATCTGTTTACATCAAAAACCTAATAAACTATTCAAATTTTGGCTTATTTTCTTATGGACAGTATGTACCTTTATAGGAGAGTTTGAGGAGCTAACAATGGCGAAAAGGCATTATGAAGAGTGTAGAGAAGGAAAAAGCCAACCTTGTATATATGTTCACTTGTGTAAAATACAAAGAATGAGTACAAATATATAGATGAGAGAAAGAGAGAGGAAGGTCCTACACATGATGTGGGACTACAGAGGAGAGAGAAAAACAATAAAAATACATAATGGGCCTAGACTAAATGGGCTTTTCTAACACTCCCCCGCAAGCTGGATCGTATAGGTCATATGCACCCAGCTTGGACAAACACTGGTAAAACAAGGTACTTGATAAAGCCTTTGTGAGAATGTCAGCAACTTGATCAGTGCCCGGAACATACTTTAATTCAAGTTTCTTCAATTGAACTTTCTCTCGAATAAAGTGACAGTCGACCTCGATATGTTTTGTGCGCTCGTAAAACACCGGATTCTTTGCTATGTGTATGGCGGCTTGACTATCATAAAATAGAACAGCAGATGAAGGAAGTTTTACTCCCAGGTCAGTAAGGAGACTTTCAAGCCATGTGAGTTCTGAGACAACCGATGCCATCGATCGGTATTCAGCTTCCGCGGAGGATCGAGCGACCACGACTTGTTTCTTACTTTTCCATGTAATGAGATGACCACCAAAATAAGTACAAAACCCACTGGTTGACCTCCGATCGTCCAGGGAACCGGCATAGTCGACATCAGAATAAGCGACCAATGCTGGAGCCGAGTCGGAGGTTTTGTAAACAAGCCCTTGACCCGGAGCTGCCTTAAGGTATCGGAGAATCCGTTCAACCGCCTGGAGATGAGAAACCTGGGGGGAATGCATGAACTGACTGACAACCCCAACTGCAAACGATATATAAGGCCTCGTGACCGTTAGATAGATCAACTTTCCCACAAGGCGTCGATAGTATTCCGGGTTCTGGAGAAGCAAATCATCATCAGAGGCATGAGCACATAGTTTGTGATTTGCCTCCATCGGGGTATTAGCTGGCTTGCAGCCAGTCTGGCCAACATCTTTGAGGAGATCGAGACAGTACTTCCGTTGGGAGAGGACAAGCCCGTCCGGCTGTCGTGCGATCTCAAGACCGAGAAAGTAGCGAAGATGCCCCAGGTCTTTGGTCTGAAACACGGTGCTCAAATGTTGTTTGACCTCTAGAATCCCCTTTGAGTCATCCCCAGTAAGTAGGATGTCATCAACATAAACCAACAGAAGGACCGTTCCAGTGGCCCGATGTCGGGTGAATAGGGAGAAGTCTGCAGAACTCCGAGTGAAACCCATGTCCCGAACCACCTTGCTGAACTTGTTAAACCACGCCCGAGGCGACTGTTTGAGACCATAGATGGATTTCTTGAGAAGACACACACGAGACTCCACCGTGATCTCAAACCCGGGTGGTTGGCGCATGTAGACGGTTTCCTGAAGATCTCCATTCAAAAAAGCATGCTTGATATCGAGCTGATGAAGGGGCCAGTGGCGGTGCACAACCACTGAGAGAAGAACCCGAACGATGTTGAGCTTAGCCACCGGAGAGAAGGTTTCCTCGTAATCAAGGCCCTCCAGCTGAGTGAAGCCACGAGCCACAAGTCGGGCCTTCAGGCGGGCAATAGTGCTATCTGGAGCATGTTTGATGACGAAAACCCATTTACACCCAACAGGGTGCTGACCGGGAGGTAAAGGGACAAAGACCCAGGTCTGGTTGGCCCAAAGGGCCGTCATTTCTTCGTCCATGGCAGCCCGCCAGCCTGGATGTTGAAGCGCCTCGTGCATAGAGTTAGGAACAAAAACAAAGGATAATGATGTGGCAAAGTGAAGAAGTGGCGGTGAAAGGCGATGTAGAGAGACGTAATTCGCCATCGGATGAGCGGTGGATGCAGGAGCCGGAGCAGCAGGTGGCAGAGCATCAAAGGTCGAATCCGACTGCAGGGGGCAACGGAATGAGGAGAGCGACGAGAATAGACCCGGATAACAGGTGGATGTGGACGGACCGGAGGCGGTGCAGGAGGAGGAGATGATGAGGAACAGGGAGCAGGGATGACAAGACGAACGACGGGCTCCGGACCAGGAGCGATATCCAGAGCAGAAAAGAAGGGAAGATCTTCTCGGAAAGTGACGTCCGCAGAGACAGTCACCTTGCGGGTAGTAGGCCAATAACACACATAACCCTTTTGAGTGCGCGAGTAGCTTACAAAGATATGTTTGGCTGCACGGGGATCCAACTTGTCTGTAGAGGGACCGAGGTGGTGAACGTAGCATGTACACCCAAAAATCCGGGGAGTAACAGGAAAATGCGGAGTGGAGGGAAATAGGAGGCCAAAAGGAGTAGCATGCTGGAGGATAGAAGATGGTAGACGGTTGATAAGAAAACAGGCCGTGGAGAGCGCAAAGTTCCAGTACGGTTTGAGAACCTGCATTTGAAGCATAAGGGAGCGAGCTACATCAAGAAGGTGACGATTCTTGCGCTCGGCGACACCATTCTATTGTGGAGTATACGCACACGACATTTGGTGAAGAATGTCGAACTCAGAGCAGAGGGTCGCGAAGTCATGACTAGTGTACTCGCGTGCATTGTCAGTACGAATGAGTGCAGAGAATTGAGTGCGAGTCTCAAGAATGAAAGCCTTAAAGACGCGGGGAAGCTCAGGACGATCGCGTAGGAGATACAACCATGTCATGCGAGAGTAATCATCAATAAAAGTAAGAAAGTAACGGTAGCCAGAAATACTAGTAATTTTGTACGGACCCCATATATCAGAGTGTACCAAAACAAAAGGAGCGGAGCTCCGAGTACAATGGGAAGGAAAAGATGAACGTGGCTATTTGCCAAAAACACATGTTTCACACTGAAACGCAGGAAGAGATACATCCGGGAGAGCCTTCTCGAGGACTGGGAGTGGAGCATGACCAAGACGTCGATGTCAATCCGAAGAGGAGATAGATGCGAGGAGAGTAGGAGAGTCATCAAGAAGGTAGAGCCCGTTCTGCAGCCGCCCCAACCAATGATAGTCCGCGTCTGCTGAGCCTGTATCAGAAAAGAAGAGGAAGTAAAGGTCAATGAGCAATTTGAATCAGTAGTAAGACGACCAACAAAAAGTAAATTGAAAGGAGAGCCCGGAACGTGCAGAGCCGAGCGTAGGAGGAGAGAAGAGGCGATAGGAATATCAACACATCCAGAGACAGGGACAGATGCCTCATTGACCACAGTAATGTACTTTGGGTGAAGTGAAGACAAGTACTGAGGCGGCCGAACAGAGGCGATGTGATGAGTGGCACCAGAATCGAGAATCCATCGCGGGCCAGAGGAGAGGCATGTGATACCTTCATTGGAGATGAAGGCAACAGAGGCAACAAAGGCAGGAGGGCGGCTGAGCAGTCCATGAAGATGTTGGAGCTGAAGGCAAACCTCGTCGAGGTCAGTACGAGATGGAGAGGGGTCGGTGGCAACAACAGAGGCCTGCAGACGAGGAGGGCGACCATGTTTGCGATAGCATGTGGCTTCAAGATGCCCGTCTTTGCCGTAGAACGAGCAATTAGGCCGAGGTCGTCCACCCCGACCACGTCCCCGAGAATCAGAGCGGCCGCCACGAGCTGAAGATGGAAGAGGCAATAAAGGAGCAGGGGCCTGCTGAACAAGGGCCGGAGAAGGAGGCCCAGGCACATCCGGAGGCGGGGATATTTTGAGAAGCATCGAGCACACATCTGAGAAGGACGGGGTAATAGTAGAGGAGAGGATGTGAGACCGTATACTGTGAAGGTGATGGGGTACCCGAGCCATCATCATGGCTATACCCACGACTTCCTTTTGGGCACGTTGGGCAGCAAGATCCAGAGTAGGAGGCTGATGTAGGATCCAAGCCTCGACCAGAGACCGAGCCTAAGAAACAAAGGAGGTCAGATCAGTCGCGCCACCGCTATCAAGGGCCTGGAGAGCAGTGATAATGTCATACAGATGGTGGAGACTATTCTTGCAAGAGTAAAGGGTATGGAGCTCGTCCCACATGCCCTTGGACGTCTCATGGTACATGGCCAGGCGATAAGACTCGCTATCAAGAGAATTAAGGATCCATGTCTGCACACGACCATCATTGCGTAACCAATCATCAGTAGGAGTACCGGTAACGTCCTGGGTCAAGTGATGAAGAAACCCCTTGGATTGCAGGACACGACGAACAGAGTGCGCCCATTCCACAAAATTCTTCTTGTCGGTCAGAGAGATAGTAGTAATACGGAGCTCATCTCGCACTTCCGGGAGAGAGGTCGGGCGGTCAGCAGGAGGAACCGCCGTTCCGATAGAATCAACATAAGAGGCCATGAAGAAGAGTAGCTGCTAGGAGAACAGATCGGTCAACAAAGGAGACCGCGCGACTAGAGCTGAGACCGCCCAGTCACGATGGGAATACACCAGCGGCAGGAGGAGGCCGCGACCAAAGGCGGAGGCCGGGAGAGAGAGAAGGCCGCAGCGGACAGAGACAAGCCGCGCAGATAGGAAAGAGGAGAAGACCGCGACCTAAATGCGGGAAGGCAACAGTCCGCACGGTCTGGCGGAGCACAACAGCGGTCAGAGAAACAGAAGGCCAGCAGCGGGCAGAGAGAAGAGACCGCGAGTAAAGAAGACTCAAGCGAAAAGAGAGAACAGAGTGCATCAACCAGGAACAGACCGCGACGAGTAAAAGGTCGCGAGTAGGACTCCAGCGACAAGGCAGCGGATAGCAGAACTCAGCGGACAAGAAGAGTCCGCGAGTAAAGAAGAACTCAGCGGGCAAGAAGAAACAGGCCGCAGCGAGCTGGAGCAGGCCGCGAGAGGGGCAGGCCGCGAGAGGGGCAGGCTGCGAGAGGTGCAAGCCGCGAGAGGTGCAGGCCGCGAGAGAAGCAGACCGCAGCGAGTTGGAACAGGCCGCGAGAGAAACATGCCACGAGAGAAGCAGGCCGCAGCGAGTTGCAACAAGCCGCAAGAGAAGCAGGTCGTAGCGAGTTGGATCAGGCGGCGAGAAAGTGAGTGTGGTCTGGAGGAGAGACAGGGAGAGGTGGACCCGACGAGAGAGAGAGAGGGGGAAGGCTATAAAATGTCTGAGGGGAGGGGTGGAACCACAGAGAAGAAGAGGAAGCGGAAGAAGAGAAGCGGAGAGGACAGGGAGGCAGGCCGCAGGAGACCGAGCGGGCAGCGGACAAAAGAGCAGCCCGCAGCAGGCCGCAGGCAGGGAACAGGACCACGCGGGTTGTGCAGTTTAAGAAGAGGGAAGCCGCTCAAGGAGAATCAGTGGCTCTGATATCATGTAGAGAAGGAAAAAGCCAATCTTGTATATATGTTCACTTGTGTAAAATACAAATAATGAGTACAAATATATAGATGAGAGAAAGAGAGAGGAAGGTCCTATACATGATGTGAGACTAAAGAGGAGAGAGAAGAACAATAAAAATACATAATGGGCCTATACTAAATGTGCTTTTCTAACAAAGAGTAACAAAAAGGATGCTTTTATAAAAAAAACAAGTTACTAATATTAATGGTCTCAATGAAAAGGAGTTGCAAAGGTTGCAGTTAATAAAATGACCCCTGCATTTTTTTCTTTATTTCATATTTTCATGACTTAATATTTTAGGACGGCATTTAAATCCTCAACTACATACATTTTAAGGCTATTTCTAAGAATACTGTCATTTGTTCTATTTTTCAGGTTAAAAAGACGATACAAAATAAAATCATGTCATTTTAGTTCAAAAGTCTTACTGCCACAAGGTTTGCTTTTGAAAAATTGAAGTTTGAAAAATAGTATGCCAAACCATCTAAATAAAAAAAAACACATGTAGTTGAAGAGAATAAAACCGTATATCTCATTAGGGTTAATAAGATGGCTATTTATAGCCTACATGTCCCTCTCAATATTACAACATTACAACACTTCTTCTCAAGATTGGCGAAAGATATTCACTAAACTCATCTTGTTACAACCCCTGATCATGTCGTGTTGGACTGGATTATTTGCAATATTGATGGCTGACTGACTGTCACACCACAACTTCATCATATCTCCTCGATCCAACTTCAACTCCACAAGCATCCCTCTAAGCCACAGGAGCTTTGCCACCCTTAATTCCATGGCTCTGTACACTGTCTCTGCTGTCGATCTGGCCACTACTGACTGTTTCTTGCTCCTCTAGGAGACCAGGTTGCCTCCCACAAATATGCAATAGCATGAAGTAGACCTTCTATCATCCGCACAGTTTGCCCAGTCAGAGTCGCAATAGCCTTCAATCTTCATGTGCCCATTCCTTCTGAAGGTCAACCCCTTCCCAGGAGCACTCTTCAAGTATCGCAAGATCTGATACACTGTATAAATATGACCCTTCCTTGCGTGCGTGTGGCGGCTCACTACGCTCACAAAAAAGGAGATATATGGGCAAGTGTGGCACATATAAATCAACTTTCCAACTAGACTCTGATACATCTCACGATCTACTGGTTCCCCGGCCTCTGCACCCAGTTTACACCTCTGATCGATTGGCGTCGCAGCAGGTTTACACCCCAACATCCCAGTTTCAGTGAGAAGATCTCGTGCATATTTTCTTTGGGAAAGGACTACCCCCTCTGTCTCATAAGCAATTTCAATCCCAAGGAAGTACCTAAGAATGCCCAAGTCCACCTCAAACTCCTTGCCCAGAGCCCCCCTTGAGGCAGCCAATCTCCTGCTCATCATCCCCCGTAATGATCATGTCGTCCACATACACCGCAAGCATGGTGATGTGACCTTCATTCTGCCTGGAGAAAACTATGTGTTCTACGTTGATCTGGTGATATCCCATCCCAATCATCGCTTTCCTGAACCTATCAAACCACACGCGGTGCGACTGCTTCAGTCCATAGAGAGATTTCTTCAACCTGCAAACTCTGCCTCCAGTCTTCGTTGTGCCAAAATCTGGTGGTATCTCCAAATACACTTCCAATGCCAGATCTCCTTGAAGAAATGCGTTCTTCACATCTAGTTGGTGCAACATCCATCCACCATTCACCGCTAGGCTAATCAAAGTCCTCATGGTGCTCATCTTAGCAATTGGTGCAAATGTCTCGTCGTAGTCGAAACCGTAGGTCCGGCTGTACCGCTTGGCAACCAATCGTGCCTTGTAGCGCTCAACCTGTCCATCTGGGTTCTGCTTCACAGTAAACACCCACTTACATCCAACAACCCTCTTATCCTTTGGCCGCTGCACTAGCTCCCAAGTCTTGTTCTTCTCAAGAGCTCGCATTTCTTCCTTCATCGCTTCCTTCCATTTCGGATCCTTGTTGGCAACCTGTCAATTGTTAGATACAATAATACTATCCAAAGATGCAATGAATGCTCCGTGAGTAGAAGAGATGTGGTCGTAAGAGACAAAGGACGTGAGGTCCCAACCGTATCTATCAGGAGGATTTCCCGCATTGCTGCGAGTAGTCCTCCGTACAGTAAGAAGAGAAGTAGGGGAAGGGAGGAGAATATCACCTGAGACACGTGGTGATGTAGGTGGTCCAGGAGTAGGGAGCGGCGTAGCCAAGGGACCTGGAGCGAGACTATGCAGAAGCACTGAATCTGGTACTGCTGGCAGCTTCCTCCTCCTACTGTATGTTAGCGGCTCCCCCTGAGTTGTGGGTCTCACGTCTCGCCTCTCCTCATCGATCTCCTCCTCCCGCTCCTCATCACTCGCCAGCTTATCCTCCACAGATCCTCCCTGCCATACTCCCAGATCAGTCACCAACCTTTCTCTCTAGCCTCATATTTTCGGTATCTGATGAGTCAGCTGCAGGTGCCCCCCCCCCTTGTCGGTAGTATTGTTCTAGCTCTCTAAAGTGGACGTCCATGCTCACAAAACATCTTTTCTCCACTGGGCTCCAGCATATGCATCCCTTTTGACTACGAGAGTAGCCCACAAACACACACTTGACTGCTCTTGCATCAAGTTTACCAGCACCTGACATGTTGTCCTTCACGAAGCACACACACCCAAACACCTTCAAAGGAAGCATCCCTCCATTATGTCCCTACAGCCGCTGACACGGGAACTTTCACCCCAGAACCTGAGAAGGCATCCTATTGATCAACTGTGGCGCTGTTAGCACCGCATATTCCCACAGACTCTGAGGAACCTTCATGTTGAGCATCATACTCCTTGCCACCTCCAAAAGATGTCTGTTCTTCCTTTCTGCCACTCCGTTCTGTGCAAGTGTATAAGCACAGGTGGTCTGGTGCACAATCCCATGAACTGATACATATTCCTGCATTGTCTTTTAATGTATTCTGTTCCATTATCCGATCGTAGTCCCTTAATCACTGCATTGTATTGAGTCTGAACAAGCTTATGAAAATCTCGAAAGCAGGTAAATACTTCTCTTAGTTTTCATCAAATACATCCAAGTAACACGAGAAGCACAATCAATAAACGTTACAAAGTACTTATAATCATTCAAAAAACCTACAGTACAAGGTCCTCATACATCGGAATGAATAACATCAAAAACAGAAGAGCTTTTTCGGCTTGTACTAGCATACGAGCTCCTAGTAAGCTTGCCGAACTCACAAGCATCACACACCAACTTTGTTTTATCAACTGTTTTAATAATAGCAGGAAATACTCTAGCTACAGTACTGAATGATGGGTGACCCAACCGCATGTGAAGAAGTATCAACATGTCCTCCGCACTCATCTTCTGTCCTCTAACTCTCGTCCTCTCTACTACAGATACCAGAGCCGCATCCAATCCTTCCTGATCCAGGTACCACAGTCCGTCATGCCAAGTCCTAGTCTCAAGTATCCGCCTCGTCCCTTTCTCCTGGAAGGTTACCTTGGGAATATCAAAAGAAACAATACATTTCAGTTGAATGATTATAGAACTAATGGATAGGAGATTAACTGAAAAAGGAGCATGCAAAACATTGGATAATGTTACTGAACTTGAACAATTCACAGTACCCTTACCAACCACTAGCTGAAACATACCGTCGCCGTCTGGATGCTATCTGCAGCAACTAGACGAGTGTAGGAGAACTCGCCTGCATTTCCTGTCACATGACGTGATGCGCCTGAGTCGATGATCCACTCTGACTCCCTGGAGGAGGATATGGATGCAAGAGCGAGAGATCCATCAGTTTGGGTGGGCATACATCGCGACCCCTCCTCCCCCCCCCCCCATCTCTGCTCCTTTCGCCCGTCTGTTTCCTCTTGATGACTTCCACCATGTTAAGTAGGGTATGCTTCTCTGTATAGAAGACACCAACTTCCTCTGCACTCTCAGTCATGCCCAAGTTGGCACGATAGCCTCCTCTGCACCACGAGCACGACCCCGTCCCCGATCACCACCCGAATCTCTCTCCTTGGGTGGCTTGGGGCATGCTAGCCTCAGATGGCCCACATCGCCACAGTTGTAGCACTGGAGGGTTTCTTCCCTCTGTGGTGCAACACCAGAAGCAGCATCCACCGGTGCCGACTTCACCGTCATGGACCCTCCTACTCCTGCATGAAGCTTAAGACGCGTCTCCTCCTGAATCATAGCAGAGATGGTCTCGATGAGTGTGGGAATCGACGTACCAGAAAGGAGTAGGGCTCGCCACTGATCGAACTTGTCATCTAACCCCTTTAGGAACTTTATCGTCCTCTCCTCCACGATGAGATTGGAAGACCGACACTGAGAATCGCTGCAGCACATCCCACCAGAGGCGTGATCGTAGTCCACCCATAGCCGTTCTAACTCGGAGGCGTACTCCTGCACTGTTTTCTCTCCCTGAGCAGTGTCATAAATTTCTCCCTTCACTTGCAAGACCCGCAGAGTGTTCCACACGCCATCATTTGTGTTCTTCAGCTTGTCCCAACCCTCCATGACTGTCTCGAGGCCGTCTACCGTGACGACAATCGATGGGACAACCAAGCTGAGAAGCCACATAAACACCGTCATGTGGGCTGACTCCCACTCATCTATAACCGAGTTCTCTAGTTTCTTCAACGGCCCTGTCAGGAATCCCCCAACCTGTTTCGCTGCAAGGATTTTCTTCACACGTTGTAACCAACTCAGGTAGGTCGTCGATCCGTCAAACTTCAAGTCAATCGGTGGAAGTTCCAATTTCGCCGACCGTTGCGATGAACCCAACACCCTCAACAATGTGGCCAACCCATCCGGGCCCAACATCTTGAGTAAATCGTCCATTGTTCCTTCCTTCGACGCCATAGATCCAGTTCCTCACCGATCACGACAGCCGATCCGGTACCAATCAATGCCTCCTCATGCCCTAGATCCGATCACCGCATCCTCAGATGTGCTAGGATGCGGAGGTGTTGCCGCTGAAGACCCGCTAGTTGCGGGCGGTCTGGTTGCCCACTGCAGCAGCCGGAGACAGCGGCGACCGCGGGATACGGTGTGGGGAGGGGCGACCCTGGAGCCCTAGGGACGGAGGTCCACCGTTAAGAGCAGATCTGGAGGAGGCGGGGTTCCTCCGTCGGAGTCAGCAGGGGCAGTCGATGGATGGGTCGACGGAGGGAGGGAGAGCCGCCGTCAGATGTGGAAGGAGCGGAGGTCCTCCGTCGGAATAGCAGGAGACGCACGGCGCGCATTCGGGGCGGAGGAATCGCGGAAGCGGGCATCGGGATTTCGTCGGCCCTCTGATACCAAGTTGAAGAGAATAAAACCGTATATCTCATTAGGGTTAATAAGATGGCTATTTATAGCCTACATGTCCCACTCAATATTACAACATTACAACACATTTTGATACTGCAACTCAGTAAAAGAAAAATCTGTAAAACATAAATATGCATGTATGTAAGCAGAAAGCAGAACAATATTTGACCCTTCCCACCTGAAACCCTAGTGGGATAAGTTCTCTATCAGAAGCATCCGCAATGGACCTGAAGGTTGACAAAATACACTTGTGATTAAAATAAAGTTTTATTTTATTTGATGTACAAGATACAAGAACTAGAAAGATCTAGACAAAACCTCAGCATATCAAGTATATCAGACCAGCTAAAATGTAGTTTGTCTGCATGTCTCTACAAGCAAAGAAACGAAATTAAAAGAAAACCAGGGGAGAAAAATATTAAGGAATTTATTATAATTTGAGGGTGAGTACCTCTAAAACATGAAGTAAAATTTTTAGTACCCCGGCACGGACGTCAGGGTTTTGGCTAGATGAATAAAGAGTTGTCAAGGGGGACAATGCTGCATACTCGAATGGTCTTACTTTACCAACAATAATATTGAGCTGTAAGAAGATTAAGCCTGTTAATTGTTCAGATCACAGTTAACATGGCAAAAGAAAAATTAACAGTGTTAAAGATAAATCAAGTTCAGAAGGCGTTACACTTTGAAACTGATCAGAACCTAAAACTGCACAAATCGACTGATCTAGTGCATCAAGGGCCAGGTTTCTTAGTTGTTGGTTGGAATTTTCAGAGAGCTGCAAAAGGCATCATAATATTTTCAATGCACATGTGACCGAGAAAGGATCTGAAGACAACACGATTGAGAATAATATACTACCTCAAGTAGATGGCCAACAACATCATCCCACATATGCTGAACCCCTGATGAAGATAGGAGAAAGTTGGTAGCTAAGAAAATGACTAGAAATAGGTGCGACAAAAATTATTCATGCTTGATTGCCCAAAAACAGTTAAACACAAACATAGAAATCATGTTTATAGCCTCAAGTGCTATCAAAATTCATGATAGAAGGAAGTAAAAATCATTACCAACTTGAACTGTTCAACTAATTAGTTGGATCAGTTTCATGAAAATCCATTCTGGTGGAGTAATATATGAGACATTAGTTTCTTTAAAAAATGACAGATTTATGCATAAAAAAAGTTATAATGGTGAATACACTGTATTATGCACAGCAAATAAGTACTTATTGAGGATTGAAAAATCATCCTGAAATTTCGTCATGCTTCTTCCAACAAGTACAGTCAAACTGAAGAATTCACACACAAATCAATAAATCAAACAATCATGAAAGACATACATATCAAAGTGAGCAAAAGGAAGAGAGAGAAGCACATGAAAATGTATCAGCAAAGAAATTGATGTCATCCAGAGATGGTATTTGAGAGGTCACTATAAATGGTGAGTCACCGGGTGGTGACCACTTCACTCAATAATAGTGACGTGTATATATATCTTCTTTTGAAGCTTTTGTCAGTAAAGTGGAAAGCCCAGATGTCGTGTGGCTACGTTCGGCTCCTCTCACTATGGACTTCATCGAAAGGTGCTTATAGAATTTTACTAGTAAACTTGTTTGACTTCAACAGGCAAACTACTCATGGGAGTGTTTGGAACTACACTCTAAAACTCCATTTGTGTTGCCCCAATCCACCCATCGGGTCAGATCACAGTCTGACTCCTGGTAAGCTAATCGTGCCCCAAGAAAATTACAGCAGTAATACAAGGATCCCATCATAGATAACAATGTTTCAAGGAATAGGATATTGGTTAAAAAGATACCCATATATATGATGAGCAGTCACAATGACAGTCCAATCAACACCCAAATCCACTCTAAAACCTTGTTCTCTCTCACGGTCTAAAGAATTTAAGCTAAACTTACGCTTATGTTCCTATGAATGGGGTACTCTGGATTATTACTTAGGGATTAAAACATTTTTCACATTCTAGCTCTAATTAAAAAAAAACCAGTCGATGCCGATCCCAAACTCGAATGAAAAATGGTGAGGGTTGTGTTAGGTGGACGGTCAGCGTAAAATTTATTCACTCTTATGAATATGGATCATTTGAGAAACTGTGCAAAAGCTAGGTTGTTCCTCTTAAGGAACGCGTCACATGGTCCTAATGTGGCGTCCTGTCAAGGAACGCTGCATCTCCAGGACTTGGGTGTAGTGTTAAATATGCAAGAGTATTCGTCGTATGGTCCGAATGCGGCGTCTTGTCAAGTACCGCTGCACCCCCAAGAGGACTTGGGTGTAGTGTTAAATATGCAAAAGTCCTCACATATTAGACGTCTTAGGGAGGTATGTCGTAGGAATTATGATCTACTTAAGTTTGGAAGTTGGAATATAGGGACGCTAACGGGAAAAACGATGGAAGCAGTGTATACGATGATTAGGAGAAGGATAAATATTTGATGCTTGCAAGAGACTAGATGGTTGGATGAGAAAGCTAAATTTTTAAATAATTCAAGTTTTAAATTATGGTACACAAGAAAAAATAAAACAAACAGTAGAGTAGGTATTATTGTGAATACTACTTGAAAGGATGAAGTTGTTGAGCTAAGTAGAAAATATGATAGAATCTTAGCTCTTAAATTGGTCATAGAAAATGAAACTATTAATGTGATCAGTGCTTACGTGGCACAAAAGGAAAGTGAAGCTATTAAAGTGCAATTTTGAGAAGATTTATATGGTTTAGTAAGAGAAATCTCACAAAAAAAGAAGATTTTCATAGGCGGAGACTTAATGGACATATAGGGAAGGAAAATGTAGATTACATGATTGTTCATGAAGTACATGGATATGGAGAAAGGCATAAAAAAGACGAATCATTTTAGACTTTGTCATAACACGTGAGCTAATTGTATCAAATATGTTTGTCATAAAAAGGAAGAACATTTAATTACGCTTAAAAGTGAACCAAATAATTCACAAATTGATTATTTCATAACTCGCAAAATGGATAAAATGGATAAAATGATTTGTAAGGATTGTAAAGTCATACTAGGAGAAAGTTGATAACACAACATATGTTAATAATGTTAGTTGTACTTATTACATATAATAAATTTAAGACGAAAATAAAAATGATGCAAAAAATTTGGTGGGGGAACTTGAAGATGGAAATGCAGGTTGCTTTCAAGACAACAGTTATGGAAAACCTAGTTGATGACTCTTAAGTTGATCATAATATCTCATGAGAAGTTATGTCTTCACATTTAAGGATAATTGAAAAGAACGTACTTGAAATATCAAAAGTTCGTGCGCCCCCAAATAAAAAATCTCGGTGGAGGAAAGAGGAAGTGCAAGACAAAGTAAAGGCAAATAATGTCAACTATAAATCACTATACGCTTGTAGAAATGATGAAAACTCAGTCAGGTATAAAGTCACAAAAAAGCTAAACATGCAGTAAATAAAACAAGAAATCAAACTTATGAAAAATTTTATAAGCGATTAAATATCAAAGATGGAGAGCGTGACATGTATAAAATTGCTCGAGCTAGAGAAAGGAACACAATAGATTTAAGTCAAGTAAAATGCATAAAGGATGAGACAGATACATATTTGTGGATGTTGTGTATATTAAACAGCGATGAAAAAGATACTTTTACCAACTATACAATTAAACAAAGGACAATGAATTGAACTTGGAAGAGTTAAGTAAATCAGAGCAGTATAAAAACAAAATGTTTTATCGTAAAATTCAAGTATCAGAGGTAAAAGATGTTCTAAATAAGATGAAAAATGGAAAGACGGTTGAGTCAGACGATATACCCATCGAAGTATGAAAATGTCTAGAAAATGGATGAATTTTGTGTTTAATATGTTTTTTCAATAAAATACGGAAGTCAAAGAGGACGACAGACCAATGAAGAGAAAGTATTTTGGTACCATTGCATAAGAATAAATGAGATATACAAAATTTTGTTAATTACAGATAAATTAAATTGATGAGTCATACTATGAAATTATGAGAACAAGTAATAGAAAGAAAAGTAAGACGAGAGACTAACATCTCAGAGAATCAATTTGGATTCATGCCAGGGTGGTCGACCATGAAAGCTATACATCTCTTGGGGAGATTTATTGACAACTATCGAGAAATAAAACAAGTTTTGCATATGATGTTTATTGATCTTGAGAAGGCTTATGATAGAGTTCTAAGAGAGATCATATGGAGTCTTAGAAAAAAAAGATGTAAATGTATCATATATTGACATAATCAAAGATATGTATACAAATTCAGTGTCAATGGTTAGGACATCTGGAGGATTAACACAAGAATTCTCTCATTGTTGGCTTACATCAAGGTTTGGCTTTAAACCCTTATCTCTTTATCTTTATCTTAGATGAGCTCACCAGACATATTCAATAAGCAATACCTTGGTGTTTATTGTTTGCGGATGATATCTTGGTGAGATACTTTAGAAAAGAAGAGTTTTAGGTTGAGCAGGGCAAAGATAGAATATATGGAGCTTAAATTTAGCAGTACAAGAAGGATGAATGACTTCGTTATTAAGTTGGATGATCAAGATATTTCCCGTAATAAGTGTTTTAAATATCTTTGATTGATAGTTCAAAATGATGGAGGTATTGATAAAGATGTGACACATAAAATCCAAGCGGGTTGGTTGAAGTGGAGAGCCGCGTCAGAGATCTTATGTGATCGTAAAATACCACTAAAACTTAAGGACAAGTTTTACCGTAGTGCAATTAGACCCCCGATGTTGTATGGTTTTGAGTGTGGGGCAGAGAATTGTGCACATGAGCAAAAAATGGGAGTTGCGGAGATGAGAATGCTTAGATGAATTTGTGGACACACGAGACTGGATAAAATTAGGAATGAATGTATGAGGGATAAGACAGAAGTAACACAATTGCAGAGAAGATACGAGAAGCTCAACTAAGATGGTTTGTACACGTACAAAGGATGCCATTAGATGCTCCTGTTAGGCGTTGTGAGAGTCTAGTCACTAGGCATGTTAAACGAGAGAGGGGTAGACCAATAAAGACTTTGAATGAAATTATAAGAAAAGACATTATGTACTGAGACATTAGTGAGATCACGACAAAAGATAGGGTACAATGGCGACAAAGGATCCATATAGCCGACCCCACTATAGTGGGATAAAGGCTTGAGTGTTGGTGTAGCTCTAATTAAAGCAATAGATTTTTTATGCTTCCAACAATCAGCTACTGTCTGTATCAGTCTTCTAAACAAATGTAAGAAAATAAAAAGGTGGCAACTGCATCTTTTTTGAAAGAGATGCAGTAATACGAACTGAATTATTCAGTATGATGGGAATAAATAAATCACACAACATTTGAAAACAAAAATTCTGCCGTTAAACCATCCTTGTACCTTCATTTTATCTTGTCTTCAACAGTCTTCATTATGACATTTATGCAGAGTGGAAGAAATGACAAACCAAAAATGAAAATCAATAAAGTCCTAATTGCACTGTTCAATGTCAGATGGCCCAACGTGATGCAAGGGCTCTTTGAAAGACATGCATGCATAGCACATGCAATTTTAAAAAATACGCAAAAACATGGAAAAATATATTAACTTTTCAAGTGTTAGAAAAATATAGCCATAAAAATGGAAGAATTTGATAATACAATCCAAATATAAGAATATCTATATTATTATATATAAAACAAAGGGGCTTGATGTAGCATTGATATGAGAAACTTGAAGCTGAAACCAAGTGCCAAATTTTTGTGATTCCGAATAAACCCCAGCTTCAGAGAGAGGGATGGATATAGAGCAGGTACTCTGCATCACAGGTCTAGCAAAATTATTTCATGCTTATTGAATGGAAGATTAATTTCATTATTTGGCCATACTCCTGCATATATAAGAGTGGAAAACACATACAAAGACAAGATGGACCAAATATAAAGAATCAAAACATAACAAAAATACAGACTCTCCAACACTCCCCTCAAGTTGGGCGTGTAATCTCGGTCATGCCCAACTTGCCCAATATCCTGTCTAAGGAGCATATACTCAGTCCCTTAGTAAGCACATATGCAAGCTATTGGTTTGATGGGACAAAGAGGGTACACACCATCTCTTTTACTATGTTCTCCTTAATGAAATGTCTGTCGATCTCCACATGTTTAGTACGGTCATGTTGGGCAGGGTTGTGGGCAATACTAATAGTGGCTTTACTATCACAATAGATCATGATTGGACTGTGGTCTTACACACCCAAGTCCCTCATTGACTGAATTCATATCCCTTCGCATATTCCAAATGTCATTGCCCGGAACTCTGCCCCAGCACTGCATCTGACAACAATATGTTTCTTGCTTCTCCATGTCACCAGATTACCCCAAACAATGGAGCAATATCCAGATGTAGATCGTTGATCATCAATAGAACTTGCTCAGTATGCATATGTGTAAACTTCAATCGTTAATGTCTTGCCTGGTGTAAACAGTATGTCTTTGCCTGGAGAGGATTTGAGTGCATATATTGGCTAAGAACACCCACAACATAAGATATGTCCAGACGGGTGTAAGAGAGATAGATAAGTTTCCCAATCAGTCGCTGGAAACCTGGTATTTCATCAACCATTTCTCCACCTTCTCTATCAAGCTTGTGATTAGCTTCAATTGGGGTGTCAGCGGGTCTACATCCAATCATTCATGTTGTTTCAACCAGACCTTGGCAGTTCTGCTTCACAGAGAAGACCCATTAACAACCTACAATGATTTTTTTCCTTTGGGCAGGTGGTCAAGATCCCAAGTACGATTCTTGTCAAGGACTGTCATTTCCTCCAACATAGCATTCTTCCATTCACTGTGCTCAAGAGATTCCTGCAAGGAACGGGGAATAGATATGGAAGGCAAGGAGGTGACAAATTCTCTATGTGAAGGCGACAAAGAGTCATAAGTCACAAAATGGGAAAGAGGATGCTGAGTAGAAACACAATTACCACTGTCAGTGCTGGAAGATGGATCAAGTGGTGGCCCAGGTAGAGTGGGCAAAACCTGTGTATTCGTGCCCTGACGTCGGCGAGAGTAAACCTGCAATGGAGGAGGCATAGAAGGAGGAGGCATCACCAGATCATTAGGGATAGGAGAGAAAGCCTGCAATGGAGGAGGCATTGGAAGAGAAGGCAAGGGAACATGAGCAGGGACAATGGCAAGGGAACAAAAGTAGGGAACTCACTTCCCTAGTACTCGTCTCCCCCTGAAGAGAGGTCTCATAGTAAGCTTTTGATTCCCGAAAGGCGACATCCATAGTGACAAATGTCGCTTGGTGATAGGATGAAAGCACTTGTAGCCATTTTGAGTGGGTGAGTAGCCAATAAAGAGACAACGCAGAACACGGGGGTCGAGTTTATTCTTCAGATGGATGTGCACAAAAAACACACACCTAAAGATACGAGGCAAGAGAGAAGTGGGGCGAACCGCAAGAGTGGCTAGAGGAGTCTGAAATCCAAGAACACGAGTAGGCTGACGATTGATGAGATAGGCAGCGGTGAGGACGGCATCACCCCAATAATATCTCGGGAGGTTCATTCAAAGGAGACATCTGGCAACCTCAAGTAGATGTTGATTCTTGCATTCGACAACACCATTTTGAGTTGGAGTGTAGGCACATGATGTCTGATGTATGATACCAATATCACTTAGGTATTTCTCAAAACGAGAGTCAATGTACTCACGACCACTGTCACTACGTAAAATCTTAATGATATCACCAAACTGAGTAGTGATCATCTTATGAAACCGTTGAATGAGAGAAAACACGTCAATTTTATGCTTCATCAGATAGACCCAAGTACAACGAGAGTAACAATCAATAAAATAAACAAACCAGGAGCAACTATAAATGGACGCAGTGGGACTAGGACCCCAAACATTAGTATGAATAAGGGCGAAGGGAACAGAGAAACGCGGAGACATAAGAGGAAGAGAACTACGATGATGTTTACCAAGTTCACAGACATCACAATGAAAACCAGTAAATTGAGTGGGGGACAAAATAGGAAGCAAAAACTTCATATTGGAGATGGGGAGATGTCCAAGACGACAGTGTCAGACATCAACATTAAAGAGTCGACCAGCACGATGAGCCTTTGGAGACTGGACGAGACTGGAGCAAGTGGAGGTGGAAGGGTCGAACACATATAGCTCATTGCACAATCTACCAGAGCCAATCACCGTCCCCGTCTTCCGTTCCTGAAAAACACACGAGGTCGGAAAGAAGTTTACGGAGCAGTTCATAGAGTCAGTCAAATGACTAATACACAAAAAATTACGAGGGAATGCAGGAACATGAAGAACGAAGGAAAGAGTAAGAGATGAGCAAAGGATAGATCCCTTGCTAGCAATGGAGGAGAGAGATCTATCAACAATACTTTGTCCCTGCCAGACAAGGAAGTGTAGGACACGAAACCTGTGGCTACCCCAGTCATATGGTCAATGACATCGGAGTCAACAATCCACTGTGAAGACAAAAGTGTGGAAGCAAAATGAGCACCAGGAGGGCCTTAGTGGGCATTGAAAGAGGATGTTGAAGTGGACAGCACAACCAGAGGACCATGCATCAAGTGACGGAAAGGCAGGATTTCGTCAGTAACGTCTGAATCCAGATAGGGAGAAACAGAGGTGTCCTTAATAGCAACATACAAGCGTGCTACCCACGACAGAGATGATCGAGGCAGAGTTTGGCCACCACGAGGTGCAAGGCCGCCACAGATAAAAGGAAAGCCATGAATCTGGACAAAAGTAGCACGCAGAGACATAAAAGACCTTGAAGAAAAATTTAGGTGGAGGCACACGGAACCAAACATATTATGGAAACAAGGATATACAAATTTATGGAAACAAACATATGGAAAAAAACCAGTACAAAAATTAAGATCATTTGAATCCTTTAGGTGATTTTGTGTGCTTAAAGATGAAGCCTTTAAAGGAATTTCTAGAATCAAATGATTAAGTAAAGTTGCAGGTTTATGAGACCATTTGAAAATCTTGAAATGTTTGATAAAGTTTCTCATATATTGGCTTTGCCGGAAGAGACGGGAGAATCCACAATGTATATCATATGCCAGTGTTAAGGAAATTTGTTGCAAATTCAAGAAAGAGAATTCCACCATCACAAGTTAAAATTGGCACAGATTTATCAAATCCAGTAGAACACTACATGACCACTGATCATCAAAGCAAGAACCTGCATAACCAAGGTATCAAGCATGCCAAGGTTTGCTACAGTAATACATGAGAAAAAGATAATCAAATGCAAGACTTATTTGCACACGTCTTTGGTATACCATGCGTAAAAATTATGAGCGAAAAAAGGGGCAAGATTTTAAATTAACATATTTTATTTTAGTTACATGCAATGTTATAAATCAAGGAAATATAAAGGGAAATTTCATTATGACAAATAAACTAGAAATAAGGTGGTAAAAATTAAACAATTCATAATAATTAATCATGAAGAAAGAATTAATAAAATCCAAAGATAAAAAATATTTATTTAAGGTTTAAGAATTTTTAATTTAATTTCAAGGCCTCACAACTGGGATTGTTTGTTTTAAAGAGAGACTGTTATTTTGCACTAGGCTGGGGAGTTACAAGTGTAACATCCAAGAATTAATTTAAATTTAAAAGTTTATTTCAGGGTCGGACAAGAGTCAGTACCGCCCATGCTGCCCTCCACCGTTACTTAATGAAATCATGTGTTTTAGCCAATTAATTAAACACAATTCTCATTTAGTATGATATGGCATCAATCTTAAATTGGCACGATTTAAGGATTCATTAGAGCATTTATTTCTAAAATAAAGAGATTTTAAATGTGTAGGACAATTTCATAAACCACTTAAACCGCAATTAAGAGGGGGTTATGAAATTCCTACTTATGCCGGCCCTTCTTGTTTCTGCCCCGATCGTGCGCACAAAATCAGAACCGCCTCCCTTTTCTCTCGCAAGCGACGACTCCACCTTTGTTCCTTCAAGTCAACGAAGCCCACTTTCAACAACAGTAGCCTTGTTGAGCCCTCTTCTACTTTCAGGTGGTTGTGTAAGGGTCATCTAAACCCTAGCCGACGGGAATCTGATTGGAACCGCTCGATCCTTTTGTAAGCAAGTAACAATCGATCTCTTCTGGTCCTAGCCAGCGTACCTCTTGTACTCACTAGATTTTCCCCAGTCTGAGAGGCATACCTCCCATGAAGTCTTGGATCCAGGCCGATGAATCTTTTCCTCACTCCCAACAACCATGGTTTGTTCTCTTAATGCTGGATCTGGCTCACGATACAAGGTGAGGTTCTGCCTTCTCTACCTCACTCCATATCCTAAGTAAAAGAAAATGAATTTCAGATTTTTCATGTCCCTTTATTGATTTCATTTAGGGTTTGCATTTAAATTCAGGAATATGAAAATTTTGGGCATAGAATGAAAAATGAGTAGTGAAGACACCAATGTGGGACCACGCTTTGTGATGGATGTTGCAACGTCGCTATGCCTACAAACATAGAAATATCAATGTAAGAAATTTGTTTCCTTTTTGGCTAGACTTATCACTCAGTATAAATTTATTTATAAATCATGCCAGAATTTATGGTAAATTAAGTTGGGATTTTCCACTACAATAAGGACGGATGACTTCGTTATTAAATTGGGTGATCAGGATATTACCCGTAGTGAGTATTTTAAATATCTTGGATCGATAGTTCAAAAAGACGGATGTATTGATAAAGATGTGACACATAGAATTCAAGCGGGTTGGTTGAAGTGGAGAGGCGAGTCAGGGATCTTATATGATTGTAAAATACCACTAAAATTTAAGGGCAAGTTTTACTGTACTGCAATTAGACCCGCGATGCTCTATGGTTCTGAGTGTTGGCAGCGAATTGTGTACATGAACAAAAAATGGGAGTTGCGGAGATGAGAATGCTTAAATGGATGTGTGAACACACGAGACTGGATAAAATTAGGAATGAATGTACCAGGGATAGGTCAGGAGTAGCACCAATTGAAGAGAAGATGCGAGAAGCTCGACTCAAATGGTTTGGACACGTACAAAAGAGACTATTAGAGGCAACTGTTAGGCGTAGTGAGAGTCTAGTCACAAGGCATGTTAAACAAGGAAGGGGTAGACCGATTAAGACTTGGAATGAAACTATAAGGAAAGACATGAGGTACTTAGGCATTAGTGAGATTATGACAAAAGATAGGGTACAATGGCGACAAAGAATCCATATAGCGGACCCCACTATAGTGGGATAAAGGCTTGAGAGTTGTTGTTGTCAAAATTTATGGTAAATATTAATGCTCTTAGTCATTGTATTTCATGATAATAGATAAATAATCTATTACAAAACACCTATGAAAATGAAATATCAATAGGACAGATTCATATTAAGACAGTTAATTTATTACAGGACACGTGAAATTGAATCATCAGTAGCATGCAAATTCATGTTAGATGTCAAATAAATTAGCATAATTCAAAATACAGATTAGTGCACAACAATACCAACAACCAATTAATTTATTACAGAACACACGTGAAGTAGAATAATTAGTAAAACCTAAATTCATATTCAGACAAATAATTTACTATAGAACACACATGAAATAGAATCATCAATAGCACCTGAACTCATACTGAGATAAATAATTTATTACAGAACACACGTGAATTTGAATATTCATGTTAGATGTAATAAAATTAGCATAATTCGACATACATATCAGTGCACGACAATACCAACAACAAATTAATTTATTACAGAGTACTCATGAAATTAATTTACAGAGAAGAAAAGAAGATATGAGACATCTCAATTCCAAATGCAAGTCGAAGTCCTAAAATTTCTATAGGTTAATGATTTTGAAATAAAAAAGAAAATGCAGTTTAAGATTACGTAATAGAACAAACATTTAAGTTTTGAATACTCTAGTTGAAAAACATGCATAGCACATAGTTTACATTTATTAGTATAAAATATTATTTTAAAAGAATGCTCAGGCCCACGAAACAAATCTTGATCTATAATTTTTATAAAGACTTGATCTGTAAACTCTAGAAAATCCCCACACAACCCAATGAAAGGATGAATATGTAAAACTGAGACCATATATTGAAATTTATAAAGATGCAATGTCTTGTCAAAAGGAGTCACCTTTACACGAATTATATAAAACAAGGATGATGCTAACATTCAGATGCAGAAGAGAAAAAACTTAAGATTTGGATTCAGATGGTCATGATGACAAACTTACTATGAAGATTATTTACAAGAATTGATGTAATCCGCTCCACACAAAATGCAACACATCCAATTTGCTGGTTTAAAGCTTGCCCCACGCCACTTGGATATCCAGAAATGCACTGACTTGACAATTGACGTAGTGCAGATAAAAGTGACTTCACTGCTGAGACATTCATCAGTGCCGAACTTTCGAACAACTTCAAAATAAAATACCATTTTGGTAGAAATTAAATAATTAGATATGAGGCTTAATAAAAAGTACACACACTCTAAGTGATAAAAAAATGATACAATGAGGGAAAATTTAGGCAAACCTGAGAGTTTAAGGAAGAGAGTATGTTGAAGTCACTATAGTGACCGGACGTATCTCTTGTCAGCTTTGAAACAGATGCTGAAACTTCCTACACCGACGTATAAAATTTCTAGAACATAGAATTAATCATTGAAATTTAGAGCATTGAAGTAAGGCAGAATATGAATAGTGACACCCAATTGCATTCCTAGCACTGTAGCTTAAGAAATGGAGATCAAATCGAAGTATTATCAGAATTTGATAATTATATTAGTTTGTGAGCTCGCTAAGGTATTGATCGCAAGTTTGTAGATTGTGGCCGACATATCCGACATGTCGTACGGCATGTCATTTTTGCGGAGGAATCGACACGTTTTGCAACATTTGACAATTCTGGCATTTTCCAGTATTTTGGCCGACATGTCAACCTCGATATGTTTCGTGCGCTCGTGAAACACCAGATTCTTTGCTATGTGTATGGCCGCTTGACTGTCACAAAATAGAACAACAGATGAAGGAAGTTTTACCCCCAGGTCAGCAAGGAGGCTTTCAAGTCATGTGAGTTCAGAGACAATCGATGTCATCGATCGGTATTCTGCTTCTGCGGAGGATCGAGCAACCACGGCTTGTTTCTTACTTTTCCATATAATGAGATGACCGCCAAAATATGTACAGAACCCACTGGTTGACCGTCGATCGTCCAGTGAGCCAGCATAATCGACATCTGAATATGCAACCAATGCTGGAATAGAGTTGGAGATTTTGTAAACCAGCCCTTGACCTGGAGCTGCCTTAAGGTATCGGAGAATCCGTTCAACCGCCTGGAGATGAGAAACCCGGGGAGCATGCATGAATCGACTGACAATCCCAACAGCGAACGATATATTAGGCCTCGTGACCGTTAGGTAGATCAACTTTCCCACAAGGCGTCGATAGTATTTCGGGTTCTGGAGAGGCAGATCATCATCAGAGGTATGAGCACATAGCTTGTGATTTGCCTCCATCGGAGTAGTAGCTGGCTAGCAGCCAGACTGGCCAGTGTCTTTGAGGAGATCAAGACAATACTTCCGTTGGGAGAGGACAAGCCCATCCGGACGTCGTGCGACCTCAAGACCGAGGAAGTAGCGAAGATGCCCCAGGTCTTTGGTCTTAAACACAGTGCTAAGATGCTGTTTGACCGCTTGAATCACCTTTGAATTATCCCCAGTGATCAGGATGTCATCAACATAAACCAGCAGAAGGACCGTTCATGTTGCCCGGTGTCGAGTGAATTGGGAGAAGTCTGCGGAACTCCGAGTGAAACCCATGTCTAGAAAAACCTTGCTGAACTTGTCAAACCACGCCCGAGGGGATTGTTTGAGACCATAGATGGATTTCTTCAGAAGACACACACAAGACTCCCTCGTGGTCTCAAACCCGGGCGGTTGGCGCATGTAGACGGTTTCCTGAAGATCACCATTCAAGAACGCATTCTTGATATCCAGCTGATGAAGGAGCCAGTGGCGATGCACAGCCACGGAGAGCAGGACACGAACGGTGTTGAGCTTGGCCACCGGAGAGAAGGTTTCTTCATAATCAAGGTCCTGCTGTTGAGTGAAGCCACGGGCCACCAGGCGGGCCTTCAGACGGTCAACAGTGTCATCAGCAGCATGTTTGATGACGAAAACTCATTTACACCCAACAGGTTGTTGACCGGGAGGTAAAGGGACAAGGGCCCAGGTCTGGTTGGCCCAATTGGCCGTCATTTCCTCGTCCATGGCAGCCCGCCAACCTGAATGTTGAAGCGCCTCCTGCACAGAGTTTGGGACAGAAACAAAGGATAATGATGTGGCAAAGTGAAGAAGTGGCGGTGAAAGACGATGAAGAGAGACATAATTCGCCATAGGATGAGCAGTGGAGGCTGGAGCCGGAGCAGCAGACCGCGGAGCGTCAGATGTAGAAGACGACTGCAGTGGGGCAACGGGACGAGGAGAGAGACGAGAATAGACTCGGATGACAGGTGGTTGGGGAAGGACCGGAGGCTGGGCAGGAAGGGGAGAAGGTGGAGACCGGGGAACAGAGATGACAGGGCGCACCACGGGATCCGGAAGAGGAGCGAGATCCAGAGCAGAGAAGAAGGGAAGATCTTCCCGGAAAGTGACATCCGCAGAAACGGTCACCTTGCGGGCAGTGGGCGAATAGCACACATAACCCTTTTGAGTGCGCGAGTAGCCCACAAAGACATTTGGCCGCACGGGGATCCAACTTGTCTGTAGATGGGCCAAGGTGGAGAACGTAGCATGTACACCCAAAAATGCGGGAAGTAAGAGGGAAGGCCGGAGTGGAGGAAAATAGGAGGCTGAAGGGAGTACCATTCTGGAGGACGGAGGACGGTAAACGGTTGATAAGAAAACAGGCTGTGGAGAGCGCAAAGTTCCAGTATGGTTTGAGAACCCGCATTAGAAGCATAAGAGAGCGAGCCACATCAAGGAGATGACGATTCTTGCGTTCGGCGACACCATTTTGTTGTGGGGTATATGCACAAGACGTTTGGTGAATAACCCCAAACTCGGAGCAGAGGGTCGCGAAGTCATAGCCAGTGTACTCGCGCGCATTATCAGTGCGAATAGTTTGAATGGATGCAGAGAATTGAGTGCGAGTCTCAAGAATGAATTACCGAAATACGCGGGGAAGCTCAGAACGATCGCGAAGGAGATACAAACATGTCATGCGAGAATAATCGTCGATGAATGTAAGAAAATAACGGTAGCCAGAAATACTAGTAATCTTGTACGAACCTCATATATCGTAGTGTACCAAAACAAAAGGAGCGGAGCTCCGAGTACAATGAGAAGGAAAAGATGAACGTGGCTACTTGCAAAAAATACATGTTTCACACTGAAAAGCAGGAAGAGATATATCTGGGAGAGCCTGTTGGAGGACGGGAAGAGTAGCAAGACCAAGACGCCGATGTCAATCCGAAGAGGAGACAGATGCGAGGAGAGTCATCAAGAAGGTAGAGCCCGTTCTGCAGTCGCCCCCTACCAATGATAATCCGTGTCTGCTGATCATGTATCAGAAAAGAAGAAGAAGTAAAGGTCACGGAGCAATTTAAGTCAGTAGTAAGACGACCAACATAAAATAAATTGAAAGGAGAGCCCGGAACATGAAGAGTTGAGCGCAAGAGAAGGGAGGAGGCGAGAGGAATATCAGCACAGCTAGAGACAGAGACAGTTGCCCCATTGGCCACAGTAATGTACTTCGGGTGAGGAGAAGACAAGTACCGAGGCAGCGAACAGAGGTGATGTGATGAGTGACACCAGAATCGATGATCCATTGCGGTCCAGTGGAGAGGCAGACGATACCTTCATTGGAGATGGAGGCAGCGGAGGCAACCGAGGCCGGCGGGCGACTGAGCAGACCATGAAGATGTTGGAGCTGAAGGCGAACCTCGTCGAGGTCAGTACGAGTGGGAGAGGAGTCGGTGGCAGCAACAGAGGCCTGCGGACGAGGAGGACGACCATGCTTGCAATAGCACGTGGATTCAAGATGATCGTCTTTGCCGCAGAAAGAACACTTAGGCCGCGGTCGGCCACCCCGACCACGTCCCTGGGAATCAGAACGGCCCCCACGAGCTGAAGAAGGGAGATGCAGTAAAGGTGGAGGGGCCTGCTGGACAAGGGCCGGAGAAGGAGGTCCAGAAAAATCCGGAGGCGGGGAGACCTTGAGAAGCATCGAGCACACATCCGAGAAGGACGGGGTAACTGTAGAGGAGAGGATCTGAGCCCGCACACTGTGAAGGTGATGCGGGACCCGGGCCATCATCATGGCGATACCAACAGCTTCCTTATAGGCACGTTGGGCAGCAAGGTCCACAGTAAGAGGCTGATGTTGTATCCAAGCTTCGACCAGAGACCGAGACCGGGCAACAAAGGAGGCCAGATCGGTCTCCCCACCACTATCAAGGGCCTGAAGTGCAGTGATAATGTCATACAAATGGTGGAGACTATCTTTACCGGAGTAGAGGGTATGGAGCTCGTCCCACATGCCCTTGGCCGTCTCGTGGTGCATGGCCAGGCGATAAGACTCGCCATCAAGAGAGTTAAGGATCCACGTCTGCACACGACCATCGTTGTGTAACCAGTCGTCAGTAGGAGTACCGATAACGACCTGGGTCAAGTGATGAAGAAACCTCTTCGATTGCAGGACTCGGCGAACAGAGTGCGCCCACTCCACAAAATTCTTTTTGCCGGTGAGAGAGATAGTCGTAATCCGGAGCTCATCACGTGCATCCAGAAGAGAGGTCGGGCGGTCTGCAGGAGAAACCGCCGTTTCGGTAGAGTCAGCAGAAGAGGCCATGAAGACGAACTGCGGCTATGAGAAAAGACCTTCAACAGAGGAGGCCGCACGGGTAGGGAAGTCGCGCGACTAGAGGTGAGACCGCCCGGTCACGGTGTGAAGACACCAGCGGTAAGGAGGAGGCCGCGACCAAAGTGCGGAGCCCGGAAGAAAGATAAGGAAGCGGGCAGAGACAACCCATTCGAGAAGACCGCAGGGGATAGAGACAGGCCGCGCGAACAGACTGCAGAGTGGTCAGACGAATGCTGCAGCGGTCACGGTGATCAAGCACCAGCGACAAGAGATGCCACGACCAAAAAACTGAGAGTCTGCACTGAATAGGAGGAGCAACCCGCGCGAGTAGGCCGCAGAGGACAGGAAAGAGGAGACCGCAACAAGAAGAGCCGGAAACCACGCACGGCAGGGAGGTAAGGAGAAGACCGCGACCTAAATGCGGGAAGACAACAGTCTGCACGGTCTGGCTGAGCACAACTGCGGTCAGAGCAAAGGAGGCCGCAAGAGAAATGCGAGCGGACCGGGAGAAGAAACCGCAAGTAAAAAGGCTCGAGCGGAAAGAGAAGGCAGCGGGATGGAGAAGCAGACCGCGGCGAGTTGAAACAGTCCGCGGCGAGTAAGAGTGGAGAGAGACCGCGGCGGACGGGAGCAGTCCGCAAGAGGGAAAACGCAGCGACCGTGAACAATCCGCGAGCAGGGAGCCCGCAGCGGATATTAACAGCCCGCGGCGGGAGAAACACAAGAGAACGCGAGCAAGAAGAGAGCGCGGCCTGGAAGCAGCTCGCAAGGAGGGGAGGGGAGGGAAGGGAAGAAAGAAGACTGGAAGAAAGCCCGCGGGGAGAAGAGGAGTTCGCAGCGGACTGCAGAGAGGTAGCAGACTGCAGAAAAGCAGCGGACTGAATGAGAACTGTAGGGAGAAGTGGGCCCCACGGTACAGGGAGAGAAGTGGCTATAAGAAGCCTGAGGAGGGGGGTGGAACCACGGTGAAGAAGAGGAAGCGGATGCAGAAAAGCAGGTCGCTGAACACACTGAGGTTGCAGCAGGCCGCAGGCCGCAGAGGGTAGACGAGCAGGCCGCAGGAGATCAAAAGAAGCGGATAGAGTTCGGGAGTCCGCGAGAGGCAACCTCCCTCTGATACCATGTAGAGAGGAAAAAAGGAACCTTGTATATATGTTCATTTGTATCAAATACAAAGAATGAGTACATATTTATAAGAGGGAGAAAGAGAGAGGAAGGTCCTATACATGATGTGGGACTAAAGATAAGAGAGAAATAACACTAAAAAGAACATAATGGGTCATTGTCAAATGGGCTTCTCTAACAATAACAAACGCTAATAATCAATCAGAAGAGAATTCTTGCCTAGACAAAGCCGAAAACACCCTCGAGAGACAAGCTTCTCTCACTCATCTCTAAGCCAAAGACTAAATCCCCTAGCATAGTTTGAAAGAAAAAATGTTGAAAAGTGATGAGATTCAATTAATTATATACTTTTATTCAAGATTCTTGAAGAGACATTTTTATGACACATAAATTGTCTTAATTTAATTTATGATGTGTGAAATGATAAAAAAATGAAGATGAGAATGACACATATGTCTTCATATTAATTTTTATTTATAAATAAAAAATAAAAAAATTCAAACATATAGGTCGTATCCTAGATTTTTTGAAAATTACATTTCTCATATTCAAAGACATGTATACAAATTCAGCGACAAGGGTGAGGATATGTGGAGGATTAACACAAGAATTTCATCATTGTTAGCTTACATCAAGGGTCAGCTTTAAGCTCGTATCTCTTTACCCTTGTCATAGATGAGCTTGCTTGACATATCCAACAAGCAATACATTTGTGTTTATCGTTTGCAAATGAGATTGTTTTGGTGGATGGGACGCGCGGGGGTGTAAGCGTGAAACTTGAATCTTGGTGGAACACTGAAGAAAAGAAGGTTTTTAGGCTGAGAAGGAAAAAGACGAAGTAGATGAAGGTTAAATTTAGTAGTGCAGAAGAACGGATGACTTTGTCATTAAGTTGAGTGACCACGATATTTTTCATGGTGAGTGCTTTAAATATATGGGATCGATAGTTCAAAATGATGGAGGTGTAGATAGAGATGTGATACATAGAATTCAAGCAGGTTGGTTGAAGTGAAGAGCTGCGTCTCAGATCTTAAGTGATCTTAAGGTACCATTAAAACTTTAAAGCAAGTTTTACCGTACTGCAATTAGACAAGCGATGCTCTATGTTTCTGAGTGTTGGGCAGTAAATTGTGTACATGGTCAAAAAATGTAAGTTCGGAGATGAGAATGCACAGATGGATGTCTGGACACACAAGGCTGGATAAAATTAGGAATAAATATATCGGGGATAAGACAAGAGTGGCCCCAATTGCAGAGAAGATGCAAGATGCTTGTTTAAAAAGGTTTGAACACAAACAAAGGAGACCATTAGAGACACATGTTACGCGTTGTGAGAGTTTAGCCACTAAGCATGTTAAACGGGGGAGGGGCAAACCAAAAAAGACTTGGAATGAAACTATAATGAAAGATATGATGTACTTAGGCATTAGTGATGACTAAAGAAAGGGCGCAATGACGACAAAGGATCCATATAGCCGACTCCACTATGGTGAGATAGAGGCTTGACTGTTGTTGTAGTTTCTCGTATAGTATTGAATCTCGTCTCTCATCTCCGTCCCCATGCAACATAATTTCCATTCGCCCATAGAAACCACAAGTTTCACCACATTGTAGTATGCCTTGGTGGAAACCTCGGTTCTGGTGATGCCATATTTCTCGGGCCCATTTTCCATCGAATGCAACACATCTGTGAAAGGGATAGGCGAGGTCCTTATGGTGAGCTCACGTTCGGTTACTTTAGCCGCTCACAACGACCCTATCTATTGGGTAGTCACTTCATGGTCAGAGCATATAATTAGAATTTAGGACGTACCAGCTGAGGCAGAAGATCACTACTCATGACCAACAACTATGGGTGACGGTTGTTCAGTGTAAAGCAGGGAAGACTAACAGATCATCTAATTCTTTACTGCACCATTTTGTGTCGCAGTCAAAATAGGAAGAGACGGTTGTCATTTAGTAAGAGGTCCATATTTTGGCAGTCCTATAGTGGCCGGTGTTGCGCACCATGCTGGATAAGGCAAGATCCTAGGCTCCCTAGGTAATAATGATAAATTACTAGGGATTATGGCAGGGTAACACGAACAGTAACCTCCCTTCTCAAGAAGAGTGCATACATGATTTCCCATTGGCTCTCTGAGGTCGCGACAACTTTCATCTCATTGCAACATGCCTTGGTGGAAGCCCTGGAGTTAGCAATGCCAGATTTCACACAGACATGCCACCAACAGTAACACATTTGTGGTATGGATAGATGTGGTCCTTGTGTAGAGGCTATGCCCAATTACTTAGTACATGCGCTCCCATCAACCCTATCTATTGGGAGGTTACTTAATAGTTAGAACATATCACTATATTTAGGTACCAGCTAAGCTGGAAGATTTACACCAACAAGTTTGGGTGGCAGTTGCCAGGTTATGATTTTACGGTAGAGTGCAAAGCAGAGAAGACTAATAGAGTGGCCAATACATCAATCAGAGTTAACACCCTCGTGGTTGTGTCGTGGACAAAATATGGGAAGAGGTGATCTTCATTCAGCAAGAGGGCGAGGCATACTTGAACCTATGTAAGGCTTGTGCACTGATCAAACCACATATTCTTCGTTAAAAAGAGAACAAACCTTTTTCCTGTAGCGAAACCTTACTCATTGGTTGGTCTTACAAGTTTTATTAATGTAACAAAACAAACAAGCCTTTTGGTTCATTCCAAACACGATTTTAGTACACTATTCATCATTCATATCATATAAAGAATATGCTAGCTTTCTTCATTCTATTATTGAATTATTATTCATTTAATTTCTTCTCTATTATAACAGATTTTTTACCATCACTTTATATTTCTAAGATAGAAAATATGAAAAAAAAGGTTTTACTTTAGAAGATTTATTTATATATAAGAAGAATATAAAATAAAAATATTTAAGTATAAGAGAATCTTGTTTGTGTAAGAGCATGCTATGTTTACACATGGAAATAAAATCAAAAGGAAAAAAAGAACAATTGTTTGATTTGATCAAATGAAATTATTTTTTTTATTATGGAAGAATTAAGCCTATTTCAAATTGATAGGAGTATTTTTAATGTTTCTGCTTCACAAATATGATATTTTTTGGGCATTCCTGTATCAAGCGGTATTCCTATCTTGGCACTTGGCATTTGCCATTTAGGGAGTTTTAGCCGCGAATAGGGAAGGGCCAACCAATGGGCCCAATTGAACCTCTCGCCTACATTCTCCCGCATATCAAGACTCCTCGAAAAATTCCACACTATGTCCACCTCCAACTTGCCAATTTGCTCTGCTGACATGCATACTCCACCGCTTGAGTAAGTTTGTGGTGATTATTTTGTCTATCAGTGCTCTAAATAAGATGCCACTACACCTGTGGCTGGCTTGCTTCAATCTGTTTTGGTGCCAAAGCTAAAGTGGGCGATATTGCGATGAATTTCATAAAGTGCTTTCTCTTGGTGGTGGTGGACCGGTTATCAGAATACAAGCAATTCATTCCCCTCTGCTGCGCGTTTATAACCTCATTCGTAGTCGAGGCTCCCATTAATGTGGACTTCCATCGCCACGGATTCTCTCAGTCTATTATTTGTGATCAAGAGTAATTCTTCATGAGTAAATTTTGACAAGAGTTGTTCAATTTCCAAAGCATACATCTATGTAGGAGCACAGCTTACCACCCTGAGGTGGATGAGCAATCAAAGATCCTAAATCAATGTTTAGAAACAATATTTTATATATCGGATGTCGGCGACATATCAGATTGTGTTTTTAAATGTCAGATGTCGGAAGTCAGAGACATGTCGGATTGTCAGGGATATTTTAAAATATCGGATTTCCATTTCTTATAAATAAATATTTATTTTTATGTATACCAACTATAATTATATATTATAAAAATAATATAGCAAATAGATAAAAAAATGAGCCATTTATATTAAAAAATAAAATTGAATAGTATTTAAGATAAAATATTATTAACAAACACAAAATAATACATTGTAAAATATATTCAATACTATAAAAAAATATTATTTTGATAACAATAAGTTTATTGCAAATAAAACAGATTTAAAAGTTAAAAATATTTGATTGATTATACGTCTTTTCAAACTTGTGAATTTATATTTAAAACATGCAAACAATCAACTAATAAATGTATTAAATATTTTTATATTTTTTATAATAAGAAATTAAAAAATTGTGAAACAATCATACAAAATTGGTTGTAAGAATAAAACGTTAAAACAATTGAAATAATAAGTCTAATCGATTTAAACATATATAATATTATATATAGACAGTTTAAACATTTATTGTTAGTCTGCTAATATAATATATAAAAAAATAGCGGACAATATATTTAAAAGTCGTGTCGCCCGATATAGCAAAAAAATTCAGACATGTCGGCATATATTTTATAAAAGGATATATTCTTTTAAAAAAACATAAAGTTTTGCCCTTAAAAATGACATGTCGGGGGGCATGTCCGGGGGCATGTCGGGGGCATGTCGGGGGGCATGTCGGGGGGCATGTCGGGGGGCATGTCGGGGGACATGTCGGGGGACATTTAAAACAATGTTTAGAGACATCTCTGTTGTTTCATCCTCCATCGACCTAACAGTTGGTCCAAATGACTCAATTGGGTCAAATATTCATACACCACTTTTAGCATTATGCTGCGGGGAAACCCCATTCCAAGTGTTCGACGTTCATCCAGCCAACCACCACCTCACTGTGCTACGATACCTGCCAAAATAATGTATGGTCGAGGCTCTTACCTCCCAACTCAAAGACCATTATAAAATCTTGAGTCAGCACAAGTTACATCTTCACTGCCCCCAACAAAAGATGATCAACCAAGCCAATGAAACGGTGGAGGGATGCTCGCTTTCAGCTAGATAACTCCATATTTGTGAAGCTCTGGCTCCACCGCCAAAGCTAGATGGCCTAACGTGCACACCTGAAATTATTTGGCCACTTCTATGGGTCCTTTATAATTGAGGCACGTGTTGGGGAGGTGGTCCTGGGAACAGAGAGGATGAGGGATTTGCCTTAGTGTTGTGGGTAGAGCTAGTGTTGTATGTACTCCCACGAGGATTGTTACCACTATCATAGGGATATTGTCCCAATTCCCCAAGATGAGTTCCTTCGATCCATAGGAAGTATTCCCGATTTTGGTAAGGATTGTTGTTAGATTTCACAGGGAGTGATGTTTTGCTTTAATAGGAAGTGTCATTTTCATAGGTACTGTAACAAAACTCTAGCTAATTGGCATAGAATAAGAACTGATTAGCAATTACCTTAAAATATTTAAACTCTATGACAAACTAGAGATCTCAGAACATGGCATGATACTGTGATGCAGACTAGTTTACGTGACTTTTACTTTATTTACTTTATATTCTGTTACGGATCTGATCAGTGATCATATCATATTCCTTGAAAAAGTTTATGTAGTATTAAATTTCTAGGAAGAAGGGAAATTGAAATAGAAGTAGTAATTTCATTCATCCTCATAGGGGCTTAATATAGGAATTACATGGATACTTACAGACTGAACTGGTAATGTGGGACTAATACTCACTCACACACAAATATTAATATAATAATAAACTCCTACACTCCAACACTCCTCCCCCCAAGCTAAAGGGGGGCCCTTCAGTTTGGACATATTAAATAATAGCAATAGAGGTAGGTGATGCAGGACAAAACATCAGACGATCTACAGGGGAAAATAAAAACCAGTGAATCAAGCTGGGGTCATAGCCACACACGACGCTGACCCGCACATGACGCAGGACCCACACACGACGTGGACTTGCTGAAAACCGGTCAACCTATATCACCTACACACAAGATGCGAAAGAGAACGAAAGATGTGGAATTAATCATCAACCGGGAAACCAGAGATAATCCGTCGGGGATAATCCGCACAAAGGGCGATCCCTCACGACACGGTCCCTCACGACACGGTCCCACGCGACACAACCCACTGAGATTAAAACACCAACATCAATCGCATCCCAACACACAACCAATCAAAAGAAATATGGGGAGACACAAACAACATAAGCCAAGAGGCAGTGTGAAACGAATGTGAAAAGTCGGGAAAGATCATCTGAGACGCCTTCGGTACAAACACTCCACCTCACGTGAAACGCACATGCATATGGGCATAACAAGACGATACGAACAAAAACAAATAACATATCATTAAAAAACAACATAAAACGACAAAAAACACTATGAAATTTCATCATCAGCGAAATCAACAATCCAAAAGGAGTAGCAACAGCCGGAGTTGGTCGAAGCACATGGGATAACAGCAGGAATGGCCATAAATAATGAAGGCAGTGGATGGAATCGCCATAATGCCAGCAGGAACAACCAAAGATTCGTCATGATTGGAAGAGAAGACATCCTCGGAAAAGTAGCAGCCATCCTGGGCAAGGTAGCAACCATCGTCACCAGCAAAGCCGACCAGATCTGGAGCAGCGAGGGAGGGACATCCACGGGATCGTCGGAGGATAGCATCAACGTCGTGGAGGAGCAGACGGAACAAAGGTTCCATGGACAGCAGCAGAGAGGCCCACGGAAGAAGCACCAGGCAACGCTTCAATGGAAGAAGCCGACCAGACAAAATTGACAGAGTAGCAGGCAGACGCGTCGACGATAGGGAGGAGAACCTCCGACGGGATCGACGGAGTAGCGGGCAGACGCGTCGACGATAGGACAGATAACTTCTGACGGGATCGACGGAGCAGCAGGCAGACACGTCGAGGGAAGAAACGACCACTCCAGTCGATGGAATCAAACAGTGATTCCCTCGACGGGAGCGGAGCGGCTCGTCATGAGCCCTAGCAGTGCAGTCGGTCGGCTTCGAAAACCAGAGAAGCGAGAGTGATAGCCAAGGGAAAATTTTAGGGTTTCAGATCTTTGACTCTGCTACCATATTAAAAGAGGGAAAATAGAAATAGTGATTTCATTCATCCTCATAGGGGCTTAATATAGGAATTACATGGACACTTACAGACTGAACTGGCAATGTGGGACTAATAAGCACTCACACACAAATATTAATATAATAATAAACTCCTACACTCCAACATAATTTAATCCTAACTACGGACTTCACTCACAAAGACTGCTTCATTACTTGGGTCAACCCAAGCTTTAGCATAAACGAGTCCGCACTAACTAATTTTTAGCTCGACAACCCTGTGTAACACCCTGGTTTACAATGGGTGTGTTACAGGTCTATAGACTAGTGACTGCAACCATTGTTATCGATCGTTTCGGATCCTTAGCAATTTATAATACTATATGTATTGAGTTTGTATTAGGAGTCGAGTCTTATTATATTAGCGTATTTAAAATTTTATGCATCTTCATGTATTTACGAGTGTCACTCGGGGGTTCAATAAATAGGCCATTAGAGTCTTGTATGAGGTTATCAATGAAATGAAGTTCTAGTTCTTGTCCCTTGTTGTGAGATTTTGGTGGCTCTCTCCTCCAACAAGCAAAACCGTCAAGAAAATTGTAGTTCCGGCTCCACAGTATCCTCCTCCACTGCCATCTTCTCCGTCTTCGGCCACTACTCCGGCGAGTTACCGTTATTACGGAAGTAGGCCCGCACCAACTTAGTATCAGAGCATCGGTCCTCTTCCGCTGACGCTCTTCGACGATTCAACGTGCTTCTTCCTCAACCAACCGTTGTGCCACCTCCGTCGAAATCTCTGACAGCACCAGCCACACCGCCTCCCAACCACACCACCTCCCTGCTTCCCTCCAGACCAACATCCAAAAGGAGACTCCATGTCGACTTCAGCAACATCCAAAGAAAGCTCCATCCATCAACTTCAAATTAGACACCACAGCAGTCCATACAATCCCTTGCTCTTCTTGTCGTCCCGTCGCCCCCTACCTTTCTACCTAGACGCACGCAGGGACGCCGTCCGCCTAAAAAACCGGCATCTGCATCCAAGTTGACGATGCCTCTCTGCCTGGCTCGACGACATTTGTTGCTCTTCCATCGTCTGTAACGCTGCTCCCTTCCATCGAGCCGACAACCAACACGCGAGATCCCCTCGAGCCCCACTCAGCAGCTTTTTTCTATAAGTGAAACCCCCCACACAGCACAGCAGCTCCGCTTTTAAGTTTTCAACCCTCGATCCCCGCAAATCATCTTCCATTCCTAATTTAGTAATCCATTAGCTATTAATTTTGCATCGAGACGCCCTCCCCCCTCCACACATCCAGTCACTTTATAACTTTATTTTATTTTTACTCCACACGGCATCCAATCAGCTTTTTATTTTTATTACAACCTGATGCCAGAACTCTTTATGCCCCTCTTTTTGTTTGAGCCCTACGCCTGCCGTCACTCAACAGCTTTATTTATATTTTAAACCCCTCACGCCACGCCTCTTCTCACGTCATTTCATTTTTTATTTAGTTGTTTTAATTAAATACTTTCAATGGACACAAAATTAAGTTCCCTCCAATAAATGCTACGAGATTTCATGACCTCCATGGACACATGCTTTCGGAATGTTGACGCACTCCACCAAATTACAAATCTGGCAGCCGCTTTTCTACCGCAGTTCGTGTCGCTACCACTTTCAACTTTGTTATCGCTGCCTCTCCTCTTGTAGTCTCCAACTTCGCCAGCCACTGCCGCACCACCGCTCTTCGCGACAATTGTTCCTTCGATCAAGTCGATGCCTCTTCTTCCAGTAATTGCTTTGCCAACCCCGGCTCCAGTTACCCTGGCCGCAGCGTCGTCTCATCTGTCAGCTTTTGATCCGCCAACACCTTTGCCAGCTAACGACGTGCCACAGCTTCTCTTACCGGCTACTACTCCGCCGACCTTTGCTCTGTCGGTTCCCCTGACCATCTCCCTGCCTCCTCTGTCGGCACTTACACAGCTGATACCTATTCCCCTGACTCCGATGGATTCATTCCTGCGGGCGATCGTCGTCCCTCCGGCCTCCCTGTTGTTACTGCTCATTGACACCCCAACAGCTCCAGACATATTCTGGCCGCTATCTATTGTTCCGACGGCACCGCCGCTCCTCGCCGAAGCTATCGACGACGCGACACACTTCTAGACGCTATTCTGGAGAGAGATCAAGATACCAGATGATGTGGTCATCCATGTGCAGTTCGAGCTTGAGGGCAAGCTCTATTTCGAGGGCGGATGCGATGTTACAGATCGAATTCAGACCCTTCGTCATTCATTATATTATATGTATTGAGTTTGTATTAGGAGTCGAGTCTTATTATATTTGTGTATTTTAATATTTTATGCATCTTCATGTATTTAAGGGCGTGCCGCCCGAGAGTTCTATAAATAGACCCTTAGAGTCTTGTATGAGGTTATCAATGAACCGAAGTCCTAGTTTTTATCCCTTGTTGTGAGATTTTGGTGGCTCTCTCCTCCAACGAGCAACCCTGCCTTGGCAGCCACGGTTCCGGTTGCACAGTATCCACCACCACCATCATCTGCTCCACCTACGGCCACTACTCCGACGAGTTACCGTTGTTACGGAAGTAGGTCCGTAACACCCATCTCCACGGATCTTATTGGCCACAACCGCTAATTCCAAGGCGGGTTGTTGAGGTTGGGGTTTGAATCCCACACCTCCTAGATAAAGGAGCTCTAAAGTAGTCATCATCATCATCTGAGCTTCAACAACCCGCCAATGAAATTAGCGGTTGCGGCCAATCAGATCTGTGGAGATGGGCTGGAGTCACTAGTCTGCAGACCTCCAGCGCACCCACAGTAGACCAGGCGTTACATCCTGAAAGATTGTGATTGAGTAAGATGGTGGAATTGAGCAGGAGTTAGATGTATCTCCTTTTTGTATAATTCATTTTGCAATGTTGAAACTCCTTAAAATATAACCTAAATCAAACTGGGCCAAATTTTACTATTTCAAACAATATTACATCATACAATTATATTCAGACATTCATTTTCATGTTATTTAACATTATTAATACAACCTACAAAATAACATTCTGTTGTAATTTTGTTGTAATTTTCCTTCTTTAATAAAAGAAATATTTTTGTACAAATAAGTAGTTGGTGCGATAATCCATACATCACGCCAGGGTTCATGGTATTGTTAAGCTGCTAATCTGTGTTGTTTAGTAGAGTTGTGAGCTGTGAGACTGGCAGTGACAAGTGACACGGAGGATCACAAATTTTTAACTGACTAATAGCAAGAAGAATGAAATGAATATTCAATATACCTGTGTAGAAGCATGTGGAGAATGAATGACGCGATCAAGAGCAGCCAATGTCTCTAACACCTAAAATTTGCAAATATAAGAGGCTGTGTATTCTGTTGAAATCAGTAAAAAACAATTGCATGAGGCATACCAAAATCCAGGATTCACCGAGGACATTGTGCAACCGATGTGCAATGTTGAAAAGAGTCCTTAATGCCTGAATGATAATAAAATGCTCAATATGGGGTTTATAGAGTTCTTAGATTTAAGTTGATCAACACAAATACACAATCCAATACAAAAACTTTGGATTGCTTACATAGAGAAGGGCAAAGAAATTGGGAAAAAAATAAGTGTTAACTATTGTTTGTAAATATATTAGTACATCATTAGGAACATATTTCAAAATTATTTTCAACATATTCCCTTGATACCAAAAGAGCATTAGGAATATGAAATCAAAATATACCTGCACATTTTTTAGTGTTAGGACAACATTATCTCGCTGATCAGCTGAAGGCTCTGACTTCTTCGATCCAGGAGAGAGTAAAACACTGAAGAAAGTTTAAAGTAATAAAACGTCTCCATTTTTTGTAGGTCTACAAATTCCATATTGGAATAACACTATAAAAGTTGTTATTGTGAAAAATATATATTTTATGTCTGCAAGAGAATAGATGGGTGGGTGAGAAAGCTAAATTTTTAGATAATTCAGATTTTAAATTATGGTACACCGAAAAAATAAAACAAGCAATGGGGTCGGTATTATTGTGAATACTACTTGAAGGAATGAAGCTATTGGGATAAGTAAAAAATGTGATAGAATCATAGCTCTTAAATTGGTGATAGAAAAGAAAACTATTAATGTGATCAGTGCTTGCGCGCCACAAGTAGGATTAAGTGAAGATATTAAAGTTCAATTTTGAGAAAACTTGGATGATTTAGCAAGGAAAATTGCACAAAGATAAAAGATTTTCATAGGATGAAACTTAAATGGACATATGGGGAAAAAATATAGATTATACAGCTGTTCATGGATGATTTGGATATGAAAAAAGAAATGAAGAAGGTCGAACCATTTTAGACATTGTCGTAGAAAATGAGCTAATTGTGACAAATATGATTTTCATAAAAAGGGAAGGACATTTAATTACGTTTAAAAGCGTACTAAATAAGTCACAAATTGATCATTTTATGACTCGCAAAATAGATAAAATGATTTGTAACGATTGCAAAGTTATACCAGGAGAAAATTTGACAACACAACATATGTTAGTAGTGTTAGACAGACAAATTAAATATAATAAATTAAAGATGAGAACAAAAATTTGGTGATGGAACTTGAAGATGGAAAAACAGGTTGTTTCAAGACAGCAGTTATGAAACAACTAGTTGTTATGCTGATCCTAGTGTCTTATGGAAAGTTATGTCTTCACATTTAAGTACAACTGGAAAGAATGTACTTAGAGTATCAAAAGGTTGTGCGGCCACAAATAAAGAATCATAGTGGTGAAAAGAGAAAGTGCAAGATAAAGTAAGGGCAAAGAGAATCAGCTATAAATCATTCTACGCTTGTAGGAATGATGAAAACTTAGTCAGGTATAATGTCGCCAAAAGAGAAGGTAAACATGCAGTAAGTAAAACAACAAATCTGGAGGATTAATACAAGAATCTGGAGTAAGAAATCTGGAGTCTTAGAAAAGAAAGGTGTAAATGTACCATACATTGACGTAATCAAAGATATGTATACAAATTCAGTGACAAAGGTGAGGACATCTGGAGGATTAAAACAGGAATTCCCTATCAATGTTGGCTTACATCAAGGTTCAGCTTTAATCTCGTATCTCTTTACCCTTATCTTAGATGAGCTCACCAGACATGTCCAACAAGCAATACTTTGGTGTTTATTATTTGCAGATGATATCGTTTTGGTCGTTGAGATGAGCGAGGGTGTAAACGCAAAACTTGAATCTTGGCGAGACACTTTAAAAAAGAAGAATTTTTGGTTGAGCAGGACAAAGCAAGAGTATATGGAGCTTAAATTTAGCAGTGCAAGAAGGACGAATGACTTTATTATTAAGTTGGGTGATCAAGATATTTCCCGTAGTGATTTTTAAATATCATGGATCGATAGTTCAAAAGACGAAGGTATTGATAAAGATGTGACACATAGAATCCAAGCAGGTTGGTTGAAGTGGACAGGCGCGTGAGAGATCTTGTGTGATCGTAAAGTACCAATAAAAATTAAGGGCAAGTTCTACCGTACTGCGATTAGACCAGCAATGCTCTATGGTTTTGAGTGTTGGGAAGTAAATTGTGTACATGAGCAAAAAATGGGAGGTGTGGAGATGAGAATGCTTAGGTGGATGTGTGAACACACGAGACTGGATAGAATTAGGAATGAATATATCAGGGATAAGACAGGAGTAGCACCAATTGCAGAGAAGATGCGAGAAGCTCGACTAAGATGGTGTGGACACGTGCAAAAGAGACCATTAGAGGCACCTATAAGGCGTTGTGAGAGTCTAGTCACTAGGCATGTTAAACGAGGGAGGGGTAGACCAGTAAAGACTTGGAATGAAACTATAAGGAAAGACATGATGTACTTAGGCATTAGTGAGATAAGGCACAATGGAGACAAAAGATCCATATAGCCAACCACACTATAGTGGGATAAAGGCTTGAGTGTTGAAGTGTTGTTGTATCTATATCTCGTGTTTTTGCCGATAGATGACTCTCTCTAGACGGAAGCTCGATCTTCTTTGTCACCAAGAATCCATTACTCTTTCTATCTTTTTTCAACCAATGCATTCGCATGTGACTGAATATTTTTGATAAATTTTATATTACTTTTTGATTCTCTTCCCTAGCTTCTTATGTTCAGTACACTAGTTTAGTTTTTTTAGTTATGATTCTCGGCCCTAACTTCGATTATTCTGCATAAAATGAATTTTAGCAGCTTATTTTGTGGGTTAACAATTTATATCTGTTCTGCCAACAACATGGTGTGTCAAAGTATGGTGATTCACTTTTTAGAGGGTTCTATATTTTGCCAAAAATTGCAAGAAGAATAGTATGCTCTTCACTAATGTTTTGAAGACCGGATCGAACCGTCCGGTTGGACGGGCACAACCTTGAACCTGATGAGACAATAGCCAGGTCCACCATTAAAACCACTCCAACACTAATCCGTTACCCGCTCAGAAACTGGCAAACCAAGCAGGCGGATCCGTAAACCAGGAACCGGCCAGGGTTTTGCATAATTGATCAGATTGAATTTTAGCAAATAAAAATATATTCTAAATTGTTAGAAAAGCTCATTTAATCTAGGCCCATTTTGTAACATTTATTGTTTTTCTCTCCCCTCTTTAGTGTCACATCATGTATAGGACCTTCTTCTCTCTTTCTCTCATCTATATATTTGTACTCATTCTTTGTATTTGATACAAGTGAACATATATACAAGGTAGGCTTTTTCCTTCTCTACATGGTATAAGAGCCAGCAATTTTCCTTGAGCGGCTTCACCTTTCTTACCCGCGCGGTATGTCTTCTGTCCGCTACCCGCTCGGCTTCTTGCGGCCTGCCTTCCTGTCCGCTCCGCTCCTCTTCTTCCGCTTCCTATTCTTCTTTGTGGTTCCACCTCTCCCCTCAGGCATTTTATAGCCTTCCCCTTCTCTCTCTCTCTCGTCGGGTCCACCTTCCCTCTTTCTCCTCCAGACCGCTGTCTCTTGCGGCCTATTCTCTTTCTACGGCTTGTCTCTCTTACGGCCTGGAACAGCTCGCTGCGGCCTGCTGCTTTATCTGCCTCTCTCACGACCTGCTCCGGTTCGCTGCGGCCTGCTATACCTCGATGCGGCCTACCTCTCTCCCGGCCTGCTTCAGCTCGTTGCGGTTTGACCTAGCTCGCTGCGGCCTGATCCTCCTCGCTGCGGACTTCCTCTCTTGCGGCCAGCTCCAGCTTGCAGCGGCCTGTCTCTTCTGCGGCCTGCCTCTGCTGCGGGTTAGTCCTGGTCGTTGCGATCTCTTATCTCTTTCCGCTTAGTCTTCCCTACTCGCGGTCTCTTCTCTCTGCCCGTCGTCGGCCTCCTCATTCTTGGACCGCTGCTGTACTCAGCCAGACCGTGCGGCCTCTTGTCTTCCCACATTTTGGTCGCGGTCTTCTCCTCTTTCCTTTTCTCGCGGCTTTCTCTCTGTCCGCTGCGGCCTGCTCTCTCTACCGGCCTCCGCCTTTGGTCGCGGACTCCTCTCGCAGTTGGTGTCTTCCCATCGTGACTGGGCGGTCTCTGCTCTGGTCGCGCGGCCTTCTTTGTTGCCAGGTCTGTTCTCCTAGCCGCCTCTCTTCTCCATGACCTCCTCTGCTGATTCAGTTGGCACGGCGGTTCCTCCTGCTGACCGCCCGGTCTCTCTCCCGGAAGTCCGCGATGAGCTTCGTATTACTACAATCTCTCTGACCGGCAAGAAAAATTTTGTGGAATGGGCACACTCTGTTCGTCGTGTCCTGCAATCCAAGGGGTTCCTTCATCACTTGACTCAGGCCGTTACTGGTACTCCTACTGATGATTGGTTACGCAATGATGGTCGGGTGCAGACTTGGCTTCTTAATTCTCTTGATGGCGAATCTTATCGCCTGGCCATGTACCATGAGACGGCCAAAGGCATGTGGGACGAGCTCCACACCCTTTACTCTGGCAAGGATAGTCTCCACCATCTGTATGACATTATCACTGCACTCCAGGCCCTTGATAGCAGTGGCGCGACCGATCTGACGTCCTTTGTTGCTCAGGCTCGGTCTCTGGTCGAGGCTTGGATCCACCAACAACCTCCTACTCTGGATCTTGCTGCACAACGTGCCCAAAAGGAAGCTGTGGGTATACCCATGATGATGGCTCGGGTCCCTCATCATCTTCACAGTGTACGAGCTCACATCCTCTCCTCTACTGTTACCCCATCTTTCTCCGATGTGTGTTCGATGCTTCTCAAAGTCTCCCCGCCTCCGGATGTGCCCGGGCCCCCTTATCCGGCTCTTGTTCAGCAGGCCCCTGCTCCCTTATTGCTTCTTCCATCTTCTGCTCGTGGAGGCCGTTCTGATTCTCACAGACGGGGTCAGGGTGGCCGGCCTCGGCCTAAGTGCTCGTTTTGCGGCAAAGATGGGCATCTTGAAGCCACGTGCTATCGCAAACATGGTCGTCCTCCTCATCCGTAGGCCTCTGTTGCTACCACCGACTCCTCTTCCACTTGTACTGACCTCGACGAGGTTCGTCTTCAGCTCCAGCATCTTCATGGCCTGCTTAGCCGCCCGCCTGCCTCGGTTGCCTCCACTGCCTCCATCTCCAATGAAGGTATCGTCTGCCTCTCCCCTGACCCGCGATGGATCCTCGATTCTGGTGTCACTCATCACATCACCTCTGTTCGGCCGCCTCAGTACTTGTCTTCACCTCACCCGAGGTACATTACTGTGGCCAATGGGACATCTGTTCCTGTCTCTGGATGTGTTGATATTCCCCTCACCTCTTCTCTCCTTCTGCTCTCGGCTCTTCACGTTCCGGGCTCTTCTTTCAATTTACTTTCTGTTGGTCGCCTTACTACTGATTCTAATTACTCCGTGACATTTACTTCCTCTTCTTTTCTCATACAAAATCAGCAGACGCGGACTATCATTGGTAGGGGACGGCTGCAGAATGGGCTCTACCTTCTTGACGACTCTCCTACTATCCTCGTCTCTATCTCCTCTTCAGATTGGCATCGCCGTCTGGGTCATACTCCTCTTCCCGTCCTCCGGAAGGCACTTACAGATGTTTCTCTTCCTGCATTTCAGTGTGACACATGTATTTTGGGCAAATAGCCCCGTTCATCTTTTTCTTCTCATTGTACTTGGAGCTCCGCTCCTTTTATTTTGGTATACTCCGATATATGGGGTCCGTACAAAATCACTAGTATTTCTGTCTACCGGTATTTTCTTACTTTTATTGATGATTACTCTTGCATGACGTGGTTGTATCTCCTCCGGGATCGCTCTGAGCTTCCTCGCGTCTTCCGGGCCTTCATACTTGAGACTCGCACTCAATTCTCTGCACCAATTCGTACCATTCGTACTGACAATGCGCGTGAGTATACCAGTCATACCTTCGCGACTCTTTGCTCTGAGTTCGGCATTCCTCACCAAATCTCGTGTCCGTATACTCCACAACAGAATGGTGTCGTCGAGCGCAAGAATCGTCACCTTCTTGATGTCGCTCATTCTCTTATGCTTCAAATGCGGGTTCCCAAACCGTACTGGAACTACGCGCTCTCCACGGCTTGTTTTCTCATCAACTGTCTCCCTTCTTCCATCCTCCAGTATGCTACTCTCATCAGCCTCATCTTTCCCTCCACTCCACCTTTTCCCGTTCCTCCACGGATTTTTAGGTGTACCTGCTACGTTCACAAACTTGGTCCCTCCACTGACAAGTTGGATCCCCGTGCCGCCAAACATATCTTTGTGGACTACTCGCGCACTCAAAAGGGTTATGTGTGCTATTCGCCAGCTACCCGCAAGGTTACTGTCTTTGCGGATGTCACTTTCCGTGAGGATCTTCCCTTCTTCTCTGATCTGGATATCGCTCCTGATCCAGACTCCGTCGTTCGTCCTGTCATCCCTGCTCCCCGCTCCTCCTCATCTACTCCTCCTGCCCTACCTCTGGTCTGTCCACCACCACCGGTTATCCGGGTCTATTCTCGTCGCTCTCCTCATCTTGTTGCCCCTCTACAGTCGGCTTCGAACTCTGGTGCTCCGCTATCTGCTGCTCCGGCCACCTCATTATCCTTTGTTTCTGTCTCTAACTCTTTGCAGGAGGCACTTCACCATCCAGGCTGGCGGGCTGCCATGGACGACGAAATGACGGCCCTTTGGGCCAACCAGACCTGGGTCCTGGTTCCCTTACCTCCAGGTCAGCACCTTGTTGGGTGTAAATGGGTTTTCGTCATCAAGCATGCTCCGGATGGCACTATTGCCCGCCTGAAGGCCCGCCTTGTGGCTCGTGGCTTCACGCAACAGGAGGGCCTCGACTATGAGGAAACCTTCTCTCTGGTGGCTAAGCTCAACACCGTTCGTGTTCTTCTCTCCGTGGCGGTGCACCGACACTGGCCCTTCATCAGCTCGATATCAAGAACGCCTTTTTGAATGGTGACCTTCAGGAAACCGTCTACATGTGCCAACCGCCCGGGTTTGAGACCACGGGGGAGTCTCGGGTGTGTCTTTTCAAGAAATCCATCTATGGTCTCAAACAGTCCCCTCGAGCATGGTTTGACAAGTTCAGCAAGGTGGTTCAGGACATGGGGTTCACTCGGAGTTCTGCAGATTTCTCTCTATTCACCCGACACCGGGCCACTGGAACTGTCCTTTTGTTGGTTTATGTTGATGACATACTACTCACTGTGGATGACTCAAAGGGGATTCAAGAGGTCAAACAACATCTGAGCACTGTGTTTCAGACTAAAGACCTGGGGCATCTTCGCTACTTCCTTGGTCTCGAGATCGCACGACGGTCGGACAGGCTGGTCCTCTCCCAACGGAAGTACTGTCTCGATCTTGTCAAAGACGCTGGTCAGTCTAATTGCAAGCCAGCTTGTACCCCGATGGAGGCAAATCACAAACTGTGTGCTCATGCTTCTGATGACGATTTGCTTCTTCAGAACACGGAATACTATCGACGCCTTGTGGGAAAGTTGATCTATCTAACGGTCACGAGGACGGATATATCGTTTGTCATTGGGGTTGTCAGTCGGTTCATGCATGCCACCCGGGTTTCTCATCTCCAGGCGGTTGAACGGATTCTCTGATACCTTAAGGGAGCTACGGGTCAAGGGCTGGTTTACAAAACCTTCGACTCGGCTCCCGCATTGGTCGCTTATTCTGATGTCGATTATGCCGGTTCCCTGGACGATCGGAGGACAACAAGTGGGTTCTGTACTTATTTTGGTGGTCATCTCATTACATGGAAAAGTAAGAAACAAACCGTGGTCGCTCGTTCCTCTGCGGAAGCTGAATACCGATCGATGGTCTCGGTTGTCTCAGAACTCACATGGCTTGAAAGTCTCTTTACTGACCTGGGAGTAAAACTCCCCTCATCTGTTGTTCTATTCTGTGATAATCAAGCCGTCATACACATAGCAAAGAATCTGGTGTTTCAAGAGCGCACAAAACATATCGAAGTCGACTGTCACTTTATTCGAGAGAAAGTTCAATTGAAGAAACTTGAATTAAAGCATGTTCCGGGCACTGATCAAGTTGCTGACATTCTCACAAAGGCCTTATCAAGTACCATGTTCTACCAGTGTTTGTCCAAGCTGGGTGCATATGACCTATACACTCCAGCTTGCGGGGGAGTGTTAGAAAAGATCATTTAATCTAGGCCCATTTTGTAACATTTATTGTTTTTCTCTCCCCTTTTGTCACACATCATGTATAAGACCTTCTCTCTTTCTCTCATCTATATATTTGTACTCATTCTTTGTATTTGATACAAGTGAATATATATACAAGGTTGGCTTTTTTCTTCTCTACATAAATATTAAATGTTGGGCATCGAGATCAAACCTGGTCCACCTGAATAAAGACGAGCATCTGCCATTATGCTGATACTTGCCACTTGATAACAAGTGAAATTTTTTATATACATTACATATGATGTTAGGTAAAAATTTAAAATAATTAAGCCAATAAATAAATCTATATATTATATACACATAATTTATGTATTATGTGTATATAAAATATATATATATATTATTCTTGGAGTTTATGAATAATTTTGTTATGTTTCTTGTATTTTCCTTGTATTTCTCTAGTATTGTTCTCAGGCATTGTTCCTACTCCTATGTATTAAGGAGTGTAAACTATTTGAATACCACTAGTTATCTGATTTTCAACATGGTATTAGAGGGAGGTTCGGATCCTCTGACCTATGGGATATGGGCCCACCACGTTACAAGACTAGATTGGTAGCCAGAGGATTACTCAGACTGCTGGGATTGACTATCAGGAAACCTTTGCTCCAGTAGCAAAGATGAATTCCATTATAATTCCGCTCTCATGTGCAGCATGCAAATGGTGGAATGTCGACGTGAAGAATTCCATCCTCCATGGAGAATTAGAAGAAGAGGTATACATGTATCTACCTTCGGATCTTGCCATTGAAGGATCTGAGGGAAAGGTCTGCAGGTTGAAGAAAACTCTATATGGCCTAAAACAATCTCTCAGAACCTGGTTTGGAAGTTTTCATAGAGCCGTGATGATATTTGGTTACACACTGAGTATTGTTGATCATACCTTATTATAAAGCACAAGCAAGGAAAACTGACTGCTCTTATTGTCTATGTGGACGACATTGTTATATCTGGCGATGACACGAAAGAGAATCAAAATCTGAAGACAGGACTAACAAGAAAATTTGAAGTAAAAGATTTTGGGAATCACAAAAACTTCTTTAGCATTGAAGTCACCAAAACCAAGCACGGGATCTTTATCTCTCACAGAAAGTACATTATTGATTTACACGAGACATCGGGCATGAGTGAGTGTAGACCTGCTGACACTCCAATTGAATTCAACCATAAATCGGGGAGAGATGCTAGAGAAGTGGTTGCTAAGATCATTGATTTTCAACAACTGGTAGAGAAACTTATCTACTTATCTCATACCTGCCTAGATATCTCTTATGTTATTGGGGCTATCTGTCAATACATGCATTTTCCAAGGTCTCGCCACTTGGATGCCACCTATCGGATCTTATGATATCTCAAATCCTCTCCGGGGTGAGGTATCTTGTTCAGCCCAAAAAAAAGTTAACTATTGAAGTTTTCACAGATGCTAACTGAGTGGACTCTGCCGATGACTGAAGATCCACATATGGTTATTGTTCATTGGTTGGGAGTAATCTGGTAACCTGGAAAGCGAAAAACAAGTTATGCCAAAATTTATTTACATGAATAAAGCTCATTGTTTGAATATCCCTGTCAAAGTTTTTTTTATCGTATTTGTGAGTTCATAAATGAGCCAAATTTAAATATTGGCTCGAATTAGTTCGAATTTTTATAAGAGAGAAACAACTTGCATGATGATTGACACACCTCAAGATCTTATTGTTGCAAGATGCAAGGAAGGTTACATAGTGGATGGTGAATGCAGTTGATGTTGATAATGATAATGATGATAAAAGCCCTCAAGGAGAGGCATTTACATGGGTGCAACTTAGATATATTACAGATGTTGATCTATAGATGAGGAAGCCTTCTAGATCTGTCTCGAACAGGAGCGACAGTGGAATATCAAAAGGAAAATAGGTTGTATCAGAGAAGGATGAGGAAGAAAAAATTGAGTCGCCAAGTTTGCTGGATGAAGAGATTCACGTTCCATCTGCATTACAAATTGCTTTACGAGACTAATCAAGAATAAAGTATGACTTAAAGTTTAAAAATCTTTAAATTTTTATAATTTAATGTTCTAATTTTTCCAAATTATTATTTTTAATTGGTGGATGCATTATGTAAATGTATATGAGTTTAGTAAATTTAAAATTAAATGTTAATATATGAATACAAATATATATAATATAATTACAACATGAACCTGAAATGAGATACTTACAACCTTGGCTATAAAATGATTCATAGTGGGTGTAGAACAAGACATAAAAAGCATTTTGTTAGTATTAAATTGGAACCATCGGATTACAGAAAAAACTTTTTTCTTAAAAGGAAATAAAAGGCTTATTTCTATAGATTGTATAACAGTCATGAAGATAAATTTAAAGAATGAAAAAATAACAGTAAAATGAAAATTTGAAAATAAAAAATTACTAAGCTTTAAATATCAATATATTACAGAAAGTAAAGTACAGTCCTAAGTAGAGCCAAATATGAAATGAGAAATGATTAAATGTTTTAAGAGAGTATAAAATAAAATGTTACTTAGTGACAAGGAGACTAGGAGTTAAAATGAGAAGGTGCAAAAAATAATTAAGGAAAATAAATGTGCTTGAAAAGTGAAAGAAGTATGAATATCCCTAAGGTGTTACGGATATTCGTGGCGGACGTGGAGCGGACCAATGAGATGAACCAGGCGCGTCGGGAGCAACTTGTACCGACGAGAACGACCTAGGCGGGGTCGACGCGGAGGATATTTCATATTAAATATGTTGCTATGTTTGGTGGACGCACTTTTTAGTAATTTCCGTTATTTTCTATTTCAGTTATTTCCTTTTGTATTCGCTTCTCCCTACTATAAGAGGACATGTGGACCCTTGTATTATTTTTTATCTTAGATGTGTTATGAAACCATAATCCCATTTTTTCTCCCTCTTCCCTCGCCGGCCATCCTCTCGCCGGATTCCTCTCGAGTTTGTATCAATTTGGTCCGACCTGCCGCACCGCTAGCCATCTTGTCGTCGGTGTCCCGATTGTGTTACCACAACCACCGGTGCAACCTCTGTTCCGCCGATTGCGCTGAACTGCGAGGTCAGCTCCCGCCAAATCCCGATTTGTGCCGCATCGCGCATTTCCGCGCCTGCCGAATCGCTTGTTTCCCAGTCGACGCATCTGTCTCCTGCCAGGGCCCCGTGCCACCCTTGCGACATTGAGCACCCACTGATCCCAGACTTGTCGTGCATCGTCTGCCGACCCACGATCCCTGGGGTGCTCGCTTCTGCACTGTGGGGCGCAGACCCGCCCGATCTGCCGCAGGAAGGCTGCCAGCCTTCCATTTTCGCTGCCCTAAGACCTATTACCTTGTTTAGAGTAGCAATCTGCCGCGGGAAGCCCAGACCTCTATTTTTGCACACTTGCAGCCTAGAGTCGTTGCATCCCAGCCCCGAATACCCGGATTTCCCGCCGTCTCCGCCGGTCCATGGCTCCCAACACACGCTCAGTCGGAGATCTTCCTTCAGACACGACCACCAAAGCCCTGAGTCGCGCTTGGAGGCTCAAGAGCAACTCGTCGCCTCCATGCATGTCTCGCTCCTCGCCCTCCACTCCAAGATCGACTCCCTCCCGACGTCCATCGTTGCCGTCTCCGCCGCGTCCGGCTCCGGCCCAACCGCGGTCGACGACTCTTTCTTAGGCGTCGGGCCGCAGACCATTCCTTTAGGGATCACTCCTCCGCCCATTCTGGGTTGGTCCGTCCTCTCCCTCGACATTCCCTCCTTCGTCGGCGTTGACCCGATCTATTGGATTGCCAAGGTAGAGCAATATTTCGACCTCAACTACACATAGGAGCACAACAAGGTGTATACAGCGGTGGTTGGGCTAGACAGCTCGACACTCCATTGGGCTCGGTGGCTCCGCCAAACCAACTCGAGCCACTCCTGGCCCGAGCTCAAGCAGGAAATGATCTGGTAGTATGACACCCGCTACTCTGGCTCCTCCGCTATCGAGCGCCTTTGTGGCATCGGCTAGGCAGCCGGCTTGGACGATTATGTTGATAAGTTAATCGCCCTGGTCTCCCACGTCCCCGGGCTACATCCCGATCATAACTTGGGCTTCTTCATGCAGGGCCTGCTGCCACATATCCATACTCGTCTCTGCACGCATCACCCTCATGCAGTCTCCGACGCCATGAACTTGGTGCGTCTGGTGGAAGCCGACCTCTCCCCCCGGCCACCGGCTCATACAGCCGATCACCACCAGCCCTGGCCGCCTTGGCGACCGCCAGCCACGACTCCTCCTCCACGGCCGCCGCCTTGGGGAAACCGGTCGGGCCGCCCACCGTCCCCCCAGCGCCTCTCGAACAGTGAGTACAATGAACTTCGCAGCAAGGGTCTATGTTTTTGGTGTCGCCAACCGTACTGCCCTAACCATGAGTGCTCTGTAAAGTAGTTCCGCGCCATCGTCGGCGACGTCGACCCCGAGGTTACTCTGGCTGACTTTGAAGCCCTGGATCTCTCAATGGGGGATACACCTATCGACTCCAACGCAGCTACGTTCCACCGGTTAGAGCTATCTTGCGCCTCGACGGGCGGGATCTCAGGCCAGCAGACCATGCAGCTCCCGGGCACACTGCGGGATCGTTGGATCATCATTATGGTGGACAACAATGCAAGCCACAACCTCATCTCTGAGCACTTGGTGCAGCAGTTCTGTCTTCGCTCAGTTCCCTCCCCGGATGTTGCGGTCCGATTAGGCGATGGGCGCCACCGTCCGTCTTAGGGTTGTTGCAATGTCGTCTCTCTCTCACAGTGGGGACATGTTCTGTGACCACAGACTTCTACATATTCAGCTTAGGCGGTCTTGACGCCATTCTGGGAGTGGCTTGGCTCTGCACATTCGGCGATGTATGCGTTAATTGGCAGTCTATGTCCATGCAATTCCTGCATAAGGGCCAGCCATGTCGCCTCGACGGCGACTCCGCCCACCTACGCTCTCCGAGCTCCCTCGGCACGAACCAGCGGACCACGAGCGTCGGCCTCTCAGCGGGGTTGTGGGCCCTCTCAGGAACATTCGTTGTGCCTCTTCCTTTCCCGACGAACCACCATGAGCTTTTGACAGCGCTCGCCAACACCATCCAGACTCTGAAGGGATTTCCACAAGCCAAGCTTACTCTCGTCCGGAAGAAAGACAACAGTTGGCACCGAACCACCCAGCCAGGATACTTGGTCGCCGCTACCACTTTGAGGGGGACTCTAGCTCGTTAGTGCTCCATGCCGCTGGGTCTCACTGTCTGGAGTCCGATGCCACAAGTTTGCCCCAGGATCACTTCTGTCGCCACCATTCTGACTATTGCCTTGGGGACAAGGCATATTTTCCATACGGCGGCATTGTTACGGATATTCATGACGGACGTGGCGCGAACCGATGAAGATGAACCGAGTGCGTCGGGAGAGGCTTGGACCGACGAGGACGGCCAAGGCGGGGTCGGAGCGGAGAATATTTAATATTAAATATGTTGTTATATTTGATGGATGCACTTTTTAGTAATTTTTGTTATTTCCTATTTCAGTTATTTCTTTCTGTATTCGCTCCTTGCCACTATAAGAGGACATGTGGACCTTGTATTATTTTTATCGTGCATGTGTTATGAAAAGTGATTGGGGACTATATGGGTTCTGTTGTTGTTGTTGAAGTGTTATGAAAAAGTTGCTCCCGTGTTTCCTCTGCAACCCTAATCCCCCTTCTCCTTCTACCCCCGCGGCCCTCCTCTCGCCGGCCGAGTTTGTATCAAGTATCATAAGGCATATATTAACTATAAGAAAATGAGTGTAGTGAGGAAAGCAAAATCTATATTTTTATGATTTATATAATAGTCTAGATACTGACAAAGGAAAAAAAATGATGTATACAATAAATAAGGCAAGAGATATGAGAATTAAAAACTTTGATCAAGTTAGATGCATTAAAGGTGAAGATACTATGATCTTAATTAAAGATTAAGACATTAAGGATATTGTTGATGTTTCGGAATGAGAGGGCCCATGCATGACTGCTTGTAATTTCAAGTATCAGAATGTTAAAATTTCAAAGTTGCATAGGAGCACATAAATGTTTTAAGAAGAGATCCGTTCAATAAAGAACGAAGCGGTGTTATTATTTCCATTACCACGGTGACTAGCTAGCTTCTAAAAAAAATATCAACCATAGCCCAAACTTGACAAGATTTCATGGCATGAATCATACAATGTTCAAACACAACGACAACAAATAAATTCATATAAACTGAGAAAGTTTTACAAGGAATACAAATATAATGTACCTCCTCTTCTCGCCGTCTGTTGGAATATATATAGTAAATTTGCATAATGATGCTAGAAAAGAGTTCAATGGTTCGATCACCTGCAGAACTCCACATGCCTGAAGCATAAGTGCCATGGATCATTAGTAATTTATTATCAGATAGAGATATTAGTTCTTAATGGGAAACTGTCCTGAGTGAAACCGAAAATGAAGTTTGGTTAAATATCTTAGGGAGAAACAAAAAATTTAAAAATAAGGGAGAAGTTTATTCAGTTTGGATTAGAAGATACATCTGAAATGCCAAACCAAAATGGTAAATAAAAAATTTAAATCAATTATGTCAACCAAAAACGAGAAGCTTATTTGACGTTGGCGCAAAGCTTTCCTAGTTTTCGTACAAATGAAATAAAAAATACAATATTTGAAGTCAAACTACTCCAGCATATCCAATTACTACAATTTTTTAGATACCTGGGTGTATGCTTGATATCCTTTTAGTATTTCTATAATGACAGCTTCTCCTTGTGACCTTTGACAAAATGTAAGTTTCAAATGAGAAATAAAAGTAGGACAAAAGAAAGTAATTAAATTCAAAGTGATGCAGTCTCCCAACCTTGTCAATATTAGGGATAGAGCATCAAGGATTGTCAACCACGTCGAGTTAATCATAGATATGCATAGAACAACTGTTTCACCAGAGACCTTCGAATGCATTTCTGTATTATTTTGGAGGGATTCGAGCTGCAAGAAAGGGGTAAGTTAGGTTAACTTTACTTCCAATGAATGGGCCACCATGCTTATAAAAAAAATACAGTTTTACCTCACCCATATCAACGGCTTCATCTGTCAAAGTAGCAACTGCAAATACAACACCTAAAAGTCCTTCAACTGCTAGAGTAATAGCATGTGCTTCACTAGCAACCACAACAGCAGCATTAGAAGCATCATTGTCCATACTCCATTCAATTCCTAAAGATACCTTCAGTCAGTAATGCATCAAACAAAGCACAACCTAGAAATTCACAATAAACTAATCGGAAGGTCAAAAAAGGATATAAGGTTGGATATAATTTGGCATTTAATCCACACAAAAATATGAAAATGAGTAATTAATTTGTACAACTCCATCCAATAAAATATTCGAAAGAAAGCCAATATTATCAATTAGCTATAGCTAATGTAGTCATTATCTATACCTAAAAAGATAGTGAAACTCAGACTAAAGTGCCAAAAAAAATCAGATGAGAAACCACATTATTGAACCAAAATAGCTCAAATATTCTAAAATCTGTTAAGATCTGACCATTCAACACAATCATTTAATTGTAGGTAGAGAGCCTAGAATCAATATTAATTGCACGATATGATATTAAATTCTTAATATGCCCTCCTACATGCAGGATCTTTGTTCTCTAACATGTGAACTTTGGGGGGTAACATGAAATGTGTCGTAGAGCTAAAACTACTCTGATAACATGTTACAATGTTTACTCCACAGAAGGTATCATACAAAAAAAATAGTAATTAATATGTGCGAGAAGAGGTGGACCAAAGTAACATGGATGAAAACTATTCAAGATTATTAATGTAATCAAAATTTACATATCATGCTACATTTGATATGAATAAATGAAAATTGATAACAGATAAAACCAACACCAAAAAGTTGGGATATGGTTCTTGATTACTATAATGATTTAGGAAAATTGGACGAGTATTAAAAGATTGGATTATGATGATATTATCAAAAAGATTTGAAAATTAAATTGTCTTTATTGGTTGGAAATTAAAGCAAAAATTTCACCATGAACACATTTTAAAAATTTTGGTTTTTTATTTGAAGAAATTGTTCATCCATATCATTTATTATATTAGTGTTAGAAGATAGTGGAAAAATTATGTAAAAGCTCATTGTTATTGTGGCTCATTTATGAGCCCGTGTTTGTCTTAGGTTTAGTCTCACATTGTTATTCTTGAGATTTTTCTCCTCTCTTCCTATATATGTGTATTCATACTTACTGTTTAGACATGAAAATACAACCTACAAGGTTCCTTGCATCGTTTTCTACATGGTATCAGAGCCAACGGTCCGACCTGTCCGCCGGGTTCTTCTGCTTAACCGGGCGGCCTCTTCTGGTCTCAAACTGCGGCTTCCCGCGCGGTTTGTTTCTCTATCCACTTCTCTTGCTCTCTCTTTTTCCTTCTTCGTACCCCCCCCCCCTCTCCCCCCGCCCACTCCCTTTTATAGACCTCTCAGCTTGTGGGCCCTCTTTTTCCCTGACCGGGCGGCCTCCTTCGAACTTCTTGTGATCTGCTCTGCGGGCCCTTCCCGCTACTTCTCTACCCGCTGCAACCCTACCCGCTACTTCTCTACCCGCTGCAACCTACCCGTTGTTCCCTACCCGCTGCGAGTTGTTCTCGCTACCTGTTGCGAGTTGTTCTCGCTACCCGCTGCGTGTTGTTCTCACTACCCGCTGCGGGTTCTTCCCGAACCGTTGCCTCCCTACCCGCTGATTGTATCTCGCAGCGACCTCTTCTTCTTCTCGCTGCGGCTTTTCGCCCTGCTGCGCCCACCGCATCTTGGTCGTGCCACGTTTCTGTGCCGCTGGTATTCTTGCCAAGACCGTGCGATTTCCCTGTTTTAAGTCGTTGTGGCTTCCTGTGCTCAAGTCGCTGCGGCTTCCCGTGCTAAAGTCGTTGTGGTTTTCCCTCTCTTCAATCTACGGCTTCTCTACCTAATGGGGCTCTGCACCTTGGTAGCGGTCTCTTACCGCTGGTGTGTCCACACCGAGACCGTGCGGCTTTGCTTTCTCTTCGCCCGGTTTCTTCCGACTGCGGGTTCACTCCCTTAGCTGTTGCGACCTCTCCCCTCGCAGCGGCCTCTCAACCCGCTGTAGGCTTCGCATCTTGGTCGCGACCACTTGCCGCTAGTGTAGTATCATCGAGACCGTGCGGCCTATTTTCTGTTCTGCTCCGCGTTCTTCCGTTGCAGGCTTCCCTCTGTTGCTGTCCGAGACCATGCGGCTATTTCAGACCGCCGTGTTTTCCCTTTGCTTCTGCTATCTGTCCGCTGCGGCTTCATGGATTCAGCTACTGCTTCGACCAGTCCACCGGTACTTCATCTCTACCATCTCGAGCTTCTTCCTCTGTTATGGAACCTTGAGATGAACTCAGGATTACCACTATATCTCTCTTGCAAAAGAAACTTTGTAGAATGGGACCATTCAGTTCGTTGTGTGCTCCAGACCAAAGGCGTGCTCCATCACTTGACTCGGGCTACTCCTACCGTTCCAACTGACGAGTGGCTTCGTGATGACGGCCATGTGCAATCCTGGCTCCTCAACTCCATGGATAATGAGTCATACAAGATGGTCATGTATCATGACACGGCTAAGTCCATGTGGGAGGAACTCCACTCTTTCTATTTTGGCCAAAACGGCCTCCAGCATTTGTTAGACATCATCACTGATCTTCAATCCCTTGATCCAGGGATACCTGGCGACATGACTTCTTTTGTTGCCAAGGTCAAGACTCTTGTTGAGGCATGGATACAACACCAGCTACCTACAACTGATTTGGTTGTCCAACGGGCACAGAAAGAAGTTGTCGGGATTGCCATGATGATGGCAAGGGTTCCTCCGCATCTACACAGTGTTCGAGCTCAGATACTCTCCTCTGCCACTACTCCCTCTCTCTTTGATGTTTGCTTTATGCTTCTGAAGGTCACTCCACCACCCGAGGCTCCTCTGCCTCCCTCTCCAGCTCTGCTCCAGTTACCTTCATCACATCCCTCCACTCGTGGTATCTCGACCCGCGGGGGGCGTCATTCGTCTCGGGGACGAGGACGTACAGGAAAACCCCCCCTTAAATGCACTTTCTCCGGTCGGGAGAATCATTTGGAGGCTACCTGCTATCGTAAGCATGGCCTGCCACCCCACCTTGCAGCTTCTACAAAGGCTGAATCTATGTCCTTGCATATCCTTCGACTTCTTCAAATGCTCAGTCTGATATTGATGTTATCCGCACCCAGCTCCAACAACTCAAAGGGGAAATTACCCGCTCCTCGGGCTCCGTGGCCTCCATTACAAATGAAGGTATAACCCGTCTATCTCGAAGCTCTCACTGGATTGTGGACTCTGGTGCCACCCACCGCATTACTTGTCAGAAGCCGCCGCAATACTTGGTTGCTCTTCATCCCAAGTTCATTATTGTTGTCAATGGTGACTCCACATCTGTCTCAGGAGCTGCTGATATCCAACTCACACTCACCATCTCCTCAACCTCGGTTCTTCATGTTTCGGGCTCCCCGTTCAACTTGCTTTCTATTAGTCGACTTACTCAGTACCTTGATTGTCATGTTACATTCACACCATCTTCTTTTGTTGTGCAAGATCGACAAATGCAAATATTATTGGTAGCGGACGGCTGTCTCATGGGCTCTATCTTCTTGATGTCCTTCCTTCTACCCTCTCTGTCGTATCCTCGGTTGACTAGCATCATCGGCTTGGACATGCTCCCCCCAGATTCTAAAGCAAGCTCTTCCAGATGTCTCCTTGCATGAGTTTTTGTGTGATTCATGTATCTTTGGTAAAAAACATCGAGTCTCCTTTAGTCATGTCTGTAATCGGAGTAGTACTCCTTTATCCATTGTCCATTCTGATATTTAGGGCCCTTATAAAGTCTCTACTATATTTGGGTATCGCTACTTTGTTACCTTTATTGACGATTACTCTGGAGTGACATGACTCCATTTACTATGGGATCGTACTGAACTCTCCTTTATATTCTGAACGTTCGTTACTGAACTTCGAACTCAGTTCTCTTCCCTGCTTAAAATTATCTGCACTGACAATGCGCGAGAATATACGAGCCGAACGTTCGTTGCTCTTTGTGCTGAATTTGACATCATACATCAAACATCTTGTGCTTACACTCCTCAGCAAAATGGTGTTGCTGAGCGAAAAAATCGACACCTCTTTGACGTTGCCCGCTCCTTAATGCTCCAAATGAAGGTACCTGTCGAATACTGGAACTTTGCAGTATCGACTGTCTGTCATCTCATCAATCGTCTACCTTCCTCCGTTCGCAATTTCGTCACTCCATTTAGCCTCTTATATCCTTCTCAATCTATGTTTCCTCTCCCACTTAGGGTGTTCGGATGTGCTTGCTATGTCCATAACCTTGGTCCACCTACAGACAAATTTGCCCCCTGTACAATCAAGTGTATGTTCGTAGGGTACTCTCGAACTCAAAAATGGTATGTGTGTTACTCTCCTATCGACCGGAAAGTGGTTGTGTCCGCTGATGTTACTTTTCTGGAAGAACAGCCCTTTCTGTCCTCCACTTCAATACCATCTTATGGACAACCTGTGCCTCGTCCTGGTATTCCGGTCACGACTTCTCTACCTCCTCTTCTTCCAACGCCTTCTTCCAACGCCCCACGTGGAACCACTTGCTCCCACACCACCATCAACAAATCTGCCCCCAACCAAACCTCCTCGAATATGTGTCTACACTCGTCGTACTCCGAACTCTGGAGCCCCGCATCTGCTACCGTCTACCAGTACGATCTCGCGGCCAGCTGATCCTACCCTTGCCTCAACGGCCCATCCTATGGCCAACTATATTTCCCTACATCGGCTCTCTCCTCCTTTGCGAAAATTTGCTCTTGCTCTCTCCTATATTTCTCTACCTAATACTGTGCAGGAGGCTCTTCAACACCCTGGGTGGCGTGCGGCCATGGAAGCTGAGATGTCAGCCCTTTGGGCTAATAATACTTGCGATTTGGTACCTCTTCCGTTTGCTCAGTCATGTGTTAGTTGTAAATGGATCTTTGTCATTAAACATGCTCCGGATGAGACTATCGATCACCTTAAAGCCCGTCTTGTGGCTCGTGGGTTCACTCAGCAACAAGGCTTGGACCATGAGGAGACTCTCTTGTCGCCAAGCTAAATTCTGTTCGGGTTCTTATCTCTCTTGTTGTTCACCGTTGCTGGCCACTACATCAACTGGACATTAAAAATGCCTTTTTTTAATGGCGATCTCCAAGAGACAGTCTACATGACCAACCTCTCAGGTTTGAGACCACGGGGGAGTCTAGGGTATGCCGACTGCGGAAAGCTATCTATGGTCTCAAACAGTCCCCTTGAGCTTGGTTTGAAAAATTTAGCAAGGTTGTTCGTGATATTGGTTTTCAGCGGAGCTCTGCTGACTTCTCTCTTTTTACACGTCATCGAACAACAGGGACGGTAATTCTCCTAGTCTATGTGGATGATATTCTGATAACTGGCGATGACTCTACTGGGATACAACAGATCAAACAACACTTAAACTCTGTCTTCCAAACAAAAGATCTGGGAAACCTTCGGACTTCCTTGGACTTGAGGTTGCTCGAAGACCTGATAGCCTGGTCCTATCTAAACGGAAATATTGTCTTAACCTTCATCAGGATTCTGGTTATTCCGGATGTAAACCCGCAAAAACACCTATGGATGTCAACCACAAGCTGAGTGCCCATGAAACCGAATCAGATTCTCTACTTACAAATCCTGAATATTATCGGCGTCTTGTGGGAAAATTGATATATCTAACAATCACCAGGCCCGATATCTCATTTGTTGTTGGAGTGGTAAGTCGCTTTATGCATTCACCAAAAACATCTCATCTACAGGCTGTCGAACGCATCCTCAGGTACTTGAAAGCTGCCTCGGGACGAGGGTTGGTATACAAGTCATCCTCCTCTTTATCCCTTGTTGCGAACACTGATGCTGATTATGCGGGCTCACTTGACGATCGACGATCCACCACTGGTTTTTGTACCTATTTTGGAGGAAATCTCATCACATGGCGCAGCAAGAAGCAATCGGTTTTTGCTCGCTCTTCTACTGAAACAGAGTATCGTGTTATGGTTGTTGTCATGTCTAAATTTACCTGATTAGAAAGCCTTCTTTGTGACTTGGGTGTCAAAGTCTCCTCACCTGCTACTCTATGCTGCGACAGTCAGGAAGCTATACATATTGCAAAGAATACTGTGTTCCATGAGCGAACAAAACACATTGAGGTTGACTGTCACTTTGTTCGAGAGAAGGTGCAACTGAAGAAACTTGAATTAGAACATGTTCCAGCTTCCGGACAAGTTGTTGACATCTTTACCAAGGCTCTACCTCAGCTATTGTACCAGCAGTTTCTATCCAAGCTTGGTGCTTACGATTTGTATGCTCCAGCTTGCGGGGGAGTGTTAGAAGATAGTGGAAAAATTATGTAAAAGCTCATTGTTATTGTGGGTCATTTATGAGCTCATGTTTGTCTTAGATTTAGTCCCGCATTGTTAGTCTTGGGATTTTTCTCCTCCTCCCTTCCTATATATGTGTATTTATACTTATTGTTTATACATGAAAATACAGCCTAAAAGGTTCCTTGCATCTTTTTCTACAATTACAATATAAAAGAAAATACAGTGGAATATTGTAGCTTCTCATTTTACCGCTTATTTTATATCTATTTTACTCTATTTGCCACCACAAGAGAGAGACGGAGGGAAGAAATGAGATAGGAAAATATAACAAGGAGAGAGAGAGAGAGAAGGTCTGGACCACAAACACTTGAGAGTAGGCATCGCCTTTTTGTGATTTGTTTGCACGCACTTTTAGATTTCTTCACCACTTCAACATCTTAGTTTCATTCAAATATCTCCATAAGGAGATATTTAGTCATCCTTAATTTTTTTTTTCTTTAGTTTATCATATCATATTGCATCTATTAATCATACAAATGATTTAAACGAAATATTTCTAGAAAAATATGCCTTTTAATTATGAGAATTTTGAGTTCAGTGCAAATTTGAGTTTGCAGATATTGGGAACTCAAAAACAAGCGTAAGAGTTTATAATTTGATTTCTTACTTGAAAAATAAAATCATAAGAGGCCAAACACCTTATTGGAAATGAATGTTTGCAAATTGGAAACTTAGAGAATTCTGATTTAGTTATAAGATACCATATTTGCCATGATATCATGAACTGTTTCATCTCTTTTCCACATCTTTCAAGGTTCAATAATTCGACACCTCGTTAGAATAATTGAAATAGTTTTGCGCTACCATTTTTGTTGATTTGTTCGCTACTGATGGTGTATACTAAGAGGACAAATAATTTGGATCCTTAAATATTTGAGGCGCCTTTTCGGAGTATATGGTGGAGTGTGTTGGAAACTCTATAGTTAAGTGTGCTCCAGTGAGAGTAGACATGGGATGAATGATCAGCTGGGAAATATCGTAGGTCATCTATGAAAAAGAGTAACGTCGTGTGGTTCAGCTCAGTATGGACTGGGATGAACCAAAGCGTGCTTCTAGCAGGCTTCTAGGCGAAAAGAATCTTGAGTAGTTCGTGAATAATTGATATTATATATATATTAAAAAGAAATACAAAAGTGACCATATGGTCCTTCAAAAGTCCATCAAAACAATCGTGGTCATTGGTTTCCAATCAGAGATGGAGAGAGAGAAAGGAGGGAGAGATAGGGAGAAAGAAAGAGGGAGGAGAGAGGGCGGCGGAATAATGGTGAGAGAAAGGAGAGAGGAGAGAGGGGTAGGACCCACTTCAATTAAATAAAAAGTAAAACATAGAGGGAGAGAGGGGCGGCGAAGATTAGGGGTAGAGAGAGAAAGAGAAGAGAGAGGTGGGACCCACTTCAATAAATAAAAATCAAAATATTAGCGCACTTTGAATATGCGGGCACTGCCCGCATTGATGTGGTCGAAGGCCGCCCAAGACAATGCCCCGGCCACAACTGTGTCAGGCAGGATGGCTCCTGCCTCTAGCAGCCCCCCTGAATGTCGTATTCGGCTATAGCTTGATTTTTTCAATGCACTCAAGGGCTGCGAGCGCATTAAAGCGTCGTCATGCCAGGCATGTCGTGGCTACAGCACTGTTACATCGCACGGGAGGTTACCATGTGTAACAACCTAAAATGAAAATCCGTGTAAAATTTTCATTATTTATATCCTCGATGATGAAAAAGACACTTGAAAATGTTTTTAAATTATTTTTTTCGACAAATTTGTTTTCAACTTTATTTTGTTTTCTTTTTTATTAATGTTTTGGGTATCATGGTAATCTTAAGTGGGCTTGATGTTGTGGCTGAACAAATGAGTTGTGGGTTTGCTGCCTTTGGAAGTGAACTAGCTATTTTGTTGGGCTAATAAATTTCATTTGGGCTGGCTGGCATAGTGGGCTGATCGGGTTAAATGAAAATGTTGGCTGCTTGGTTTGCTGGCTAGCTGTATTTGTGTTGTGCTGGAGGATTTATGTGCTGGCAGTGTAGGTGTTGGCTGGGTATGATTTTGGATTCGGGCAAAGACATGTGGAGCGGTGCTTGGCCTGTACCTGTCGTTGGCCGCTTAGCTTACTGTTATAAAATCGAGCCCAAGCCACTGTTCTCCCGCACTTCTACTTCGACGCAGTTCTGCTTCTGTGAATCCCGTCTTCTTCTTCTTCCTCTGGCTGCTTTGTGTCGGCAGTGAACTCTTCTTCTCCTTCTTCTACCCCATCTCCTTATTTCTCTGTGCCTCTAATCGATAGAGCTAGGTCGAGCTTCCTGTGTCGTCGTTGTCGTGCTTTTGTGCCGACGATTTCGTCGATGCTGTGCCGCCGATTCTTCTGGGCCGACGACTTTGATGTGTTGATTAGGGTTGCTGCTGCTGCTGTTCTTCTTATGTTGTACTGATTAGGGCTCCTGCTACTGATGTCTTCTACTCCAGGGTTTCTTCTTCTTTCTCTGGCCGACTACTTCCCATCTCCTCTCTTCTTCTTCTTCTACTGTTGTACCCGAGTATTGCCCTGCTACAGTTGCGTCTGGTTGTTGCTCCCGAGCTCCATGTCTAGCTATACAGTGCCCTTCTACTCTCCCTCTTGTTGTAAGAAATTCTTTCTCCTTTCCCCTTGGCTGGTTTGGTTTATTTCCTCCTTATTTGGCTAAATTACTCTACTTAGACTATTTTTTAGTATTAGGGGTGCTAAAATCTCTGAAATTTTGCTGATTTTCTTAATTAAAATACTGATTTTTTGTGGGGGGTGGGGGATTGATTTGTGTTGATTAGCTAATACTTTTAGTTTCATTTATTGGTTAGCCAATTTGAAAAGTTTTTGTTTTACTTTTGAGCTACATTTCATTGAGTTTTCAATGGGTGGTTTACCCAATTTTTTTAGGGTTTGCTGGACAGAATTTTTGAGAGGACGGATGTCCATTTGGGGGCTGGTTTAGTCCATTTTGAGGCTTAGCTGTCCGGCAAAGTTTATAAGTGATTTAACATTTTGAACGTTTTCCGATCTTGGATTTCTGATGTTTTTAGCAACTATAAATCCTTTATACGATTAGAATGAGACGCAATGTGAAACCCCTATCGCAGGTTTCCCCCAAATGAATCAGAAGTTTTCAAAAATTGAGTTACAGTAGTACACATCACAGAAAAGAACATACAAGTTTATTATTTTCCGTGATTTATTTACATACACAACGTATAGTAACAAATCTAAGAATAGTAGTAGCTACAATAATCGCATTCGCAGTTTGGATTTGTGAGTCGATTCTCCTGGCATTCCCCGATACCGATGAAGATTTTCAACCATACCTTCGCCAGCTCTTCTGGCGGAACCCTCTGCGGTGCGCTGGGACTTGCTCCTGTTGCTTAAAAACATGTAATTCAACTGGATTAGTCATACAAATATGACTATGTGAGACAATTATTTCGTGAATCAGTCTACATGCAGAGAAAGGGGTTATAGCAATATGCTTACAACACAATAAACAATTTAAATATAGATATGTATTTTCTTCCTAAAATCCCACCCTTTTAATTACATATAATAGGAAATACTTAGGTATGCATCTTGAATTGGCCACACCCCCGAAAGGCGAAATTGTAGGCTCACCCCTACTGGTGAATCCATAAGTAGATACCTCTACATCATAGGATTCGAAACCTTCGTATTTCCTTATGCCGGATTTTATGTTTTATTATCTTTCTTGACCGTAAAAGGGAAAAAAACCATTTAACATATAGGAGTTTAAAATAAACTTCCCCTCAGAAAATGTTCGTATCGCTATAATTTTCCCCTCGACCACATTTATTTGATTAGCGATTATCAAGTTTTAAATTCATATGCACAGGCAGTGTCCTTAGAAATAACAAAAATAATACATAATTCAAGAAATAAAATACTCACCAACGCTTTGTCTTTACCCTTATCTTTTGCTGTATTATTACCATGATTATCGCGGGACGCCATCCTCTTTTGTCCTAATCTTGGAAACCACTGAAATAAGATGCATATAGTTTGGGTTGCGTCTCGTTTTACTCATAGTATAATACTAACAAATTTGGAAAGTCGAAATCGATAAACTAAAAAAATAAGAGGAAAAGAAACGTTTAAAGCACAAAATCAGCTCTCAACTAGTGCTGGACAGCCATTATATAACTCGAATGGGCCAAACCAACCCCCAAATGGACTTCCGGTCCTCTGAACCTGATGTCCAGCAACTAATTAACACAACCAGCAGCAAAAGAGTAGCTCAAAATTAAAATAAAATGACCACGAAACAGCCAATAAACAGCTACAGAAAACAGCCCCAAAATCTGTACGTAAACAGCCCAACACATGACATAAAACAGCCACAAAAACAGTGACAAGGCGGCATAAAATCAGCATGAAACATAGTTGCAAAATAATCCTGAAAGTAATAAACTAACCAGCACAAAGAGAAGAAAGGGGAGGAGGAGAAGAGAGAGCACTGTTCAGTCAAGGAGCTCGGGAGCAGTAGCCAACAGCAACAGGGCGGCAGCAAGCCAGCAGTCCAACAGAAAAATAGTAGAAGAAGTAGCAGTCCAACAGCTAGGGGTCCGGGGTAGTGCTGCAGCAAGACAGTGGAGAACAGCAGCTTCGGCAGCAAGGAGCAACAGAGAAGAGGGAGAGCAGGTGGTTGAGAAGAGGCAGAAATTCACCCACTATTTAAAGAGGAGTAGGAGCGGTGAAGAGGCAAGAAGAAGCCAAACTAGATTTGTTAACTCAGCTAGGTGTCTCCATATCATTAAACCAACAACCAAGTGTCCAAATACAAGTCAAGTGTCAAACCTCAACACCCCAATGTCAAGCCAAATTTCAGCCAGCAAACATATCCAGCAACTAGATAAAACAGCCAGCCAGCACATCACAACAGCCAACCGACACAGTCAACACACCACACCAGCTAGCACACCAAGCTAGCCAGCACACATAAGTAAATCAGCCCACCACTAAAGGCAGCAAGCCCGGCCAGCCCACATAAAACGAAAAATCAAATGAAATCAAGGGAAACAGAAAATAAAATCAAATGAATGCGCAAAAGAAAACTCTTGAGGAAAAAATAAAATATCGTACTGCCTTTTTCATCATCGGGGATTGTAAAATAATTATTTATATAAAATCAAACATTATAATATGCGGTGTGTCATATTTGGTTCGTCACACGCAACCCAGTAAAATGAGTACTATAACAGTGGTTTCTACAACCAAGACCGAATTGGAATAAACTGAGAATGACGTTACAAGATAATCGTGGTGACAATGCAAATAAAAGTGTGGAAAAAGACAAAGTTGTGATGAGTTTTTTTTCCTGAATTAGTTTTATTCAAGTAATTTTATTACTGTTTTACTTTCTAAAATGAACAATGTCTGTGCATATGAGTTTAACTCATTAAAATATCGCTACGGAACAAAATGTGAGCGAGGGAAAAACATGAAGCGATATAACTATCTGAGGGGATATTTTATTTAAAAACACTTTTTCTTTTATACGTCAAGAACAAAATAATAAAACTCTGCATAGTGAAATGTGATGGTTTTGAATCCTATTATGCAAAATAGATCTACGGATGGATTCACCAGTAGGGGTAAGCCTACGGAAAGCCCTTAAGTGGGTGTGTCCAGAAGGATGCATCACCGGAGCATTTCTCATTTTATGTAACTAAAATTAAGGGGTAATTTAAGGATCAGTGTTGAGAATAATCAAATGATTGTTTTATTGTACTGTATGCATATTGTTATTATCATTATTGTTTGCATGTACAACATTTCATGAAATATTTATCTCGCATAGTCATAAGTTTTATGACTAACCCATTGTGGACCTATTTTTTTAGGCAACATGAGCGTCTCCCAGTGCTCCTAAGAGGATTCCTCCAAAAGAGTTAGCAAAGGTATGACTAAAGATCTTCGTAGGCATTGGAGAAGTTCATCAAAAACATAAGGACTCGTGTAGAGATCCGTATTGCGACTTCTGTATAGAATATAAGTAGTACTGATGTTAGTTTTCGTTTTATCGAATGATGTAATATTGAGAAATAAATGAATAAAATAATATTGATGTGTATGTTCTTTGTACTGTGGTATTAAATGTTGCGACCCTTTTTATTCAAAACTGTTGTCTGATGCTTGAAGAGCCCAAGAGTTGAGTCTCTACACCATGTGCACTATCTCCCGTGTGTGTGTGTGTGTATTATATATATATATATAGAGAGAGAGAGAGACAGAGATTTATATCTAATATCTATAAAGAAGTGTGCTTCATCTCTGAAATCCAACAACCAAACTGATCGCGAAATAGGAGGAAAAAGTGGATCCTGTAAAATTAGAACAATATTTATAGTCGGACACAGAGAAGAGAAGATGCAGCTAACGTAACAAATTTTTTCTATTAGTTAACATTCTAAAAGAGATGGTGGCATTCTAAAAGAGCCAGTACTTCTCCATTAATGAGAGTTGGAAACACACCATTTTATCTCAAATTTCTCTTTCATAAATTTTCTTAATAAAACGATTTTGCTCCCCCATGAAGAATACAGGGAGGAGAGGAATGGAAGGCGGAACGTGGGAGGATTTGACAGTCGATTGCTTAGTATTCATCCTCTACAAATTAGGTTTGGAGGATCTCACACTCGGAGTTTCTCTGGTCTGCAAATACTTCCATGGCGCCTCGATGGATCCAGAATGTTAAATAATCCTCGACTTCCAAGATTTTGATTTTAGCCCAAATATCAAATGTATCGCAAGATTCAAGCACGAATATCATGTCAATGCTTTCTCCTTTAATTCTCTCCTAAAATTCTACTCTACGAAAAGTCATGGGTATGCCACCAAGCTCTCCAGTCCATCCATCAGCGGCTCACCTTTATTCCCAGACCTAGTCTTGGCATCAATCGGAGATGGATGGCGCTTTGGAAGTGCTTGGGTGACGGAATCGTTACCTCAGTTCTCTTATGCAAAGGACTTAGCTCAAGGGCGATGGTAATCTCAAGGAGTACGGGAAAGAGGAGTTGGGGAAGGGAACATGCGCACAGATATGACGCATGCTCCCAAACATGCACAACCACTGAACCCCTAAGACGGCCTCAAAGTCTCGATGGGAAATCACCACGAAATCCACATGCGAACGGTACCCATCAACCATGATCGGTACGGCCCGACAGACTCCAGGGCAGGCCATCATACAGTCATTGGTCAGTGCGGTGCTGAGGAGACTTCGAGGGATCAAGGATGGTTGAAGATGTCGTATCGCGTGCTCATTGATGAAAATTTGCATAGTATAAGAATCCATGAGAGCGAACAACATTTGGTTGGCCACTATAACATGTCTAAATCGCCACCCCCCCCCCCCCCAGGGTATGGAACCGACAATAGCGTGTTGAGAAATCCTGGGGTCCTCCGAATCATCATCCTCTGCTACTTCATGTGAGGGGTCCTCGACCTCAAGGCAGAAGAGGTTCTTGCACCGGTGTCCGCGGCCGTAAGTTTCATCACAATTGTAACGGAGACCCTTAGACTTATTGGTCAGCCATTTCTCGATCGGGTTCGGTCGATCGCCCACCTTGCCCTTACTGGATCCACAACCGAACTGAGAGGGAAGAGCATTGAAACCCCTAAAAATCTTTTGTCGCTATGACATCCAAAGTGCGGTCGATTCATAAATATACGTTCTCGCAGACACGCGCGAGGCTCATAGTGGTGGTAAGGTCCAACGGATTTTGGAACTCCACATCAAGATGGAGACGAGTATGGAGGACCGTCGTGAAGAAGGGTACATGATGTACCTAGGGTTGTTCACAAACCAAATAGTTCCTGAATAATTCGGGAATCGGTTCTTAAAGATTTAATTAAGATTCTTATTTTTTCAAATTCAAATCTAAATTTGGATTTGAGTGGTATTCAAAATCGAATCTGAATAATATTATCTCTATTGGCAAGAATCGTGAATAGTTCATGAATAATAACTATATATAAGAGGCAGTGCATGGGGTCCCCGAGCATCCGCGACAGTGCTCCGGCCAAGATAGTTCCCGGCACGACTGCGCTCCTGCCGCTCCCCTGGGTTGTATTTCGGCATTTGCTCGATTTTATAATGCGCTCAGGAAGATGTGAGCGGCGGGAGCGCTATCATGTAGAGCACTGTCCTGGCAAGAGCACTGTCGCAGAAGCACAGGGGGCCCCCAATGCACTGTCTCTTGTATATATGTATATATATAGAGAGAGAGAGACATATATAGAGAGAGATCTAATATCTATAGAGGAGTGCACTTATTCTCCGGTATCCAACAGCCAAACTGGCCGCGAAATAGGAGGAAAAAACAGATCCCGTAAAATTAGGACATTATTTATAGTCACACACAGGGAAGAGAAGATGTGGATAACGTGTGAAGAGCTTTTTTCCGATCTCGACAATGGACTCAAGATCTGAGCGCAGTCTTCACAAATGGCCCTATGCTTTTCCTGCGCTTCTTCGATCACAATAAATAATTTAAGGCAAACCTTCGCGAGTTCTTCAGCACGCTTTGGCTTTTCTTTCATCATTACGGGAGCTCTCTTTGGAGCACTGGGTGATGTTCCTGCTATGTAGAAAAAATAGGGTCCATGATGGGTTAGTCATAAAAATATGACAATGTGAGTAAGGTATCTCTTGAACTGCTATACAAACAAACAATGTGATAAATAACAATATGCATACAAAGCAACAATAAGTATATATATATATATCTTAATATTCTAAAAGACTTGCAATATCTCATGTTTTTCCCAATTTTTCATCAAAAGGCTTCTTTAAATCTCAAAAATATATTCAAATATTCTCTCATTTTTTTAATTACATAACTCAAGAAATGTCAAGACATGCATCAAATGTGGGCCCAACTCCTTTAGAGCAAATGTATGCAAAACCCTACGTGTGAAATCCATCAGTAGGTACCTCCCAACATTAGAAGATTCAATCTAATCCTTAACATTTATCATATGAAGATTTTTAAACATCTTTTATCTTTTCCTATTACTTTACGGTCTATCAACTTACACATGATATGCAAACATAAATTTTAAAATATTAATTTCCCTCCGAATTTATATCGCATTTATTTGTCATTCATATTTAATTTCATAGCGATATTCCATATCAGCGATTTCAAAAAGATATGCACACGTAAGGTTACTTTAACAAAAACAGTATACAAGTAATATTCAAAATACTTTAATAGAGCATAATTCAAGAAATAAGAAACTCATTACAGTTTTTCCTTTCCCTTTATCCTTTTCAGCTTCATCACCACGTCCACGAGACGTCATCCCATGATTTCTTGGACTCGGAAATACCGATTTAGTACACACTTTTAATTGTGTTGCGTCTCTTAAATATTTGTAGAGATGCTAAAATTGATAGGACTTTTATTAAGGGTGTGTCGAAGGTTTGTGAATGTTATGTGTGTTTATAAAAAACATACACGCTTCAAACTTCAAAAAAATGTTAGTTTAAAATAGGTAAATAAGTCTAATTTCAACCCAAAATATTTATGAATAGCCGGCCAATAATCCCCTTCACCTGACAAGAAAGCAAATCCTAAACTCAAGCCCAAATTACTGCCAACAACACAAACCCAATTGAAATTCAAAACCCAAAAATAAGTATAAAATAACAAGCTTTAACAGCCAACAAGGAAGGCCCAAAGTGAGTTAAACAGCCATCCAAATACTAACAGTAAACCAAATAAGTATATTTATAGCTGGCGTAAGCAAAATACTAAACCAAATAAGTATAAATAGCTGGCCCAAGTAAAGGCAAAGCCAACCAAAATGAAAGAAGCAGCAACTTGCATTTGCTTTCAACATCCATCATGTAAACCCACAATAGCCGGCGAATGACCCAAAACAAAGCAATATATATTGCCCCCTCCCCTCTACCTAATCTAATAGGTAAAAATATAAAGCATCCAAGAGAAATTTCCCCCTTCAGCACAACAGCCAGCTACACTCAATCAAAACTGAAATAATAGGAGGGATCTTACAATGGAAGGAGGAAGAAGTTGTTGCACAACCGGTCCTTCTCGGACAAGCAGAGGTCTAGCCAAATCCTTCCAAAAACTCTGGAAGGGGTGCTAAAGTTGTTGTGTAGCAAGGGAGAAGTCGACAACATAGCGGAAGCAGCGGAAAAAATGCAAAAACAAGCGGACAACTGCCCTAGCGCAGCGGCAGAAAGGCAGCAGCCCTAGGTCAGTCGTAGAAGGCTCAAGGAGGGAGAGAGGAAGAGAACTTGCATGAGAGAGAAGTAGAGGGAGTCCAGGAGGAGCGGCAAGCTATGTAGCACGGGGACGGAAACGGGATACGAGATACGATACGAAACGGATACGGGAAACGTGATTTTTAAAAAATTTAGGATATGGGAAACGTTTTAAATTATTTTAATATAAGTATTAATTAATATAAAAATAAAACAACTAACAAACTATTTGTACATATCTTGAATTGTAACGAAAAAAATTAATAAGACTATATTATATATCATTGACATTTCATATAATGCTATAAATAACATTCAAGTAAACAAGCACCATAAAGAACAATCTATCACATGTCCACATCAATACATCATTACATCAATTGAGAGCATTGTTTTGTTACATTCGCATGCAAAATATCAAGTATAAAAATTAAACATTCTCTCCAATAGTATCAACTTCATCTTCAATAATCGAGAGCTCCAACTTTGGTTCATCAAGTGATAGATTAGCTATCTCAAGTGTACCTACATCTTCAAATGACTTGAAGCCATCGTCTGCAATATCCCACAATGTAGACTCTCCTTCATTGTATTTTTGATCTCTTCTAGAAAGAAGACGAAGATAGCTATGGATATTTATTATATCTTTTGCACGTTGCGGTGTCATTCTATTCATTTTCATTGAATGAATAAAGTAGTAAGTACTTCAATTTCTCTTGGCGCGTGAAGAAAATGATGGTTGTACTAATAACTTCAATGCAATGGTTTGAAGCGAAGGGGCCGGCGAGCCATGATTTATCCACCAAGTCTTTGGATCCAAGAGATAACGATTTTGAATTGAATCATAATCGTTAAAATCCCCTGATTTGTCAATGAACTCTGCATACTCCTTGGCGACCACATTACGCTACATTAAGCTTGGAAAATACTTTTTCAAGCATTTAATTCTTTCCTTGCTAACTTCCGGATCTTTATGAAGAGCAACTCTATTTGGATCCTCCGCTAGCCATTATTCACTATAATATCTAATAAAAAATTTGAGTTAAAATCAATTATATAAATGACAAATATAAATTTATAATTAAAAAATATACCTTGGATTCAATGAATGCGCAAAGCAATGAAGCGAAGTATAATTCTTGTTCCAATGATCCACTAAGATAGCATGTACTACCTCAAAAAAGGTAGACACATCTTCTCTTTTCCTCTCATAAGAGTAGATAGTCTTCCTCACCCTTTCAATCATTGTGTCTCACATATCATATAATAGATGAAGACAAGGCTTATCCGTATCGCAAAAGCAAATCATGTCATATATTGGATCGGTGAATGAAAGAATATACTCAATGGAAGCTCACCAATCATCATCCAAGACCTTCTCTTTCACATGTTTTGCCTTTTTCATATCATCATCACGATATAGAAGCCAATGATCACTAATAACCATTATTTGAAGTCCATTTTTTATAAGTTTGAATCGTTTTAACATGGTGATAATTGAAGCAAAACGAGTTTCGGCAATAGACAATAATTTCAAGCTCACAAACTCATTAAACATAGTTAATCTCATGGAATGATTCATTATATAGTTCTTAAAGAACATGACATCATCACCAATATGGGTAATCCACGAACATTTTTCATACGTAACTGCATTATTCTCTGAATTCTTAGCGGCACATATGTTCTTCAAAGCTAGATTGAGAGTGTGCACCACACAAGGAGTCCAAAAAATTAATGGAAACTCACTCTCAACTAGTTGGCCCGCCCCCTGGCAATTCGCCGCTTTTTTTGTTATATCCAGAACAACCTTTCATATCCGATTTCTAAAATGACCTCTTTGATCAAAGAGGCAATGAAATACTTGTCCTTGGTTTGACCTTCACAATTAACCGCCTTCAAGAACATTGCTTTTGAATTGGTTATTGCCATGAAATTATTGAGCGGTCTTCTTTGTGGATCGCTACATCCGTCGCTTACAATACTAACTCCTTTCTCTACCCACATCACTCGAATGGGAGCTAATCTTTTTTCAATTTCAATCTTCTCCTTCAACAAGAATGGGGTTTTTTGAGAATTATATCCGGGTGGTACGTATCCCGCAAGGTTATGACTAGCGACAATAGAATAAGATTCACTCCAATAAGGATTTCTTGCTAGATTGAAAGGCAACCCCGCTGAATAAAATGCCCTAGCAATTAAAGCATCTAAATGAGCTTTATCCTCATTATTGAATGCACTAGAAATTGGATTCTTTTCTCTACCGCTTGCATCATCATTTCTTCTCCGCTTATCACCAACACTTCCAACTCCACTTGAAGTACTTGGAGCTACCGGTATAAATTTTGGAAGTCTTCGGTCAATAAGCTCTTGAGCATCTTTATCTTCCTTCAACATATTCTTGTATGTGGAAGTCGGAACCTTATTACATGCTCCAATTCCACTACTTTTGATCCTCAATAAATGACCCTTCACAAGAGTGTATGATCTTTTGTAAGGCTTACCACAAAAATTACATGTCCAACTTAAACTTCCACCTGATTCGGTTAATTGTTTTCTCTTGTCACATATTTCCAAAAATCCTTTTCGTCATTTTCAGTAACGCCGCTACTTGAATTCATGTTATGAAAGATAAGACCTAATTTAAACAACAATGAAATTCATAACAAACAATGTTGACAAACTCATAATAAAATTGGATCATGTGAGAAATTCTTAGCTACACACATTTTTTTTGTACAATAATAGATTAATTGTTGAGTGGAAAATCCTAGCTACACGCATTTGTTACAACTATAAGTGCTACATAGATCACATCAGATTAACATGGTGCTAACATTAAGAACTCAAGTTTTGTGGAAGGAAGGTCATCAAGGGCAAGGGGAAAATCTCATCTCCATTACTTGTTTGAGTTGGAGTTGTTGGAGGATTATCAATGTAAATACCATAAGCAAAATTAGATTACTTTGTAACATGCAGAGAATACAGATGTAGCCGTACTTAGCAATATTTTTAGGCATATATTGGATATTAATATGATGCAGAAAGAATAAGCAGGAGAAGAAGGAGGAGAAGAAGGAGAAGCAGGAAAAGATGAAGAAGAAGAAGCAGGAGAAGAAGAAGAAGAAGGAGGAGGAGGAGGAGGAGGAGGAGGAGAAAGAGGAGAAGAAGAAGCAGGAGAAGAAGAAGAAGAAGAAGAAGGAGAAGAAGAAGAAGCGGGAGAAGAAGAAGGAGAAGCAGGAAAAGAAGAAGAAGGAGGATGAGGAGGAGAAGCGGGAGGAGAAGAAGAAGAAGAAGAAGAAGAAGAACAAGCAGGAGGAGAAGAAGAAGCAGGAGGAGGAGGAGGAGGAGAAGCAGGAGGAGGAGGAGGAGGAGGAGGAGGAGGAGAAGAAGAAGCAGGAGAAGAAGCAGGAGAAGAAGAAGGAGAAGAAGGAGAAGAAGCAAGAAGCAGGAGAAGAAGGAGAAGGAGAAGGAGAAGGAGGAGTACCTGCGAGATCGGCGGAATCGGGAGCGGAATGCCGGCGGGATCGGGAGCGGAACAGGAAAACCTAATGCGTAAAATGAAATACGCGAGCTCTACATCTCACGGAATCACGTATCCCCCTTGCGGGGATACGCGATTCCGAAAATAAAATATATTTTTTTAAATGTGTTTCCTGGAGTTTCGGAAACGCGTTTCTGGGCGTTTCCCGTATCTGGTACGTGTCCGAGTCGATACGTAGACCATTTCTAAGTATCCGTGATTTGTAGGCGGCAAGTAGTGCACGGGAGTAGAGAAGTAGCGTCGACGTAAGAAATGGAAGAGAAGGCGTGTGGAAGAGACAGAAGCCTGATTGGCATTTTATTAGCGTGAAAAAGCGGTGAACGGTGAGACCGACCCAATTCACACTCAATGCACCGCATAAGGTGAAACCAGATGTCAATTAATCAGCCCAAATAATGCTACCAGCCAACACACAAGTAAAGTGTTCAAAACAATTTACCCAATATAAAACTATTACATCCTCTTGACCATGACGACAAACTAGCCAACGTTGACATAAATAAAAGAAATGAAACTAATATAAATGTCAAAAAGATTATAAAACACAATTTCAAAGCAATTATCTCGAATTTTCAAAAAGAGCACAACTCAAAAACTTAAACAAACAAAAAGAAAACGAAAAAATAAATGTAACACTGACTTTCTTTCTCGTTATCAAGGATGTCAAAATGTTTTACGCATTTTATCATTTGTTTACAGAGGTTATCTTGTTTTCATGCAATGCGGGGTTGGAGGGGGTTGCAGAGGGTGGGTCGAGCATGCAAATAGGATGGTGGTTTGGTGTGACAATGAATGGTTGTGACGGGGAAGGCTTGGGGGTTGCTGTGACAATGAATGGTTGCGTGGCTGTCGTGGGATAGGGCAGGGCAAAGCTGAAAAAGGAGGTTGTAATTGATGTAGTTTCCTTTGCCTCAATGGCAAACCGAAGTTTTTGGCATACCAAGTGAATGTTTGCGTGTATGTCACTCATCTCGTGTGGGAACTCCGATGGCAAGGTTGCCCCATCAAGGTGATATGAGTGGTGGCGCCACTTTGAAACTCAGCTGTTGAAGGAACCGACGGAGGGAAGAGACATCAGACAGATTGGTTTAATACTGGCCTGAGAGAGATGACGATATCACAAAGATGAAAATAATATTAACATTGGAGAGACATACTCTTTCCGAAATGATACACTCAAGGGCTGGATCTCTACCCAACAGTGGGTTGACTCCAAAAAATTATAGCATGTGATACCTCTACCATAACAATACCATCTTATATAGACATTTCATGCTGCCTAATTATGAAAGTTAAAGTAATTTAATTTATAATAGATTAAAAAATCCATTAATATTAAATATTGTGGTGGAAGCTTTAGTACTCATATTTTTTATTCATTTTTGGAAAGGGGAATAGTTGTCCTTGGTTTATATGTAACATTGTAATGCATGAGATTGTTGTCGATACATATTGGGAAGGCTTGGGGGCTGCTGTGACGGCGAATGGATGTGCGGCTGCTGCTGGATAGGGCAGGGCAAAGCTGAAAAAGGAGGTTATAATTGACGTAGTTGCCTTTGCCTCAATGGCAGACCGAAGCTTTTGTCATAACAAGTGAATGTTTGTGTGTATGTCACTCATCTCGTGTGGGGACTCCGATGGCAAGGTTGGCCCATCAAGCTGATATGAGTGGTGGCGCGAGTTTGAATCTCAGTTGCTGAAGGAATCGACGGAAGGAAGAGACATCAAAGAAATTGTTTTTGTACTGGGCTGAGAGAGATGAGGATATCACAAAGATGAAAATACTCTTGTCCAATGTTGTTAAAGGTGAGCCTCAGGCGCGCCTAAGGCTAAAGGCTCACCAAGTTCAGAAGTTTGCGCCTTCATGTGTCTTATTTGTGCCTTTTCAACATAAAAGGCACGACTGACTGAGGTTTTTGTTGGAAATGTTTTTCAAAAAAAAAATAAGAACTCAACAATTTTTGATTGATTTGGTGTTTGTGAAAGATAGTTGTATGTTGGGACTTAGATATGATGCAAGTGACCACGCTGCTTCTATTTTTTAAGAGATATAAACATAATAATGAATGATTAATTAGTAGAATTAATGAAGAATCTGATCGAGAAGATGAAATGATGTTTGATGTTTATTATTTAAAATGGATGTGATTGTGTCTTGTCTTCGTCAAGGGTGTGCCTGCGTCTTGAGCCTTGCGCCTAGGCTCCAAGATCGCTTTGCGTTTTGGTGCGCCTCACGCCTTTAATAATTGAGCTCTTGCCTAAAAGAAACACTCAAGGGCTAGATCCTTACCCAATAGTAGGTTGACTTCAAAAAACTATAGCATGTGATATCTCTACCTTAACAATAATTTCTTATATAGACATTTCATGCTGCCTAATTATGAAAGATAAAGTAATTTAATTTATAATAGATTAAAAAATTCATTAATATTAAATATTGTGGTGGACGCTTTAGTTCTCATCATTTTTATTTGTTTTGGGAAAGGAGAAGGGTTGTCCCTGGTTTATATGTAACATTGTAATGCATGAGATTATTGTCGATCCATGTTGGGGCATCACATACCAGCGTCGTGCAAAACCGCCCAAAGATTAATTCAACGCCGCTTGTATTTTTTTCGTGCTTTTATTTTGTTGCTTTTTTGGTTTTTACCTCCTATGATGTTAAGCCCAATGAAGGGGCCCTTCTGAAACAATGTGGTTGAACTTGGGCCCACCCGGATATACGCGGGCAGGTTGGATTAAGGGGACATTATGCAAGTTTAATCAAATTCTCTCTCTCTTCTCAAGCCTTCTCTTCTCTCTCTTTCTTTTCATAACCTCGCTTCCTTAGATGCGCCCCTCATGATCGCAGCCGCTGCCACTTCTCCCGACTGATCTCCTGAGGATTGACTTCACTTCAGTCATTCCACGTCGTCGTTATAGGTTCTTGAGGTTCCAGGAAGGGAAATCAAACCTCCATCAGGATTTTTATCTCGCCCGACAACAAAGTAGATCTCAAATGGGGATTCCTATCAACTTGGCATTAGAGTGCACGTCTTCCTCTGATGGCATTCTACCCTTCCCCATGCCGACGTCTTCCATTCGAATTTGGACTCGGGCTGGGATTTTAATTCGATATCGCTTCAAATGAAGGACCAAATATACTTTGATCGGAAGACCAAGATCAACTTTAAATTATATATATACTATATAATAAGTTAACACATGAACAGTTTGCATTTGACACCAACTGCATATCCGCGCACATGTCCCCTTATCTGACTCCTCTTCCACGTCCTCCTTGACATTAACATATGCCTTAAGCTAAGTCCTCTACATGAGAGAATTGAGGTAACGATTCCATCACCCAAGCACTTCTGAAGCGCAATCCTTTTCATATTGATGCAAGGACTAGGTTTGAGAGTAAAGGCGAGCTGTTAATGGATGGAATGGAGATCTAGGGCACACCCATGGCTTCTCGCATAGCAGGGTTTTACGAGAGAATTAAATGGAAAAGCATTTACATGGCATTCGTGCTTGAATCCTGAGATGAATTTATTATTTGGGCAAATATCAAGGTCATGGAAGTCGGCGATTTTCCAACAATGTGGATCCATCGAGGCTCCATGGAAGGATTTGCAGACCAAAGAAACTCCGGGTCTGAGTGTAGAGACCCATATCTTGGGCTCTTCAACTGATTCAAGGATCAGACAACAATTTTGAATAAAAAGGATCACAACATTTTACCATAGTACAAAGAACAAAAACAGCAGCATTTTATTCCTTTATTTTTCAGTGTTACATTATTCAATAAAAAGAAAATTAACATCAGCACTACTTATATTCTATACAGAAGTCACAGTACGGATCTCTGCACGAGTCCATATGCTTTTGTTGAACTTCTCCAATGCCTACGAAGATCTTTAGTCATACCTTCTCTAACTCTTCTGGAGGAATCCTCTTAGAGGCACTGGGAGATGCTCCTGTTGCCTAAAAAAATAGGTCCACAATGGGTTAGTCATAAAAATTATGACTATGTGAGATAAGTATTTCATGAAATGTGGTACATGCAGACAATGGAGATGATAACAATATGCATACAGTACAATACAGCGATCGGTTGATAATTCTCAATACTGATCTTTAAACTACCCCTTAATTTTAGTTACATAAAATGAGAAATGTTCCGGTGATGCATCTTTTTGTCCACCACCCACTTAAGGGCTTTCCGTAGGCTCACCCCTACTGGTGAATTCATCCGTAGATTCCTATACATCATAGGATTCAAAACCATCACATTTTCTCATGCCGAATTTTATTATTCTGCTCTTGACGTATAAAATAAAAAGTGTTTTAAATAAAACATACCCTTAGATAGTTATGTCGCTTCACGATTTATCCCTCGCCCACATTTATCTCTTAGCGATATCTTAATAAGTAAACTCATATACACAGACATTGGTTATTTCAGAAAGTAAACAAAATAGAAAAGTACTTGAATAAACTAATTCAGGAAATAAGAAGCTAACCACAGCTTTTCCTTTATCCACACTTTTATTGGCAATGTTATTACGATTATCTTGTGACGTCATCCACTTCTTTTTGAGTCCTGGGAACCACTGAAATGATACGTACTTTTTATTTGGGTTGCGTCACATTCTAATCGTGTAAATAATATCTAGTCACTGAAAACATCGAAAAGCGGAAAACATCAAAAGATTAAATCCCTTATAAACTTTGTCGGACAGGTATAAGTAAGCCCTCAATATGGACTAAACCAGCCCCCAAATGGACATCCGTCCTCTCATAACTCTGTCCAGGCAAAGTCTAACAATATTGGGTAAACTATCTCTTGAAAACTCAACAAAATCAACTCGAACTTGAAACAACGCGCAAAAATTCCAAAATGGCTAACCAAAAAGCATTTAGCAAACATTAACCAGCCCTCTCCATAAAATCAGCATATAGTACCCCAAATACTCAAATCAGCCTAAAGTAGAATAAGTTAGCCAAATAAGGAAGAATTAAACCAAACCAGCCAAGGGAAAGCAGGAGGCAGTGCCTTGGAAGTAGCAGGGAGGCAGCAACTGAAATACAGCAGAGGCAGGGAAAAGCAGGGTAGTACTCGGATACAGCAGAAGAAGAAGAGAGGAGCAGAGAAGTAGTCGGCCAAAGAAAAAGAAGAAACCTTGGAGGAGAAGGCAGTAGCAGAAAAGCCCTAATTTCGTGCAGCAGAAGAAGAAGAAGAAGAACAGTAGCAGCAGCAGCCCTAACAGAAGAAGAGGGAAGCAGCAGCAGTTGCACAGAAAGCTCGGCAGAACCGTCGGCACAGAAGCGACAATGGCAAAGCAGCGTAGGCACGCAATGTCGATCGCACGGCGAAATCGATCGGCACAGCAAGGTCGTCGGCACAGAGAAAATGAAGGAGGAGGAGAAGCACTTCTTTGTTGTAGTAGAGCAGCTAGAGGAGGAAGAAGACGAGAATCGCAAAAGCAGAAGGTCGACGAAATAGCAGTGCGGGAGAAGCAGCGGCATGGGCCTTAATTTATACAGTGAAATCAGCGGCTAAGCGGCAAGATCGCGTCAAACACCGCTCCAAGTCCCTTTTGTCGAGCCCAAATTCACTCCCAGCCAACACCTCAACCTCCAGCACAAGCAATCAGCATTTAAAACAGCCAGCAACCATAACTATCAACACAGCCAGACCACTAAGCCAGCCAGCTCAAAAATCATCAGTCCATTAATTAAATGGTTAGCCTAACCCACCTCCAAAGTTTAGCATGCCCATAACTCATTTGATACCCAAAGTAAAAAAGAAAACGAAATAAAAACAAATGCGTTAAAGTAATTCGAAAAAAATTTCGGTGCCTGATTCATCACCGGGGATATAAAACAAAATTTTACACGTATTTTCATTTTTGGGTCGTTACACTCAGACCATCAAAATCAAATTTGCAGAGCTTCTTCATTGGAAAAATTTATGAGAAAAAATGGCGTGTTTCCAATTCTCATTATTGGAGAGGTGCAACTCTTTTAGAATGTCACCATCTCTTTTCGAAAGTCAATTAATAGAGGGAAAAAAATTTGTTGTGTTATTTAACAACCCCAAATGATAAAATGCGTAAAACATTTTGACATCCCCAATGAAGAGAAAGAAAGTCAGTGTTAAATTTATTTTTTTCATTTTCTTTTTGTTCGTTTAATTTGAGTTATGCTCATTTAAAAAATTGGAGATAATTGCTTTGAAATTGAGGTTTATAATCTTGTTGACATTTGATATAATTGATGTTAATCTTGTTGAAAAGGATAAAGGGAAAAGAAAAGTTGTAATGAGTTTCTTATTTCTTGAATTATGCTCTATTAAAGTATTTTGAATATTCCTTGCATACTGTTTTTGTTAAGATAACCTTGTCTATCCATATATTTTTGAAATCTCTGATATGAAATATCGCTATGAAATTAAAAATGGATGGCAAATAAATGCAATATAAATTCTGAGGAGAAATTAATATTTCAAAATTCATGTTTGCATATCATGAGTAAGTTGATAGACCATAATGTAATAGGAAAGATAAAAGATGTTTAAAATTTTGCATATGAGAAATATTAAGCATTAGATTGAATCTTATGATGTAAGGAGATACCTACTGATGGATTTCCCGCATAGGGGGTTTGCCTACATTTGCCCTAAAGGGGTGGGGCCCACATTTGATGCATGTCTTGACATTTCCTGAGTTATGTAATTAAAAAATGAGAGAACATTTGAATATATTATTGAGATCTAAAGAAGATCTAAATGAGCCTTTTGATGGAATTTGGGAAAAATCTTGGATACTGAAACTCTTTTAAAATATTATGATATATATATATACTTCTTGAGTTTTTGTATGCATATTGTTATTTATCACCTTGTTTGTTTGTGTAGCATTTCAAGAGATACCTTACTCACATAGTCATATTTTTATGATTAACCAGTCGTGGATCCCATTTTTTCTAGGAAGCAGGAGCATCACCCATTGATCCAAAAAGAGCTCCCCTGACGGCGGAAGAAAAGTAAAAGAGTGCCGAATAAATCATGAAGGTAGGGCTTAAAATATTTATTGGCATCGAAGAAGCGCAGGACAAACATAGGGCAACCTGTGAAGATTGGCAATGTGCCTTCTGTAACCAAGACGATTAAATATATGTATCTTGTATCATTTGTAAAAACTTGTATAAATTTGTAAATGGAATAAAAAGTTGTGTTGTGTTTTACTTTGTACATTTTGGGCATTTTTTATGTTATATGTTGCGACGTATAAATTGAGAACTACGCTTAGATCTTGAGTCCATTGTGGAGACCGGAAAAAGGTTCTTCACAATCTCACTACATGTATATCATCATCCATCGCTCCTCGCCACCCGTGGAACGTCGTTAGTTGCTCCAACACAACGTCATAGGCATCCCACCACACTAACGTCCACATGCGTCCATGTCGCCGTCCCCATCTTTGCCCCCATCACCACCATTGTGAAACAACTCCCTCCGTTCCTTGCCCTAACCCTGATTGCTTTTCTACTGCAACAACCCACATCCTAAACCCTACACAGCACCTGACTGCAAGTCCCTCAAAGGTTATCTTCATCATTGTAATATTAATGTTTCTCTCATTTTGGTATGTAACACACAAAATTATCAGATGGGCAACCTAACAAGGAATGCTCTCTAGCAAACAATACAAAATTTCACATTTATATTAGAAAATATTTAAATATCAGACAAAAAAACTGTGACGCTGAAGAAAACTGTTTTTGCTGTTAGCGCTTCTCCATAAACTTGCTGGACTGTTCCCGTACTTTGTTAAACAACATCTGCAGTAAATCCATTGGTAGACAGAATAATGACATGGAGTTACTATGTGTACCTTTGGCTTTACTGCTAAACATCCCTGCAACAGCAGCAAGGCTCTCTTCACTTGACTCTGGAACCTAGAGTAAAGAGTATAATCAGAGGATGTATTACAAATAAGAAATTTAATATTATAGGTAATTAGGTATTCACCCAACAAGGCCTGACTTCAAATTATAATATTCTATGATAGTGTAATTCTAGAAATTATAAAATGGAGAGAACAATTTGATGAAGGACAGCAGAAAGTTTCACATTGCAGATGACAAAACCCACACTGATGGCAATGCTAAATTCTCACTGTTACTATAGCATGGGAGGGAATATTGTTACGAAGGACCATAGGGATAACAAATGCTTTGAGGCTCATACAACCAATTCAAAGAAAAATAAAGACTCGGAATTTTGTATGATTTTGCATGATTTTGTATAATCAGAGTATAATCTCATGAAGGTCAGATTAGATTTGGTGTAGGCCACTGAAGGCTATAAACAAGAGAATCTATAATGAATTTCCTCTCCCGTGTGATGTGGATAATAACACATATGGGCCTACAAGACAATTGGAGCCGAACATTTTGTGTGGATGGCCGATCTATGATATTTAGTTAATTTTTGTAGATTTTTTATTTTAAAATGTTGTCATGATAGGAAAATCATGACCGTCCTTGATGACCCATATTCTATAAATAGGAATAGAAGGTTTGTTTAGAAGGCATTTGAAGGTTGACTAAAAATTTCTCCTTCTGTTCACCCGGTGAGGAAGCAGGACCCAAAGTGTGAAGCTTCCAACTTACCACTCCTCTCTACATCTAGCCGGACACCTCTTTTCCCCTTCCATACCACTTGCCGGACACCCCTTCCTCCCCTAGCCTTCCACACACAAGCTCACCTCCTCCCAAGAAATTTCACCACCACCTCCATCTTAATTCCCCTCTTCTTCAGTTTTCCGGCGATCGCAGCTACCTCCACCGGCTTTATTTGGCCGGCCACCCCTCCATCCCTCCTCCCAAGTCATCTCCAAACTACCCCACTACTACAATTCTAACCAATTCCAAAAAATAGGCTCTCCTAAATCATTATCATCCCCTCAGCTCCCACTACCCCCTTAATCCCATCATTCCCACTCACTTACCCTACCTTCCTGGCCACCAAACGAAACCCCCTCCATGGCTATTTCCACTGCCAACTAAAATTCCACTTCCAACAGCTCTCCAAACAGCAGATTACTCCAATTAACCCCTTGTCCTAACCCCACTATAAAATCAGAGAGCAAATCCAGCCCTCGTTTATGCTTCCCCGCCCCATCATTCCCCTCTACAGCCCCTGGACCCGCTTCCCAGCAAGCCAAATTCCACCCAGCAGGAAGCCAGACCCCTCCCTCTCTCTGTTTTAAATCCAGAGGCTGTCCAGTAACCATTGCATCCCCTGGAACATTCATCCAGCACACCAAATTCTCAATTAATGCAATTCAGTCCTGTCCAGTCCATAATCAACCCACAAATCCACAAGTAAACATGTCCATCTGCCTCCCTTGCCCTACCGGGTCCATCCAGCCCGCAGAATACTACAACCAGTAGTCCAGCAACCTCGTCCAGTCCCCCGATTCCCCTCCTACAGTCCCGAATCAGTCTTCCATAGCCTTTTCAGCCATCGACATCTCATTGGATCTCTATTGGGCCTTCTATCCCGTGATTATTATGAGTTTATTGCTTGATTGCCATTTCTTTGTGTGGAATCTCGTGTGAATTCACTATTTCGGAAAATAATAGTCTGTAATCACTGAGCAAATGTTATCTTGTGACGTGCTGGGTTTTGTTCGTCCAAGTATTTATTTTCTAGCACACTCATGTGTGTGTATTACATTATTTTTTTCTCATAATCGTGACTACTTGATTGTAATTGTTGTGTCATAATATTTATAATTTCAACGTTGCAAGTATAGTATCAGGATTCAAAATCATTCAAGCATTCATAGAGTTGACCTACACTCTTGCTCACCCTTCTTACGGCATTGTGGTTCATAAGCTTCCACCATTAGAGTTTCATATGCCTTCAAACTCATTAAAAACCAGGTTTATACTTGCACTGCATACATAATAGTAAAGAACACGGCATAGATAATAGTAAACTAGTAAAGAACAGTAACTTCAAATCATGCTATTTTATATTTGTATTATAGGATTCATTTTATTACTTGCACAGAGGACGTCCATGAAGCAATGAATAGCTTGCTTCCATTGTGACATGAAAGACATGTATTCAAGTTGCTGAAATAGCCTCTCTATAAATGCAAGGATAGGACTACGTATGAAAACACCTTCACACCGCCTGCATAAGAGCTTTACCTATTGATGCGGCACAGGCGTCACACCAGCCCGCCACCCTGGAGTCCCACCAAGGGGCCCACCTGGAGTCAGCACCATGCGGCTTTCATCAAGGCCGCGGATCAGTTCGTGATGAGAGTGTTGGTGAAGACCTCTTATCTAGGAGGCCTGTGGATCGAACCCCGGCCTCAACAACCTGCCGCATGGTGGTAACTTCATGGCGGAGAGCTGGTTGGGGTGTACGGGCCGCGGCCCTGATGAAAGTCGCCTGGTGCTGACTCCAGTCGGGCCTCCTGGTGGGACTCCAGGGTGGCGGCAGGTGTGACGTCTGTGCCGCATCACCTACTGTCGTAAACCTTTTTATCATAAAGATAGATTTGATAACTATCATGTAGAATGTCGGACAAATATATTGCAAATAATACAGGAAAATTATTGCTAAGTTTCAAATGGGGTAGTTCACTAGTAAAGAACAAGTACTATGTTTTCAAGGATAATCTATTATTAGGCAAATTTGACAATCCAAAAACCATGTCAGTTTTTAGAAGTCATATAGCATCAATGACAAAACAATAGATGATTAAATAAGATTGGGATTCTACGAACTATAAATGCAAGAATTCAAATAAAATGATTTCAAACAATGAAATAAATTGTAACCAAAAACGTAAATAAAACAATGATGGCAAGTTGAACTACTTGAAGTATCACAAAATACCAGCTGAATAGTTGAGACAACGCGAGCAAGTGCTTTAACAATATTCTCTACAACATTTGTGTTTTTTGGTTCCCTGACAAAAAAAACAATGACATTCCTTATGCAACATTAAAGTCACAATCAAATTGTATAATAATTAGTACAAGAAAAAGTTCTTCACCAATTTATACAAAATAAATGGTGCCCACCTTACTCGGAAATAATTGAACCTAACTAACAAATTTTGCCAAACAATTTATACGTTAGGTTATTCAAAAGCACCTTATTAATACTAGACTCTTACACTAATCCTTTTAGACATCAAAAACGACCTACCATCCTTCCCTAGCAACTCTTAACGGGTTATAGCAATAATTTTCACACCCAATCTTATTGGCTTTTCTTCTGCTCTCAAAAAATACAACAACACTCGAGCCTTTATCCCACTAAAGTGGGGTGGGCTATATGGATCCTTTGTCGCAACTGCTCTCAAAAAATAACAGAATTATTTTCCTACAGTTTCACCATTAGTCACCTATTTTAATAATCCAACTTACACAAAATAATTAACAAATCTTGGTTAACAATTTACAAATCAGGTTACTAAAAGCACATATTTTTAATACTAGTTTAATTTAATCCTTCCAGGAATCAAAAATGACTTTACATCCTTCCCCTAGAGCGCTTAATGTCCACAGCAGTAATTTTGACTCCCAAACTTATTTGCTTTTCTTCTGTTCTCAAAAAATAACAGAATTATTTTTCTACTTGGATTCACCATTAGTCATCTATTTTAACATTCCAACGCCGAATTTAACCCTCAATTACCCTTCTTATAACTGGGTATACATGGAAGTAAGGCTAAAATGCCAGAGAAGTAATATAACAGTTTATTTGAGGCTACAACTGTACAAATAGATTCTTTTTCTGTTATTATTGTAGAAAAGTAGAGCATGAAACTTGTGTGTTGTATTTCATTTATTTACCTTCAAGTATGATTACATATATATAGGAAGAGAGGAAGAGAGAAGTCCCAAAGTATACAATGTGGGACAAAACAAAAGACATAAAAGGCTTAAATGGACCACAATTACAATGTGCTTTTACACATTGATTTACTATCTTCTAACACTCTCCCGCAAGCTGGAGCATACAAATCGTAGGCACCAAGTTTGGATAAGAACTGTTGATACAATGGCCGAGGTAGAGCCTTAGTAAAGATGTCATCAACTTGCTCAGAGGCTGGAACATGTTCCAATTCAAGTTTCTTCAGTTGGACTTTCTCTCGGACAAAGAGACAATCAACCTCAATGTGTTTTGTTCGCTCATGGAATACAGGGTTTTTTGCAATGTGTATAGCAGACTAACTATTGCGGAACAGAGTTGCAGGAGAGGAGAGTTTGACACCCAAATCACAAAGAAGGCTCTCCAACCAGGTAAGTTCAGAAACGACAGCAGCCATTGCACGATACTCGGCTTCAGCAGAGGAGCGAGCCACCAGCGATTGCTTCTTGCTACGCCATGTGATGAGATTTCCTCCAAAGTAGGTACAGAAGCCAGTGGTAGATCGTCGATCATCAAGCGATCCCGTATAGTCAGCATCGATGTACGCGACAAGAGATAAGGAGGATTGCTTGTATACCAACCCTCGTCCCGGGGCAGCTTTCAAGTACCTGAGGATGCATTCGACAGCCTGTAGATGAGAGATTCTTGGTGAATGCATAAAGCGACTAACCACTCCGACAGCAAAAGAGATATCGGGCATTGTAACTGTTAGGTATGTCAGTTTTCCTACAAGACGCCGATAATATTCAGGATTTGTAAGCAGGGAATTTGATTTTGTTACATGAGCACTTAGCTTGTAGTTGACATCCATAGGTGTTTTTGCGGGTTTACATCCAGAATAACCCGCAACCTGAAGAAGGTCAAAACAATATTTTCGTTGAGACAGGACCAGACCATCAGGTCGTCGAACAACCTCAAGTCCAAGGAAGTATCGAAAGTTTCCCAGATCTTTGTTTGGAATACAGAGTTTAAGAGTTGTTTGATTTGTTGTATCTCGGTGGAGTCATCGCCAGTTATCAAAATATCATTCACGTATACTAAGAGAATGACAGTCCCTGTGGATTAATGACGAGTAAAAAGAGAGTAGTCAGTCGAGCTCCGCTGGAAGCCAATATCACAAACAGCCATGCTAAATTTTTCAGACTAAGCCCGAGGGGACTGTTTGAGACCATAAATAACCTTGCGTAGACGGCAAACCCGAGACTCCCTCGTGGTCTCAAACCCGGGAGGTTGGTACAAGAAGACCGCCTCCTCAAGATCACCATTAAGAAAGGCATTTTTAAAGTCCAATTGATGTACGAGCCAGTGATGGTGAACAGTAAGTGAAAGAAGAACCCGAACAGAGTTAAGTTTGGCTACAGGGGAGAAAGTCTCCTCATAATCCAAGCCTTGTTGTTGAGTGAACCCACGAGCCACAAGACGGGCTTTGAGGCGGTCGATCGTCCCATCCGGAGCATGTTTAATTGCGAAGATCCATTTACAGCTGACGCAGGACTGGGGGGAAGGAAGGGGTACCAGATCCCAAGTATGATTAGCCCAAAGGGCCGATATCTCAGCCTCCATTGTCGCACACCACCCAGGATGTTGAAGAGCCTCCTGCACAGTGTTAGGAAGAGAAACAGAGGAAAGAGCAAGAGCAAATTTGAGCAGAGGAGGAGAGAGCCGATGTAACGAAATGTAGTTTGCGAGTGGATGAGCCGCAGAAGCAGAGATAGGATCAGCTGAACGCGAGATCGTACTGGTAGACGGTTGCAGTGGTTGGGCTCCGAAGTTCGGCTTACGGCAGGTGTAGACACGGATGAGAGGTGGTTTGGGTGGTGGTGGTGCCGCATAGGGTGTTGGAAGAAGAGAAGGTAGAGGAGTCATGACTGGGATTGCAGGACGGGGCACGGGTTGCAAACATGGAGGTACTACAATGGATGAGTGAAAGGATTAGTCTTCCAGGAAAGTAACATCAGCTGAAATAACCACTTTTCGGTCGACGGGAGAGTAGCATACATACCCTTTTTGAGTGCGAGAGTACCCTACGAACATATATTTCGTTGCACGAGGGGCAAATTATCCGTAGGTGGACCAAGATTATGAACATAGCAGGCACACCCAAATATCTGAGGGGCAAGAGGAAACAGAGATTGAGAGGGAAAGAGGAGGCTAAACAGAGTGGCGAAATTGAGAATGGAGGAAGGCAGGCGGTTGATGAGATGACATGAAGCCGACACTGCAAAGTTCAAGTATTTGATGGGTACCTGCATTTGAAGCATTAAGGATCGGGCAACATCAAGAATATGCTGATTTTTCGGTTCAGCCACACCATTTTGTTGAGAAATGTAATCACAAGATGTTTGATGTATTATTCCAAATTCAGCACAAATTATAGTGAACGTACAGCTCGTATATTCCCGTGCATTATCAGTTTGAATGATTTTAAGCGGAGAGGAGAACTGAGTACGAAGTTCAGTAACAAACGTACGAAAAATAGAAGTGAGTTCGGTGCAATCCCTTAGTAAATATAAGCAGGTCACTTGAGAGTAATCATCAATAAACGTTACAAAGTAGTTGTACCCAAATACAATAAGGCCTTTATAAGGGCCCCAAATATCAGAATGAACAATAGATAAAGGAGTAGTACTCCGGTGACAAACAAGACTAAAGGAAATTGGATGTTATTTACCAAATATACATGATTCACAAGTAAACTCATTTAACGGGATATCCGGAAGAGTTTGTTTGAGAATTTGGAGGGGAGCATGTCCGAGACAACGATGTCATTCAATCGAGGAGACGATAGAAAGTGTAGATGGAAGGACATCAAGAAGATAGAGCCCAGGAGACAGCCGTCTGCTATAAATAATATTTCGTGTTTGTCCATCTTACACAACAAAGGAAGATGGTGAGAATGTAATATTGCAGTCAAGATCCTGCGTTAGGCGACTAACAAAAAGTAAGTTGAACGGGGATCCCGGAACATGAAGAACCGAGATGAAGGAGAGGGTAGGTGTGAGATGGATGTCAGCAGCTCCTGCGACAGGGGTGGAGTCACCATTGGCCACAGTTATGAACTTGGAATGAGGAGAAGCCAAGTATTGCAGAAGCTTCTGGCAAGTAATGTGATGGGTGTCACCAGAGTCCACAATCCAGTGGGAACTCCGAGAGAGACATGATATACCTTCATTGGCAATGGAAGCCACGGAGCCCAAGGAGCGAGCAATCACCCCTTGGAGTTGCTGAAGCTGAGTGCGGATAGCATCAATGTCAGACTGAGCAGTTGAGGAACTCGAAGTAGTAGGAGAGTGCGGAGAGTCGGCCTTAGTAGAGGCATCAAGGTGGGATGACAGACCATGCTTACGATAACAGATGGCCTCCGGATGATTGTCCCGGCCTCAGAAAGTGCATTTAAGGGAGGATTTTCCAATACGTTCTCGTCCTCGAGACAGATGGCGACCCCCACAGGTTGAAGGACCATGATTGGAGTTAGATGGCGAAGGTAGCTGAAGAAGGGCTGGAGAGGGCATAGGAGCCTCGGGTGGCGGGGTGACCTTCAGAAGCATTGAGCAGACATCGGAGAGAGAGGGAGTCGAGGCAGAGGAGAGTATCTGAGCTCGAACACAATGCAGATGAGGAGGAACCCTTGCCATCATCATGGCTATCCCGACGGCCTCTTTTTGCACATGTTGGGCAACCAGATCTGTAGTAGGGGGTTGGTGTTGTATCCAACCCTCAACAAGTGTCTTGGCTTTGACAACGAAGGAATTCATATCGTCAGGTATCCCGAGATCAAGGGATTGAAGATCAGTGATGATGTTAAACAGATGTTAGAGGCTGTTTTGGCCAGAATAGAAGGAATGGAGTTCCTCTGAAATGGACTTAGCCGTGTCATGATACATGATCATCCTGTAGGGCACGGTATCCATGGAGTTAAGAAGCCAAGATTGCACATGGCCGTCATCACAAAGCCACTCATCAGTAGGAGGGACCGGAGGAGCCCGGGTCAAGTGATGAAGAAGTCATTTCGTATGGAGCACCCGACGAACGGAATGTACCCATTCCACAAAGTTTTGTTCTTCAGTGAGACATATGGTGGTAATCCTGAGTTCATTCCGAAGATCAGGAGTGGAAGTAGCAGCCCGAGGCGGCAAAGGCGAAGCAACAGCGGACTCGCCAGAAGCAGTAGTGGAACCCACGAAACCGCAGCAAGGAGACCAACCGGGTCTAGCCGCAGGAAGATCCTGGCCATAGCGGGAAGATAGAAGCCGTCGAGGGAAGGCTGAGGCCGCATCGGGTACACCGAGGCCGCAGCGGGAAGAGTCGGCAGGAGAACAGATCAAGGCGCAGCGATCTGAAGGCAACAGAGGCCAAAAGAACAGAAGGTCGGCAAACAGGTGCTTGATCGGGCGGATAGAGACAAACCGCAACCAACAACCTCGAAGCGGTTGGAGAGGAGAGGCCACCTTGACGAGAGAACAGGAGAAGCCGCACGATCTCGGTGTTAACACACCAGCAGCAAGAGGCCGCGACCAAGATGCGGAGCCCGCGGCGGGTAGAGAAGTCGCAGCGAACAAGCAAAGGGGGAACCAAGCGAGAAGTCGTAGCGACTAAAGAAGCCGCAGCGGCTAAGAGAAGACCGCACGAGAAGCACACAATGAAAAGGGGAAACGGCAGCGGGTAAGGAAGCCGAGGCGGGTAGGGAAACCGCAAGGATAGGGAAACCGCAGCGACTAAACACGGAAGACCGCCAGATCACAGTGAGCACACCAGCGGCAAGAAAGGATGTCGCGACCAAGAGGCGGCGAAACAGCAGTTGGGAAAGTCGCTGCGAAACAAAGAGAAGTCACAGCGACTCCGAGAGGAATCCGCGCGAGTAGCGGGGAGAGGCGAGAAGGCGGGTAGAGAAACAGACCGCAGCAAAAAGAGGGAGAGGGCCCCACCAGTCCGAGAGAGATATAAAAGGGAGGGGCGGGAGAGAGGTGGAAGCCACGAGAGAGAGAGAGAGAGAGAGGAGCGGTTAGAAGCTTAGTCGCTGAAGGAAAAGGAGGAAGCCGCAAGACTAAGAGGTTAAGCAGGAGAACAAGCCGCCCGGTTAACCGGAGGAGCGGGCGTTAAAAAAAAACAGACCGGTTATGCCTCTGATACCATGTAGAAAAGTAGAGCAGTGAAACTTGTGGGTTGTATTTCATTTATTTACCTTCAAGTATGAGTACATATATATAGGAAGAGAGGAAGAGAAAAATTTCAAAGTATACAATGTGGGACAAAACAAAAGACATAAAATGCTTAAATGGGCCACAATTATAATGGGCTTTTACACATTGATTTACTATCTTCTAACAATTATTATTCAGTGTCCAAATAATAATTGAAGAGATCAACAATGGTGCTTCAGGGAGAAAATAAAGAGTAATAAAAACCACCAATCATCATTATCTTCGGTGACAAGAAATAAATATAGAAAAAGGCTACAGCATAGACTTTAGAAAAATAAAACTTATATATAGCTGATATTTGATGACAATAACTGCACCAATCTGCCATATACCAAAACCTTATTCTCAAAAATACCTTAACCGACCACATTTTAAACAGCGTTGAAGCTTTTTTCAGAATTTGGAAATACTCCCTTTTACAATACAAAAAAGTTTACAATAAGCCGGCTACCCTTTTCACTGCTGCACAGCTAACTAGTAATATATTTCAAAGGTGATAATCAGTGTCAATTTTCAAAAGGGCTGCAAATTTCTTGTTGTATTAACCATTGTTGCAATCAAACTAGTGTAAGAGTTTATGCTGAAAAATTTCTGCATTGAAGCAGTGATGATGCTAGAAGTCAAGTGGATAATATCACTGACCATATCCCAAATACTTGGTAAAAATCGTTAGCCACCCAGAAAGTTTCATAAAAGATTCTTTCAACAAAAAATTCATGTTATCTGGGTTACTGCTGACCTCTTGCCATCTATCCCCTGGAATTTTCTACTTATTCCACCTATCTCTTTCGAGTCGTTATGTTTTCCATGTAAGGAAAGAACCAAGAGAGAGAAAGACATGCGAAGATGGTAGGCATGAAGACATTAGGGGTGGATTCCAAATATCAATTCACGTGCTATCTAAAACTACTACAAAGAACCGAGTCATTGGAATAGTGAATGTCCAATGAAAGAAAAATCTTCAGTTGTTGATATTGCAAAAGAAGATTTAGGCTCTGAAGCAAACATGGTATTGTAGTGGTTGATTATGCACATTCATCCGATCAGTGAATATCAAATTCGGGTTGCTCTTTTAATGAGTCCACACAAGGAATGGTTCTCAACATACGAAAAAATTGATTGATGAAAATGTTTTGATGGGCAATGATGCATCTTGCAAGACTGTTACTAACAAGAAGAAGGTTGCATTAATTGAAGAACATGGATACAATCCGGAGCAAACTCCGGCCAAGATTAAGGAGGTTGGGTCCTCCAATGATCCTTCTCTCCCAAGAGAGCCCAAAAAACCCTAATGATCAAAAGAAAAACATAACACTCTCATACCACCTTCTTATATAGAGGGGGGGCTCACATATCATTAACATGAAATAAAAATAAAACAAAGTAAAAGAAGATACGCCCATGTGCGTAACAATACACCCTGATAGAAAATTGACCTTGCCCTCAAGGTTAGAGCATCGTCCCCCAACTAATAGTGATATGCTCGCAGGGGGCCAGACGTCGAGGTGCCCGGAGCGCCGTCCGGAGGTACAGCTGTGAGCATCAGCGCGTCAAAGTCAGCTGCGGTGAGCTCGTGCACGTCATCCCTGATGATGCACCGGAGCTCCTTCATAGGACAAGCATGAGCAGGCGTGTAGGGTTGTTTGCAACGGTAACATAGACCCTTACTCCGTAAGTCATTGTACTTTTGGTTGGACAGACGGTGAGTGCCCTAACGGTTGTTGTGTGGGCTCGTATTGGGTGGGCGAGGTAGAGGACGTGGCAGAGGTGGGTGTTTCGACGGGGGAGCAAACTATGGTTGGTAAGGAGGTAGTGAGGAAGAAGGGTCCTCGGACAGCGCGAGGAATTCGGTTTCCACTAGTGGAGAGAGATCAATGGTTTGGTTAATAGTTATTAGCTTAAGGGTGATGAGGCGGGCGCGAATATGGGGTTGTAGGTCGTGCATGAAGTAGGACAAGTAATGGCCGGGTGAAAAATCTGGAAGATGGGTGACCAGCTCGATAAATGCATCCACGTACGAATCAATGGAACCGGGCTGACGGACTCCGCAAAGGCGCTCGATCATGGAGCCGGTGAAGCGATGATCATATCGCTGAATGAGGGCCTTTGTGAGAGATGTAAAGGTAAGGTCGGGGGAGGTCGGGGGAGGTCGGGGGAGGTCTGGCAGAGTCAGCGGGGCCAATGGAGGGCGGACCCTTCCATGTTGACGATTGTTGTGGGGACCTGCCGCGCTGGAGGAATCTGGTGAATAACAAAAAACTGTTCGGCGTGGGCAATCCACCCAAGTGGGTCAGTCCCGTGGAATGTGGGGATGTCGATACGTGGGGGTTGTGGAGGTACGCTCTTCAAGGCAGGATCTGCGGGGGCCACTGTGTTGGGGGAGTCCAAGGCGGAAGCAATAGTAGGAGGAACGGAGTGTTGGCCGGTCTGCAAGTTGTGGAGCATGGCTATAATGGTCGTGAGCTGCTCGGCCTAAGCCTTGAAACGAGAGTTGAGGGCGGAGAGTGTGTGTTTGATGGCTTCCACGCAGGATTCCATCCGGCTCTTCGGCATATGAGGACGATTGCACAGATCTGGAGGTTGGCCGGAGAGTGTCGGAGCCAGGAAAGGTGTGCTGGCTGCGGACGAGCGCTACGGAATAGCTGGCGACGGCCGACTGGAGCAGTGAATGCGGCGGACTGCGTGCAGGGAGTCGAAGGGCTGGATCTGGCGGAGGCACGACGGATCTGGGTCGGGCCGACCACGGACAGGGAAGACATGCGTCGTTGTCGTCGAATGTGTCGAGCGCTTCGCGCAATTCGGGGGCAGACGCCGCAGACTGTGGAAGTCGATCGGGTCATCGCGGGAGGAACCCGGACAGACGCGATGCGGGGCGCGGAATCTGGACGACGGAATCGGGCCGAGGAATCCAGATGCGATCGGGATGTATGTAGGGCACAGCCGCATGTGATGGATCTGGACGAAATCTGGCGGCACAATGTAGGCGGGAGCGGCAGGTTGGACCAAATGTTACTAACAAGAAGAAGGTGCATTAATCGAAGAATGTGGATACAATCCAGAACAAGCTCTGGTCAAGATCAAGGACGTTGGGTCCTCCAATGATCCTCCTCTCCCAAGAGAGCCCAAAAAACCCTAATGATCAAAAATAAACATAACACTCATATCACCTCCTTATATAGGGAGAGGGGGATCACATATCATTAACATGAAATAAAAACAAAACAAAGTAAAAGAAAATACGCGTGCGTGCATAACAAACACAGCCAATATTGGTTTTATTCAGGTCAAGATGTGTGATGATGTTTTTAGGACTATAACAAAAGTTGGATACGTTTTAGCTGAAGAATAATCCAACCTCTTTAGGAATCAAACTCTAAAGGTTTTAGATACAATTGTGAAAGTGGAGTCTCATGGATAACTAAAAGGGCTTTAGTGGTGTAACATCCTTAATTTTATGACAAAAAAAAATTAATTTGATTTCAAGGTCCAACCTCAAGTAAATTTGGTCGAGCCGCGTCTCGTCGAGGTACAAAATTAGTTATTTGTAAAATAATCAATTTATTAATCATAGTCGTTAATCATGTACTCGACGCGTTTTTTTAATGTTAACGTGATGGCGTGGCATTCACATTCTAAATAATGGAGTGGAATGATCATCTAATAATAATTTAGAAATGTCTAATTTCCCCTTTTTCAAATTGAAGTGGTGGATCGTATATTTTTCCCAGCGGTTACCATAACTACAACCTTTATTTCCGCTCAGTTAAGATAGGTCCCGTAAGTTTCACGATAGAACCGTTGTTTCCCTCTTTATTTTTCACAGACGACTCATCTGTTGCACGGCTTCTCTCTCGCAGACGCCTCTAGCATCGCGTTTTCTTCTCCCTCCCGACTGTCATTCAGATCCTAGCGGCGCTTCTCCAGTCGCAGCCGACAGCTGTTTCCTCCTCTGGCGTTGTCGAAGCAGTGTCCAGCCCCGTCGACGTGTTTGGGGTAGATCTCTGACAGTCCAGGCGCAAGTTCGGCAAGCATGTTGCGTCCAGGAACCCTCTCCAGCATTTCTCCTTTGACTGCAAGTCTTGTTCGACCCTCCCCCTTCCATATCGGAGTCAGAAATCGAGGATTCATGTTAGCAGGTAACCCTAATGTTACCGTCAATGGTTGTCTTCAGCGTGGGATGATTTTCTCTATACCCTAGCTTTGAGATTTCAGACAAGTGGCTTGGTTTTTGTTGTTTTTTCCCTAAAGAAATTTTGAAAGCCCTCAACAAGGCTCCTCGATCGAAACTAGTGGTCGATCGACCTTTCGTTTTCGTTTTTGATCAGGTTTTGTGTTGTCCCTCCTTAGTTTCAGTCAACTTTTGTTTTTTTAAACCTCCTTATAGATTGTATGGAACATTACTTAGGGATTGGTGGGACGCCACAGACCGTAGACGAGAACGTTTTCCGTATCTGAAATAGCAACCTCTACTATTAAAGAAGTGGAAAGTGTCTCCCCTTTATTATAGCATAATGTTCCTTAAAATTCGGAGAGTGATATAGATATGTTAAATGCTCTTTTAGAATTTTTGAATAAATAAGCCTCCTTACTTTTGAGATCAAATTGGCACTTCAGAAGATTTTTCAAGGGAAGATATGACGCCGCGTCAAGTGTACGAACGACGCAATACCACGGTAAGAAACGATTATTCTTTCTGGCTAGACATATCAGATAGCGTGCATACAAACGTCTTATATAATACAGAAAATATTATTTAGTTATAGAGAACAACTTTTATGCATAAAAAGATGTAACCCAACCATCTAGCTGGTATATGTAAGTCGTAGATATATTTCTAAATTTTCCAAACAGATAGAACTCTAGTAATAGTGAAAATTATGAAACACATACACTCATATATATTTGCGAAGCAGGAAATATCAATTTTACGAATAGGAATCCTAGTTGATTAACTAATTTGATGCATTGCATAATATACGCAGATGAATTCATAAGCGGAGTAGTACTAGATAAAGTTTGAATAGTAGACATGAAAGAGACCTCCTGTCGTGCTAGATAGAGGTGCATCATCTTACTCATCGGGCGTAACGTACCGTATGAGCCTAGTTTTTCTTGGGGTCACGACACCCCTTTGTGGAGATTAGTAGGTTTGAGTCTGTGTCTGTGAGACGCTAAAACACCTGAGTTCGTTAGAAGGGACTCAGATCGTTAGTTTAAATATGTGCATTAAAACCTACTCTGCCTAGAACTTTACGAAGGACAAACATAAGCCACATAGAGCTCAAGTGTAGACCGAAGTTTAGAAGTCATGTTGGTCGACTAATTTTTCGGAACTTGAGTAAATGTGCGTAACATGTTTAAACTAGAACAAAATTTATGTTCCTAAAGTATTTTAGAAAAGCATGCGAAGCATCCGAGCATATAGTTTTCTAAAGTTTAAAAGCATATTTTAAAAGCATGCATTCATTTTATTTCAGCATATTTTTTGTGTTACTATGAGGAATAATTTTATTTACTCTCGCATTGGGCTGACCCGTTTTCGGGCAGGTTTTTACATGGGACTCAGGTGGGAAGTTGCGCCTAGAATGAGCGTATATGTGGAGTTCTTCATATAGTTTGTTTCATTCAGTTGTCTTTTCTTTTTGTACAGTTCGCATTCTTTTTAGACACTTTGTAACTTTATTGTTTAAAAGACTTTTTTGTATCAGACATTTGGTAGTATTTTAGATATTCAGTTGTTTGGTACATTATTTATTCTAGTGGTTTTGTGAATTCAGCGTGATGAGGTACATGTTTACCCTTAATTGTATTTTCTACTTCTGATGTAAGTGTGCTTTCAGTAATTTTCAATTATGTCTGATATTATTGTTGCATAGTTTACTACTTATCGCGGGGCCCGGCTGGACTGTCGATTCGTTGTGAAACTAGGTAGGGGTATTACAAGCGGATATGAAGGGACTCAAGCAGAGGTGTTCGTATATGTTACAACGGACTACAGTAACTAGCACTTTGCTACATCCTTCTATTTAGAAAAGCCATATATGCAACATGTGACAACTTAATTTTACTTCTATTTCACACACTTTTATATATTATTCCTCAATGCATATCTTCAAGTGAGCACTTTTATTATTGACACAAACTAATGGTGCTAAGGTATCCATATTCAAATCAAGCATATCACTCGCACTCACAGCTTATTGAAACGATCGACCAATAAGACCATATATAAAAAAAGATCTGTCATATATTTTCAATGTATTTTAATAGTCCAGACGCCAGACTACTTTGCATATAGGGTGCACCTCTTGCAACCTACCGCGCGATTTCTGATCATGCCACCAAACAAAGGCCCACCTAACCTCGTCGCCAACAATCTCCCTCTAGGCTCTGACAATCCCTCTCCCTCCAGCACTCAACTGAATCGACATCCCATCTGATGGATTCATCCCTTCTAGTAACATGAAGCACGAAATCTCTCTTCCTGCCGCCGACCACCACCTCGTCGCCTTCCTCAGCAAACCCCAGTCGCCATCAACCTGTCCAGCCATCCCACACCTCCTTCTACCTTCGACCAGCTGCAAATCCCATGTCCGACCACTTTTAGCCATGTACAGCCTACTCGACCCCCTAAATGAGAACTCCAGTCATTCAAAATGCCCCACATAAGCCTTCCAACCATCTAACCCCGACATTTCAACCCTCCACAGCAACCATACAATTGACTCTAGCCTTCGTTCCTTGCCAGCTCAGCCTGCACTTAGGCCCTAAGGTAATCCTCTCAACATCATCTAGCTGGTATGCTAGTAAAATTATTTTATGCTTAGTTTTCTTTGGTATTCAATTTCCATTCCTGTGATTATAATAAAACCAATTTGCAGCTAATTTTAATGTCGTGTTGTTCTTCACTCTATTTCCGTGTTTATTATGCCATATGTATTACATGTTTGTATATTGGTTCATTCGCATGTAGTTTTATGAACCATAGGTTAAACATCAATTTTAACGCATCACATAATTAAATTAAATCAAAATATTAATTTAATATAAAAATCATATTTTCCGGGTTACATCACATATTCAATTTAACAAATTGTGGCATGTGCGACTTGGTCATGTTGGTGAGAAGAGCATGGTAATTCAAAAAACATGGCTTACTTTGGGGAGGGTGAGCATAAAAAACCCAAATTGCAAAAAACACCCGCACCGCACAAACCGCACTGACTTTTAAACCCCACTGCATAGTTTAGATGGGGTGCGATTTTGAAAAATTATAAACCGCGCACGGTGCGGTCCGGTTTTCGAATCTTAAAAACCGCAAACACCCTACAATTTTGCGTACTTCGATATTTTTATAAATATGTAATATCACATTTGATATTATAAAGTAATATACCAATTAGGCACTCTACAATTACAACCCAAAGAACCGAATTCATGACTAAAACTCAGCTCTTAGCACCTAATCTAACTGTTCATTCTCCAATATATGTACTATTAGTTATATCATGATAATATAACTAGTTATTTCATTATATAATATTACAGCTAGTTTTTTCTTTTGTATATGGCTCATGTTAACTATGAACTAGTGTAGCTACAAAATATCTTAGACAATCTCTGAATTTCAAATGTGAGAACTACAAAACTCATGGATGATAAATTGATAATAAGTAGCCGGTAACATCAAACATGGCATTTACAAAAAATAACAAAGCACATTACATTGATAAACGTACCATAAAAGAGAAGATAGATGAGGGATTGATTAGCACTTCGGATATGTCAATTAAAGATCAAGTAACTAATGTAGTGTATTTTTTAATTGTTTCACTCATGTAGTAATGATGCAGAACGGCGTGTAGGGTTTGCGTGTCTGTCGGCTTTTTCTAAGAAACCGTAAATTCATATGATAATTAGATTAATTTTGAGCGGGTGTGACACGAACTTTGAGAATAGAAGCAACTTTTAGTTTTATAAAGCATAAAATTACGATTTTGTTATAAATGAATTTTCTTAATTAAATGGTTCAATTCTAAATCCGGGGAATGAAGTTCGCAACTTCCGTTCCGTACCCCTTGTCATAGCAAAACGGAAATCATGAACTCCAAATACGTCTCGACGTAGCGTTCGCTGACAAAATTCGGGAAAAAATCAAACAATGAATCGACTATCGTAAGAGAAAATATAGAGACACAAAGGAGGAGAAAAACAAGTTACCCACGGAAAGAGGCGTTTTTACGTACTCGAAGTCGATGGCGATCACGCGAGGAACTCCTCGTCACCTTCGATCTCCCGCTCTGAGGTCGGACGCTATCACATACGGGCACCAAGGAGAAATTTCACTCACTCTCATACGAAAGTGGTTCCACGGAACTTCAAACACTCAAGAGTCTAAATAAGCCACAAACTAAACAACCTAAAACTTCACACACTCACACAAGAGTGGCTCCACGAATTCTCAAAGTTAAGAAACAATTCAATTTCTTTTATTCACTCTTCTCAATGGGAAGCTAATAGCAGCAACAATCCCAATATTCTTCGGTCAACTAAACTCTTACAGCTACACTAATTTCTCTCAACAGCTGAACTCGACGGAGGCCAAGGGCAAAACAGAATCACATCAATGACTATCAGTTCACATTCAATATCAGCAACCTGAACTCTAACAGAAGTAGCAAACATTAATCTCCCTAATTTCATTCCCTACTCACTAACTCTCACAGAAGCATTCAGCCGAATCAATCCACGTCAACATTCGAACATAAAGCAAACAAAACACCATTTCATTCATTAACAGCAAGCTCACATATTCATCATCATCACCACCCCTCAATACAGCAACCATATCATTTTTATAGGGTTTCGAAAAAGAGAAAAAATAACCTCCATGAGGTCTGGAATTGGCGAAGCCTGAAGGTGCGGCCATGGCGGAACGGTCGTGGACATGGAGCTGCAACCACCGGAAAGAGGGAGCGTGGAGGCGCGACGCGCGGAAGTCGGGGTGGATGTCGTGTCCAGAAATTGAGCAGGACCCGATTGTGGCTGGATCGCGGGTGCGGGATCTTCTCCTGGTGCAGCTCGACTTGAAGCCCTAGTGCGTACCACTATAGACCCGAGAAGATGAGCAGTGAATCATAAGAGGAACTGGATCGGCTGTTTTGATCTTATACAGGGTTTTAATATAATCACTATATATATATATATATATATATATATATATATATATATATATATATATATATATATATACGAGCATCTTCGCACGGGCTACGCGCGGGCTCGATGCTCTCGGGCGGCCTTCGGCCGCATCCAAGCGGGCTTCGCCCGCCTCCGAACGTGCTTCTCCCATGCTCGATGAGTCGTTGCGGGGTGCGCCCGCATAAAAGCGGGGTGCGCCCGCATAAAAGCGGGATGCGCCCACATCAAATCGGGATACACCCACATCAAGACGGGCAGTGCCCGCAATATATACATATGAGTACTCAAAATGACCATAAAAAAATATAAATCAATATTATAATTTTTATTTTATAAAAGAAATTATGTTTTGTCGTAAAAACAATAATTTCACGCAATCTTTTTATCCCTCTTCTCTCTCCCTTTCTCACTCCCTCTCTCTCCTACCCCTCTCTCCGCCCCCTTTCTCCTCTCCCTTCCGTCATCTCTCTTCCTTTCTCTCTCCCTCTCTCTCCTCCCCTCTCTCTCTCTCTTTCTCTCTCTCCCTCCTCTCTCTCTCTCTCTCTCTCTCTCTCTCTCCCAACTCTCTTCCCCTCATTTTATGCTCTCTCTCATGATCCAATGGCTCTTGTGTGTTCTATGGTGTGCCTCCAAATACCTATATTGCTTTATATAATAAGATATATATATATATATATCAGTGTTGTGGATATTGGCCGACATGTCCGACATGAAAGTTTGGGAGGTAAAACGCCACGAAACCGTTTTAAAATTGGGTTGTTGCGTTTTGAAAATAACGGGCCGATATGTCGGTTATAGTCGACATACCGGGCCCAAAAAACGGAAATGTCGGCCGTTTTTTTGAATTAACGTTTTTTTATTTATTATTTTATTTAACACCGTTGTTTTAACTCCCCCGACGTCGTTGTTTTCATTTCGCCATGTCGCTCCTGCCTTATCTCTCTCCGTCGCTCCTGCCCTAGCTCTCCTTCGCGTATTGTCAGCACTTTATCTCTCTGATTCTTTCTTCTCCCTGCTTGCTGGTGTTCTCTGGTTCTCTGATTCTATGGGGCTCTCTAGCTCGTCGGTGCTCTCTAGCTCGTCGGTGCTCTCCCTCTCTCGCCCGCTGTCGGCACTTTAGCTCTCTGGTTATTTCTTCTTCATGCTTGTTGGTGCTCTCTTGTTCTCTGGTTTTTTGGTGCTCTCTAGCTCGTTGGTGCTCTCCCTCTCTCGCGCGCTGTCGGCACTTTATCTCACTAGTTCTTTCTTTTCCCTGCTCGCTGGTACTCTCTGGCACTCTGGTTCTCTGGTGTTCTCCCTCTCTAGCTCGATGGTTCTCTGGTTCTTTCTTCTCCCTGCTCGTCGGTGCTCTCTAGCTCTCTGGTTCTCTCCCTCTCTAGCTCACTGGTGCTTTCGATCTCGACACTCTCTCGGCTGGTGCATTCTTCTCCCTACCTCCCTCTCTCATTCTATCGCTCTGCATTTTGGTTTTTTGTGTTTGTTGTTGTGCTAGCTGTCGGCTGTAGCATGTGGCTGTCTTGTGGGTTGTTGCAGTCAATGACCGTTTAGTTGTTTGTGGCTGTCATGTTGCCTTATTAGTTCAACAAGCCATGGTGGTTGTCTTGTGGCTGACTTTCTGGTTGTAGCATGGTGGTTGTCAAGTTGTCATATTTGTCTTATTAGTTGTTGTCTTATTTGTCTTATTAGTTGTTGTCTTATTTTTATTTGACATGTTTATTAATCAACAAATGATTTGAAATACTCATACTAATAGTTATTTATTCAACTTCATTTTGCAATCAATGATGCATGTATATCCAATCACATTTTTAGTTGTCTTTCTGCTTTGTACCTTTTGATAAATAAAATGTGAGATGTTTTGAAAGTTTGAATGACACTTGAATGTTTTATTCATTTTGTTGGATACTTTGAAAGTTTGAATGATAGTTATAACTTTGTATACTACTATACTACTGAGGATGCAAAATGTTGTTGGATAAATAAAATATTACGTGGATAATATAAAAGATATCTGAAGATTTAATGATCTAATGAAGTTATTGGGCTTTTCTAATGTTGATTTTTTTCAACTAGTATTTTTTCTCGTGATGAAGTCATGTAAAATCCGATATATGAAATGTCCCTGATATATCCCCCGATATATAAAAACTGATATGAAAACCCAAACCGACGTGTCCCCGACATCCGACATCTGCAATATTGATATATATATATATATATATATATATATCTTATTATATAAAACAATATAGGTATTTGGAGGCACACCATAGATCAAACAAGAGTCATTGGATTATGAGAGAGAGCATGAGATGGGGGAGAGAGTTGGGAGAGAGAGAAAGAGAGAGGGGAGGAGAGAGAGGGGAGGAGAGAAAGGGAGAGAGATGGCTGAATGGAGAGGAGAAAGGGGCGGAGAGAGAGGGAAGGATTAAGGGAGAGAGATGGGGAAGGGAGAGAAAAAAGTGGGAGAGAGATTGCGCGAAATTAATGTTTTTACGAGAAAACGTAATTTTTTTATAAAATAAAAATTGTAAAATTGATTTATATTTGTTTACGGTCATTTTGAGTACTCATATATATATATATATATATATATATATATATATATATAGACACGAGCATCTTCGCACGGGCTACGCCCGTGCTCGATGCTCTCGGGCGGCCTTCGGCCGCATCCAGGCGGGCTTCGCCCGCCTCCGAACGGGCTCCTACCGTGCTCGATTCGTCGTTGCCGGTTGCGCCCGCATTAAAGCAGGATGCGCCCGCATCAAAGCAGGATGCGCACGCATCAAAGCAGGATGCGCACGCATCAAAGCAGGATGCGCCCGCATCAAAGCAGGATGTGCCCGCATCAAGACGGACAGTACCCGCAATATATACATATGAGTACTCAAAATGACCGCAAAAAAATATAAATCAATATTACAGTTTTTATTTTATAAAAAAATTACGTTTTGTCGTAAAAACATTAATTTCACGCAATCTGTCTCTTCCGTCATCTCTCCCTTTCTCTCTCCCTCTCTCTCTCTCTTTCTCTCCCTCCACTCTCTTTCCCAACTCTCTCCCTCCATCTCATGCTCTCTCTCATGATCCAATGGCTCTTATTTGATCTATGGTGTGCCTCCAAATACCTATATTGCTTTATATAATAAGATATATATATATATCCACACAAACAAAATTATCAAAATTAAATGAATTGCAAAATTAAAAATGCAAAATAAAACAATAAGAAAAAAATGCATGACTCAGGGCCGATAGAGGACCGGTCGGGTGCGACGTCGGGTACTCTTGCGACGTCCAAATCGGGGCTGGTCTCCACCAACTCTCCACCAATTAATCACATAATATGGGATTAATCATGTTTCTTTTCAAGTGTTTCTTTTCCTAATAACATACTATGGAATTTTTCCTTTTCAAGTATATATTGTTTTCTTTTTTTATTCCTAATGTAGTTTATGTAAAATGCATACTGAAAACAGCACTGAAATCACAAACGCACCGCAAAAAAACCGCATCAAACCGAAACCACATCGCGTAATTTCGGTGAAGTGCGGTTTTGCTAGGGCCAAAAATCGCGCCCTTGCAGTGCGATTGCTGTTTTGGCCAAAACCGCACCAAACCATACCATGCACACCCCTAGGGGGGGTTAGAAGGTGACATGGTTGGATCTTAAGGAGCACTATATTTTTGGAAAGCATTATTGGATTTGGTTCGGGAAAGTAGTGCACAAAATAAAGGCAACATGAGACTGCGTGCACGTGGAAATTTAGATCCTTCTCGTGGTCTCGTGGTTTCGTCAGTGGAGTAAGATGTTTTATATCCATGATTAAGACTACTATAGAATGGTCAAACTATACATGATGAACCACAAGAGTGATGTATTCAAAACCTTCAAGAAGTGGAAGGTTCTTGTTGAGAAACAAACAACGAAGAAATTCAAGCGTCCAAGAACTTACAATGGCACAAAATTCTACTCGGTTGAGCATGATATGTTTTGCAAAGAAAGAATTACTAGACACCACATAGTCAGAGAGACACCACAACATAAAAGATTAGCAGAACACATAAACAAGACAATACTAGAGCTAGCTAGCCGCAAGCTCTCAAATGTTGGCTTATTAAGGGAATTCAGGTTGAAATTGTGAATACACACTGCTATTTGGTGAATCGCTCACATATCACTACTATTGATTGTAAAAAATGGAGGTATGGTCTAGTAAGCCGGCCGATTACTCATTGATTAGAATTGTTAAGATGTAATGAAAAAGCTCATTAGGAGGAGCTCATGTATATTTTATTTAGTCCCACAGTGTAGATGTAGAAGGCTCTCCCTCCCTTTCTCTATATATAAGTGTATGTACACTTGTATTTAATAAATAATAAACATTCTGGGTTATTTTCTCTCTCTTGCATTTTTCTACATAGTATCAGAGTCATAGGTCTTGTTCTAAATGGTTAGTGTTTTTTGCTAACTGCGGTCTCTCTTCGCTAACCACCCATCGGTCTTGCTCTAGGCGGTTAGGAGTGATTTTTCCGTAACTGTGGTCCTCCCTTCCTAACCACTCATGCGGTGTCCACCTACTGCGGCTTCTTGTTTTTCTACCCGCTTCTGTCCTTTTCTCCACATCTTTCTCCCTCTCCTCCCGTCTCTCTCCATTAATAGAGATTCCTCTGGGCCCCGGTTATCTCTTCTCGTTGCGCGCCCGCCTCTTTCTTGTCGCTGCTTGAAGAACGGCCTGCCTCCTGCTTGTCGCGCAATCTGCGGCTGCTTGTCGGGTGGTCTGCATGTTGCTTGTCGCGCGGTCTGCCCGTTGCGACCTCTCTCTTCCTTGTCGCTTGGTCGCTTGCTGCTCTCTGTTCGCCGCGGACAATTTCCCCTCTGCTCGTTAGTCGTGTGTTGCTCTTTCTTCTCTAACCACAGCTCTTCTGCCCACAGCGAGCTCTTCCACCTGTTGCAAGCTTCTCTGTGGCATGCCGCTCTTCCCTACTCTACTCGTCTGTCAGTGTTCGCGCGAGTAGCCTCGGTTTTATCCTCTCTATCTGTCGCGGTCTCTTCTGTCTGCTACTCAGTCTGTCGCGGCCTTGTCGAATAGTCCGCTACGCTATATTTACTCCTGAAGTGGGCTCTATCCGCCGATCGTTCTCCTAGACGTTTTCTGGATCTAGCCGCTGCGAGCTCTTCTAGCCGCCCGGTTTCCTTCTTCTAGTATCTCCTCTAGCCGCTGCGAGATCTCCAAGCCACATTCTCCTAGTCGTTGTTTCCTGGATCTAGTCGTTACGAGCTCTCCTATCCGTCCGGCCTCCTTCCTCTAGTCGTCAGATCTCCCTTAGAGTCGTCCTTCTCTTGTTACTGCGGGCTCTACGGCAACTCCCTCCCTTCCTGCACGTGTTGTTGCCCCGCCTTCTGAAGTTCGTGATGAGCTGCGAATAACCACCATCTCTCTCAGCGGGAAGGCCAATTTTGTCGAATGGGTCCATTCGGTTCGTCGTGTTCTACAGACTAGGGGTCTTCTCCACCATCTCACTCGGGCCAAACCAGATGACCCTACCAATGACTGGCTCTGTGATGACGACCGGTGTTGAAACCGAAAATCGACTTCTGTGAAGTTCGACCCTTGGGGAAGGGGTGATCGCACACTTCTCTCTCACAAGCTAGACAACCAAAAACTTATCACAAGGAACAGACCCAAGGCTCCAGCACGGAGGTCCCACCACACACACGGAAGATCTTAGAGCGCTTCCCCTCCTTAGTCAAGTGCTGAGCTAAGGATACCTCAGAAAGCGCAAGAAGATCCGGGCACAAGTAAGCATGCCTCTGAGGTACCCCCATTGGGTTTATTTATAATTTTCTGAAAACGGTCTGCAAATAGCGTACCTCCGTTGTTCTAAACGGCTATATGTAGCCCAATTGGGTCTGTCAATAGTCAATCTTTGTTGTTCTAAACGGCTATATGGAACTCTGCAAGAGCACCCAGGTAATTTCACCTCTGGACCTCACTGGGCAAGTGGTCCATGGGAGCACCACTCGCCTGAGGGAGCGAATGTCGGGAGAACAACGCACTCGCCTCCTTGATTTTTCTAAAAGGGTGGGTGCCCACATGGGCAACCATTCGCCTGGCTGGGCGAGAACTTGTCATGCATGCGCGCTGAGGCGTGAGGTCTGGGCGAGTGTCTGATGAGGATCACACTCGCCTGAGAGCATAAATGTCCTCTCTCTGGTTTATGTGAATGCCCCCATTTAGGGGGTTGGGCGAGTGCAGTTTAGCCTGCCTCACTCGCCTAGTTGGTATTCCTAGGTCTTTGCCCAATAATGCCCCGAACCTGCCTGGGAGGGCCTACTCAGCGAATACAGGGTTGTACAGACGGATCTAATCCTGGATGCTTAATTACATGGACACTGAGACATACTGAATGGCCATGTATTTTGAAACGACCAAGAAAATGCGGGATGAGCTGCATTCTCTCTACTCCGGCAAGTACAGCTTACAACACATGTTTGATATTATCTTTGCTCTTCAATCACAAGACCCTGGAGTGTTACTACGGGCTCTACGGCAACTCCTTCCCTTCTTGCACGTGTTGTTGCCCCGCCTTCTGAAGTTCGTGATGAGCTTCGAATGACCACCGTCTCTCTCAGCGGGAAGGCCAATTTTGTCGAATGGGTTCATTCGGTTCGTCATGTTCTACAAACTAGGGGTCTTCTCCACCATCTCACTCGAGCCATACCTGATGACCCTACCGATGACTGGCTCTGTGATGACGACCGGTGTTGAAATCGAAAATCGTCTTCTGTGGAGTTCGACCCTTGGGGAAGGGGTGATCACACACTTCTCTCTCACAAGCTAGACAACCAAAGACTTGTCACAAGGAACAGACTCAAGGCTCCAGCATGGAGGTCTCACAAAACACCCGGAAGATCTTAGAGCGTTTCTCCTTCTTAGTCAAGTGTTGCGCTAAGGATACCTCAAAAAGCGCAAGAAGACCAGAGCACAAGTAAGCATGCCTTCTGAGGTACCCCCTTGGGTCTATTTATAGTTTTCTGAAAACGGTCTGCAAATAGCGTACCTCCGCTGTTCTAAACGGCTATATGCAGCCCAATTGGGTCTGCCAACAGTCAATCTCCGCAGTTCTAAACGATTATATGCAACCGTACAAGGGCACCCAGGTAATTTCTCCTCTGGACCCCACTGGGCGAGTGGTCCATGGGAGCACCACTCGCCTAAGGGAGCGAATACCGGGAGAACAACGCGCTCGCCTCCTTGATTTTTCTAAAAGGGCGGGTGCCTACATGGGCAACCATTCGCCTGGCTGGGCGAGAACTTGTCTTGCATGTGCGCTGAGGCGCGAGGTCTGGGCGAGTGCCTGATGAGGATCACACTCGCCTGAGAGCATAAATGCCCTCTCCCTGGTTTATGCGAATGCCCCCCTTTAGGGGGCTGGGCGAGTGCAGTTTATCTTGCCTCACTCGCATAGCTGGTATTCTTAGACATTTACCCAACAATGCCCTGAACCTGCATGGGAGGGCCTACTCAGCGAATACGGGGTTATACAGCCGGGTCTAATCCTGGATGCTTAATTCCTTGGACACTGAGACATAATGAATGGTCATGTATTATGAAACGGCCAAGGAAATGCGGGATGAGCTGCATTCTCTCTACTCCGGCAAGTACAGCTTACAACACCTGTTTGATATTATCTCTGCTCTTCAATGACAGGACCCTGAAGTCACGGGCGACTTGACTTTGTTGCTAAGGCTAAAACTCTGGTAGAAGCTTGGATAAAAAATCAGCCCCCTTCCACAGATCTTGCTACTCAACGGGCACAGAAGGAAACTGTTGGGAATGCTATGATGATGGCTCGTGTTCCCAGACATCTTCACAGCGTCAGGGCTCATATTCTTTCCTCTTCCACTACGCCCTCCTTATCTGATGTTTGCTTCATGCAACTAAAGGTTACATCACCATCTGAGGTTCCTGTCAGCTTCTCTCCAGCTCTGCTCCAGCAGCCCCTTTTACCTACTTCTGTTCCTTCAGCTCGTGGCTCTTCTAATCGGGGAGGTCGCTTCACGTCTCAAGGTCGAGGACGTGTGGGGCTCTCTACTATCAAGTGTACCCACTGTGGTCGAGATGGTCATCTTGAAGCCACCTGCTACCGCAAGCATGGTCTGTCATCTCATCTTATTGCTACAACTGTTGTTGCTCCTCACCCAGGTTCTACTCCACCGGGTAACACTCGTCTACCCAGCAAAATATCAACGACCTCCGCCTACAACTTCGGCAGCTCCAAGGCATTGTTAATCGCTCATCTGCTTTGGTTGCTTCTTTCTCCAACGAAGGTATTTTCTGTCTCTCTCATATATCTCACTGGATCGTGGACTCTGGTGTTACTCACCACATTACCTCCCAGAAGCCACCTCAATACATGCACTATGATTATCTCAAGTTCATCACTGTGGCCAATGGAGGCACAACTCCGGTGTCTGAAGCTGTTGACATGCGCCTCACTCCTATTCTCTCTTTGCCCTCAGGATCACCCTTCAATCTACTCTCTGTTAGTAGGCTAGCTCAGGATCTTGATTGTTGTCTAATCTTCTCTCCTTCGTCTTTTGTTGTGCAGGATCGTCGAACACGGAATATCATTGGTAAAGGACGACTGTCGAATGGGCTTTATCTCTTGGATGTTTCCCTTACTATCCTCTCTGCAGTCCCCTCTGTTGATTGGCATTGTCGTCTTGGTCATGCTCCTCTCCAGATTCTCAAGAAGGCTCTTCCCAGTGTCTCCTTGCATGAGTTTTCCTGTGAACCATGTATCTTTGGCAAACAACATGTTTCTTTTTCACCAATCTGTAATCGGAGTACTACTCCATTCTCTTTAGTACATTCTGATATTTGGGGGCCCTATAAAATCCTCAATGTTTTTGGCTATCGATATTTTGTTACTTTTATTGATGATTATTCGTGTCTGACATGATTTTATCTACTACGTGATTGTACTGAACTGACATCTGTCTTTCGTGTCTTTATTATTGAGACAAGTACGCATTTTTTGTTACGTTAAAGATAATTCACACCGATAATGTTCGTGAATATACTAGCCACACTTTCACAAATTTATGCACCGAATTTGGGATTGTCTATCAGACCTCGTGTGCTTATACCCCCCAGCAAAACGGTGTAGCCGAGCAGAAGAATCGACATCTTCTTGATGTCACTCGATCACTTATATTGCAAATGCAGGTGTCCACCAAATATTGGAACTTTGTTGTCTCTACTGCTTATCATCTCATCAATCGCATGCCCTCCTTCGTGCTTGTCTTCACTTCTCCGTTCGGCCTTTTGTTTCCTTCCAAGTCTTCATTCTCTCTCGCTCCCCGTGACTTTGGTTGCACCTGTTATGTCCACTCTCTTGAACCACTACATGACAAACTTGCCCCTCGAGCCACGAAATGTATGTTTGTGAGCTACTATCGCACTCAAAAAGGATATGTTTGCTACTCTCTTGCGGACAAAAAGTGTCAGTCTCCGCTGATGTCACCTTTCTTAAGGCACATCCCTTCTACTCCACCTCTTTCACTGTGCCTCCACCTTTCACTACTCCTCAGACTGTCCCTGTCACGACTTTGCCACATCGACCTCCTCCTCCACTCCAAGTGCGAGAATTATCTTCACCACCTCCTCTTCCACTTCTCCGTGTCTATACTCGTCATTCATCCCGGATAAATGACCTACAACAGCTCCCTTCTACCGATGTTATCCCGCGGCTTGATGATTCGGCAACACCCTCTACGGCTCATCCAATGGCCAATTATGTCTCCCTACATTGTCTCTCTCCGTCTCTTCTCAAATTTCCCACCTCGCTCTCCACCATTTTTATTCCTCACTCTTTGCAGGAAGCTCTCCAACACTCAAGGTGGTGTGCGGTCATGGAAGAAGAAATGACAACCCTTTGGGCTAACCATAATTGGGACCTAGTTCCTCTCCCTCCCGGCCAGTCTTACTGATGTAGGGGCAGGCTGGGGTCGTGGGAAAACTAGACACACTACGGGGTTTTATGATGTGGACGATCCAACACAGCACGAGCTTCACAAAGTCCAAACGGTTATTAGCGTAGATTAAATAAATAACTTTAAGCCCATGCAGAGATCCACCAAGGGGTAGTGGCAAAGGGAAAAGCACCTAGGCGTGGTTACGAATCGGGAGCGCAAAGATTTAAATTAAAGCGGATTAACCCTGCAAGTTAGCACAAAATTAAGTAATTCAAGCACCACTCAATTGATAAACGTAACACAGAAATCTAAGCAAAGTAAATCATGTTGAAACTCAAATCCAAAATACAACTTACAGCCTTACGTGGAGCCAATCAGACGAAGGAGGGCACCGAATATTGAGAGGAATGGATCCGGGTCGGTGGAGGCCAACCGTGGGGAAATGCGGCGGACTCACGGGCTGCGGGGAACTAGGAAGGGGCTGATTTGGGCGGATACCGGGCTGGAAGTGGTCTGACGGGAAAGGGCAAGACTGGAGGACGGCCGTCGGAAGTGACGGAGGGTTGGCGGATGGCTGTCGGGAGCAGGGGGGGCCTGGAAGGTGGTTGTCGAGGCTGCAGGGGGGCTGGGAGTTGAGCGGCGAGGCTGCTGGACGGAGATAAGCTGGGCGGCGGGCTGCTGGAGGACTGGGGGATTGGACGGCGGGTTGCTGGCGGGCTGGGGGCTGGACGGCGGGCTGCTGGAGGACTGGGGGAAGCTTGACGGGATGGCGGAGGGGCTGGGTAGCACCCAACGGGCGGCTGGAAGGTCGGAGGCGCACCGTCGGAGGCGAGGAAGGGGACGAACGGCAGCGGGAACCCTAGGCGTCGCACCTGGGGGGTGTTGGCGTCGCACCAACCGACCGGTTGAAGAGTCACTCAATCACTCGGTACCAAACCTTTCCTCTTGGCTCCTATAAATAGAAAAAGAAGCTAGGGCATCCGGAATCGATGGCTCAGATCGCCCAATCTTCCGGGTGCCCAAGTAATGTCAATACATGTCCGAATAAAAGAAAACGAAATACGAAAAATACTCGCGTCGACCTTCCGGACACATCCGCGGGCTCGGATCGTCCGGAAGGGCCCTCAAAGTGCAGGATCATAAAATCACGCCCGCTTTCGGCGGGAATACACGTGTGTGGGCCAATGTCGACGTTGATCTCCATCACTTACGTTAGCTGCAAATGGTTCTTTGTTGTCAAGGATGCTCCAGATGGCACTGTTAACCGTCTCAAAGCCCGTCTGCTGGCTAGGGGTTTCACTCAACAACATGACATTGATTACGACGAAACCTTTTCCCAGGTCGCGAAGTTGAATATTGTTCGAGCATTGATCTCCCTTATTGTGCATTGACAATGACCCTTACATCAGCTGGACATCAAAAATATTTTTTCTCAATGGTGATCTCCAAGAGACTGTTTACATACACCAACCGTCTGGGTTTGAGACCGTGGGGGAGTCTCGTGTATGTCATCTTCGGAAGTCTATATATGGTCTCAAACAATCTCCTCGCGCTTGGTTTGACAAATTAAGTAAAGTTGTTCGCGATTTTGGTTTCACACGGAGCTCTGCTGACTTCTCTCTCTTCACTCGTCATCAACCAACAGGCACTGTAATTCTCCTTGTGCATGTTGATGATATTCTAATAACGGGCGACGACACCACCAGGATCTGAAACATCAAGCAACATTTAAACTCAGTGTTTCAGACAAAAGATCTGGGCAATCTTCGATACTTCCTTGGGCTTGAGGTTGCAAGGAGACCTAATGTACTTGTCATATCCCAACGGAAGTACTGCACTGATATCCTGCTAGATGCGGGCTACTCGGATGCAAACCTACAGACACTCATACGGATGTGAATCACAAGTTGTCTGCACATGGATCTGGGACTGATCCTGCTCTCACAAATTCAGAGTACTACCAATGCTTGGTAGGGAAACTAATCCATCTTACGGTTACACGACCTGATATCTCATTCGTTGTTGGGGTTGTGAGTCGATTTATGCATGCTCCTCAGACATCTCATCTCCAAGTCATCGAGCGGATTCTCAGATACTTGAAGATTTTTTCAGGACAAGGACTTGTTTACAAACCGTCCTCCTCTATGTCTCTTGTTGCGTATTCTGATGTCGACTACGCAGGTTCCCTTAATGATAGGCATTCCACGACTGGTTTTTGCACCTACCTTGGTGGACACCTTATTACCTGGCGTAGCAAGAAACAGTCAGTTGTTGTTCGCTCCTCTGTGGAGGCCGAGTACCGTGCTATGGCAGCAATTATCTCTGAGCTCACCTGGCTTGAGGGACTTCTCAGTGACTTGAGCATCAAACTCTCCTCTCCGTCCACTCTTCTCTGTGCCAGTCAAGTAGTCATACACATTGCCAAGAATCTTGTATTCCAGGAACAAACAAAGCATATTGAAGTTGACTGCCACTTCATTCGGGAAAAAGTTCAATGAAGAAGTTGGAGTTAGAACATGCCGCTGCGTCAGGATAAGTTGTTGATATATTCACGAAAGCTCTCTCTCGGTCATTATATCATCAGTTCTTATCCAAAATTGGTGTCTACGACTTGTCCGCTCCAGCTTGTGGGGGAGTGTTAAGATGTAATGAAAAATCTCATTAGGAGGAGCTCATGTATATTCTATTTAGTCCACATTGTAGATGTAGAAGGCACACTCTCTCTTTCTCTCTATATAAGTGTATGTACTCCTGTATTTAATAAATAATAAAAATTCTGGGTTATTTTCTCTCTCTTGCATTTCTCTACAAGAATATTGTGTTGTCCTACTTACTATCATGATAATAAAGGCAAGTTCGAAGCTAGGGCAAAGAACGGGAATTTCCTAAGCTATGGAGGAGTAAAAGGGTATAAAATGTTGTAAGTGGAGTTAAAAGTTATAACTTTAGATAAAAAATGTATGCTTCACCGAAGAGTGAAGTCTGATGTTTCAGGTAAACAAGATGATACCAACAAGGCAACAAGAAGGTAGAGTCTAATGCAACTTCAAGTCTCCAAGAACGAGGCACAGAGCTGGCTTACCCCACTCAAATAAATCAAATGATGAGCATGTTCTACAAATTGATGTGGAGACAAACATAAAGCCAGAGCAAAAACGTCTATATAGCATCGCCACTAACAGACCAAGCAGGCCGATTCAAGCTCCACTGAGGCATGGGTATGATGATTTTGTAGCCTATGATATTTGTATGACAGAAGAGGTGGAGTCGACAGATCCTTCTACTTAATGTAAGGATATTCCATATGTCGAGGACACAAGATGAGTTGCTACAATTGGTGAAGAAATAAATTTTTCTTTTTACAAGGATCAGACTTGGGACTTGTTAAATTGCCAAAGGGGTGAAAGATCATTGATTGCAAATTGATCTTCTAGAAAAAGTCAGGAATACTAGATGTTGAAGGTACAAGATACAATGCATTCCTAGTTGCTAAAGGCTACAGTTAAAAAGAGGGAGGGGACTATAATGGAATATTATTCTCAGGTTGTCTGGCATACTACCATCGAAGTGCTGCTTGCTTTGGTTGCACCATGACCAAAAGGTATAGCAACTTGAAGTTAACCAAGGAGTTTTGTTATTCAGGGAAAGGAAGATCATGCTTGTGGGCTTTGAAAATCTCTGTATAGACTAAAGTAGCTCCCGAAGCAATGGTATGGAAGTTTGGACAGCATCATGGTGGGTATGGATACAAGGAGAGTCACTTTGTTTGTTGTGTACAACAAAGAGTTTTGACAGAACAGAAGATTGTTGAGATGGTTGTAGTTTGTGGAGCCAAAGAAAGAAGACTACTAATAAAAAGTAAGAAGAAAAGGTTGGAGGATTTTGATGAAGCCAGAAGAGGAAGATGTGGCAGAGAAATGGGATCTCAATTGACACCGAGGAAGATATAAAGAGTTGGCACTCAACAAATTTGGATTGAGATCTCTATGAAGGAAGAAGTCTTCTATTGAAGCTGGCCAGAAAGTTCGAGAAGTTCAAAGGTATCATGAAATAGGTATGGTACTGGCGCCCGCTCTGATACAATGGCTCAAATAGTGTACAAATTGCACAAGGTAAAATAAACCAAAGTCTATGGAAATTATAAACTATGATACAAATAGAATGCAGTGAAAAAATATCAAAACAAAGGTCAACCCCTAGAGCTTGTGTAAGGTCATTGTGATGATGACGATTAAATAGTACAAATATTACTATATATGAGAGTATGGAAAAACAAATACACAAGCAAAGAGGTCCTAACAAATCACAAGAGACATGCGAGCAACGATGAGACACAAATAAACCCAATGCATGGAATAAACACACGATTTGACACTAAATAAAAGATAACCAATCAATAAACTTATAATGCTTACGGGATAGAAGGCTCAAAGGGTGCTCGGTGAGATGTCAATAACCCATAGGGGTAACGGAGGGCTGAATCAGGGCTGTTGAAGGAGAATCTGAGGGCTGTACGTGGTCGTGAGGGGGCAAGAATGTGCAGGAAATTGAATTTCGTATGCGACAGTCTTGTGGAGGATATTAGTAGGAGGTGAGGCTGTGGAAGTTCCACGGGAGTAGTAGGGAGGCGGATTTGGGTGGTTGGACAGCAGATTAACTGGATTTGCACACTGATTTTAGGTTCTCCATGGACAGTTTACTGCATAGTGGCATTTGGGTGGGGTGGAAGGAGTACCATGAGAGTAGGCGATGGGGTAAGTTGATGGGGGCAGCCCACCCGACACGTTCGGGTCTACTAACGATGACCACGGATGCAGTGACGATTAGGACCTCTCATTTCGAGCGGCTCGACAACCTTTATATTTTTGTCTCTTGATATTTTGATTTTGAATTGTAATTTTATGCTTTATTTGAGTCAAAGTGTTCGGCCAATCATAGTTGTTCATTGGTCTTTAGAAAATAAAGAATAGAAGGTGAGGGCTCTCATTTTAGCCTTTTAGGCATTGAAGAATGGAGTATTAAAGCTCATTCTTTGGTCATCTTGGTGGCAAAGCCGAACCCCAAGTGTGAAGCTAAGGTCTACCTCTACACTTCTAGTCCCCTTGACCGGCCCCTGCCATCTTCCCCATCAGCCGGCTAGTCCACCACCCCTCCTCCTCCACAAGCACAGCAAGTCTCATTTTCCCCCTCCCACAGCATCAACCGGCCACTCCACCATCCCTCCTCCACAAGCACAGCAGGTCTCATTTTCCCCCTCCCACAAAGCATCAACCGGTCACTCCACCACCCCTCCTTCCTCCACAAGCACAGCAGGTCTCGTTTTCCCCCTCCCACAAAGCATCAGTCGGCCACTCCCCCACCCCTGCTCCTCCTCCACAAGCAAAGCATGCCTCATTTTCCCCCTCTCACAAAGTATCAGCCGGCCAATACACAAAAGCCTCCTCCTCCACAAGCTACTGCAGCCACCATATTTTCCCTCACCCATCTCCTCCCCATTGCCCCCCCCCCCCCCAACATATTCACAAAAAACAACCCCATTTACCCGTGAATTCTACTTTCGGCGATCACCGGAGTACGCCTTCGACCACCTTTGGTGGTCCTCCCACACCTTCCCAACATATTCCTATCATTTGAAATTTTCCGTCGATCGTCGGAAAACATCTCCGGCAACCACCGCCATCGCCGGCAACCACCTTCGGCCACCGCCTCCGGCACCCAAAACCGTCATAACTACCCACTAACACATCATCTCCACTCTCCTTAATTATAGGAATTAATTCCTAAATTTAGGACAACCAACACCCCACTATTTCCTCTACAGCCAGCCCTCCCCCCCCCCCCCCCGATTCTCCCACTTCCTCTCCCACGTGGGCCCACTATTTTTCTGCTAAACTACCCCCTCTATTCCCCTCTCACGTGAAGCCATTTTCCCCATCCAAACTCCTTCCCCCGGCTGCACCCTTCAACCCCTACTCCAACTCCAATTCTCTGCTACATCTTTGTCCTGGGAGGAGCTTGTAGCCTCCTAGTCTTCTCCATACAACCATGTACTATCTCCAGGAAGCCCTCCAGCAGCCATACACCTCCTGGAGACCAGCTACCAGCCAATTAAAAACCCATCCAAGTAGATTCCTGGCTGCTGTCCTGCTCCCTGCCACAGCTCATATCAGCTGCTGTTTGTTGGTCGCTGCATCCATTGCCCAATTCCCCGCCTCCACAAGTCATTCCAGCAGTCGCCATCTCTGTCCAGAAATTGGGTCTTGCTCTTGAGGTATGAAAATAGCCCCGGGTTGTGATTTTGCTTCTCTAGCAACCATCGCCTCTTAGTACTTTGCAAGTTTAAGGTGTGTGCAATATTTCTTTACTGTTGGATCATGTGTTTGTTCCCTACTCATCGAGATAGTGGTTTGTAAGTTTTGTTTCAATTGTTTTCGTCTTTGTAATTTCTCATTTAAACATCTATTTGATTTCTGGTACTCTTGCACTTATACAACTTCTTGTGTCTCCTTATTTGGAGGCTTTAGCTATTGTGGCACAAGTTTATTTTGATTTATAAATCTAAAGATTATTGCAGGTAAAATTTGTCAAATCTCATGTGTGGTTGCATATAGAAATTCACACATTTATTTTCTCATCACATAGGACAGTCCTGCGTCAGTAGGGGTGGGTTCTAGGGATACAAGAAGAGGGTTGTTAATCGTTAGTGGCGCTTTAATGTGATATAGATGGGGATGCTTGCAGCAACTGCCAAAACAAGAGTTTAGGCTCTTGCATAGTGGAGTGGAGGAGGAACTAGCGTCAAGGCACTGTATCCAGATACCTGGATTTTCAACTAGCTGGGGAAAGGGAACCACTTGGTGGGAATGGGGTTTCACAGTTAGAGGAGTGGAAAGGCGGTTAGGAATGTGATCAGTGGCTAATGGAGGACACAGTGAAGCACTATCAGGAATGAGTGGCAGGAGTGAATTTAGGAGTTGAGGATACATTTTAGGAGGTAGCTATGAGTGGCGGGGTAGTGTGGAGAAGAGGGGGCCAGTGGTGGTTGCAGGAAGTGGTAGTGTTCGCCGGAAGTGGTAGTAATCGCCAGAAGTGGTAGTGGTCGCCAGAAGTGGTGGCGGTCACAGCATGTGGTGCTGGCGATTTCCAGAAAACTGAAATTGAGGGTATTGATGTGGTGGTGGAATTTTTAGTGGAGGGGTTTGTGGGGGAGGAGTAGCCGGCTAGTGGAGGTTGAAAAGTGTTGAAGGAGCTTAAAACTTGTATGTATTGCTTGTGTAACAAAATACAATGAGAGAATACAAATATATAGGAGGGAGAAGGTGAGAAGAAATCTTACACAAGATGTGGGACTAAGAAAAGAAGAAGGAAATACAATAAAAATGGGTCCAATAATGGGCTCTTTACATGGGCTTTTCTAACACACCCCCGCAAGATGAAGCGTACAAATTGTATGCGCCAACCTTGAACAAGCATTGATAGAAGAGGGTACTGGAAAGAGCCTTTGTGAGGACATTCGCAACTTGTTTAGTCCCCAGAACATGCTTCAGTTCGAGCTTCTTCATTTGAACCTTTTCCCGGATGAAATGACAGTCGACTTCAATATGTTTTGTTCTCTCGTGGAAGACCGGGTTCTTGGCTATATGTATAGCAGCTTGGCTGTCACAGAGGAGGAGAGCTGGGGAAGGGAGCTTTACACCCAGATCGGTAAGGAGACTTTCAAGCCACGTCAGTTCTGAGACCACCGATGTCATTGTCCGATATTCTGCCCCAACTGATGATCGAGCAACGGCCGCTTGTTTCTTGCTTCGCCAGGTAATCAAATGTCCCCCAAAATGTGCAATAACCACTGGTTAACCGTCGATCATCAAGGGAAACAGCATAATCAGCATCAGAATATGCCAGCAATGTTGGAGCTGAAGATGAGGTTTTGTATACTAGTCCTTAACCAGGAGCCGTTTTAAGGTATTTGAGAATGCGTTCAACGGCCTGAAAATGAGATCTTTGAAGGGAATGCATATACCGACTAACAATACCAACAGCGAAGAAAATATCTGGACTGGTAACCGTGAGGTAGATCAATTTTCCAACGAGACGATGATAGTATCTTGAATTCTGGAGTAGGAGATCTGAGTCAGATGCATGAGCGCACAAATTGTGATTTACATCCATTGCGGTGTCAATCGGCTTACAATCTGAATAGTCTGCATCATGAAGGAGGTCGAGGCAGTACTTCCGCTGAGAGAGGACAAGACCATCTGGCCGTCTGGCAACCTCAAGACCCAAGAAGTATCGAAGGGGCCCCAGATCTTTTGTTTGAAATACGGAGCTTAGTTGTAGTTTTACCTCTTGTATTCCTTTCGAGTCGTCGCCTGTAATTATGATATCGACAACGTAAACTGGCAGAAGAACCGTTCTCGTTGTTCGGTGACGAGTGAAAAACGAGAAATCTGCCGAGCTCCGAGTAAAACCAACCTCCCGAAGGGCCTTACTGAACGTGTCAAACCACGCCCGTGGGGATTGTTTGAGACCATACAGTGCCTTCATAAGACGACAGACCTGAGACTCCCTCGTGGTCTCAAACCCGAGAGGTTGCTGCATATAAGCTGTTTCCTGAAGATCGTCATTCAGAAAGGCATTCTTAATATTCAGTTGGAGTAAGGGCCCCTATTGTTGGGTGAAGCCACGAGCCACCAGACGAGCTTTTAGACGATCAATCGTCCCATCAGCAGCATGTTTGATGACAAAGACCCACTTACAACCAACCGGTTTCTGACCCGGAGGAAGGGGTACGAGAGTACATGTATGGGTGGCCTAGAGAGCAGTCATTTCCTCCTCCATGGTGGCCCGCCAGCCAGGATGTTGGAGCGCCTCCTGCACAGGGTTAGGGACCGAAATCAAGGAAAGAGAGGTAGCAAATGTGTGAAGGTGGGGAAAAAGGCGATGCAAGGAGACATAATTTGCCAGAGGATGAGCAATGGAGGCCGGTACCTGATCAGCAGGGCGCGGAGTAGCCGAGGTCGAGGCCGACTGCAGAGGGGCAACGGAACCGGAAGGGCGACGAGTGTAGACACGGATAACAGGCGGTCGGGAGGGCGCAGGAGACGGAGCAGGTGGGACCGGTGGCAGAGGTGTAGTAACGGGGATAACAGGTCATGGGAGGAGTGGCGGGAGAGTTGTCGGTGGGAGAGGAGTGGGTAAAGGAGCAGAGAAGAATGGTTGATCCTCCCGGAAGGTAACATCAGCAGATACAGAGACCTTGCGAGTAGTAGGAGAATAACACACATAGCTTTTCTGCGTACGCGAGTAGCCGACGAAGATATGTTTAGCCGCTTGGGGATCCAACGTGTCCGAGGACGGGCCCAGTCGGTGGACGTAACAGGTGCAGCCAAAAATGCGAGGTAGGATAGGGAAGGCCTGAGTAGAGGGAAACAGTAGGCTGAACGGAGTAACATAGTGGAAGACGGAGGAAGGGAGACGGTTGATAAGGAAGCACGCAGTGGAGACCACAAAGTTCCAGTAAAGTTTGGGAACAAGCATTTGAAGCATGAGTGAGCGGGCAACATCAAGCAAGTGTCGGTTCTTTCGTTCAGCAACGCCGTTTTGCTGGGGTGCGTAAGCACAGGATGTTTGATGAATAATCCAGAATTCAAAGCACAAAGCTGCAAAGCCGTGGCCAGTGTATTCGCGAGCATTATCGGTGCGCAATGTTTTGAGGGTGGTGTGGAATTGCGTACGGGTTTCAAGAACAAAGGCCCGAAAAACACGGGGAAGCTCGGTGCGATCACAAAGTAAGTAGAGTCACGTCGTGCGAGATTAATCATCAATAAACGTAATAAAGTAGTGATAACCAAAAATACTAGTAATTTTAAAAGGACCCCAAACATCGGAATATACTAATTCAAAAGGAGCAGTGCTCCGGGTACAATGTGCAGGAAAAGAAGAGCGTGGCTGCTTGCCGAAGATACATGACTCGCACTGAAAAGGGAGAAGAGAGATATCCGGAAGAGCCCGCTGGAGGACTGGGAGAGGGGCATGCCCAAGGCGTCGATGCCACTCACTGGAGGAGACAGAGGATAGGACAGTGGGATAGTCATCGAGAAGGTAGAGTCTAGTCCGCAGTGTGTTTTTACCAACGGTAGTCCGCGTCCGCCGATCCTGGATGAAAAATGAAGAGGATGTGAATATGATAGAGCAATCTAAATCATTAGTAAGACGACCAACAGAAAGTAAATTGAACGGGGAGCTCAGAACATGAAGAGCCGAGCAAAGAGAGATCAATGGGTTGAGAGAAAGGTCAGTCGAGTCGGAGACTGGAACCGTCTCCCCATTTGCCACGGTGATACATTTCGGATGAGGAGAATCCGAGTACTGGGGTGTCTGTAGCGAGGTAATGTGATGAGCGGCATCCGAGTCCACGATCCAGCGCGGACTAGGGGGATAAACAAGCAGTACCTGTGTTGGAAACGAAGGTGATGGAGGCAGGGGGCGGGTTTAGCAGCCTTGAAGTTGATGTAGCTGGAGATGAATAGCCTCAAGGTCAGGAGGGGCGGCAGATGATGTGTCAACAACAACAGAGGCCGTCGGACGAGGAGGATAACCATTCTTCCTATAGCAGGTTGCCTCAAAGTGGTCGTCCTTTCCGCAGTAGAAACACTTTGGTCGTCCCCGACCACCGCACCCCCGGCCCCTAGATCCCGAACGTCCACCACAAGCGGAGGTAGGAGGGGGAAGTAAGGGGGGAGGGGGCTGCTGAAGAAGGGCCGAGGGGGAGGCGCAGAAGTATCCGAAGGAGGTGAAACACGGAGGAGCATCGAGCACACATCAGATAAGGACGGTATGGTGGAGGAAGCCAGAACCTGAGTCTGAATACTCTAAAGGTGAGGCGGAAGACGAGCCATCATTATGACAATGCAGACGGACTCCTTCTGAGCTCGTTGAGTAACATGATCATTGGCAGACGGCTGATGCTGGATTCAGGCCTCAGCAAAAGTCTTGGCGCGAGCGACAAAGGAGGTCATATCCGAAGCTCCCCCAGTATCGAGAGCCAGAAGGTCAGTGAGGATGTCATAGAGATGCTGGAGAGTGGAGACTGTCTTTGCCCGAGTACAAGGAATGCAGCTCATCTCACATAGCCTTGGTCGTTTCGTGATACATGGTCATCTGATAAGGTTCGACATCCAGTGAATTGAGGAGCCATGTCTGAACACGGCCATCATTTCTAAGTCAGTCGTCAGTAGAAGGAGGAGTCTGAAGGAGGTGAGGCAAAAGGCCCTTGGCCTGAAGAACCCGGCGAATAGAGTGAACCCAAGGGATAAAATTCTTCTTCCCAGAGAGGGAAATAGTGGTGATCCGCAGCTCATCGCGGATGTCAGCCGGATAAGCCGAGCGATCAGCCGGATAAGCCGGGCGGTCTGCGGACGGAGTAGCCTCCTGGCTGGTGGAGTCAACGGAAGAGCCCATAGAAGCAGGGGCAAGCCGCAGCGATTAGGGTAGAGACCGCGGAGCAGGAGGCAAGTCGCAGCGAGTAGCAGGAAAGAAGTCGCAGCGACTAAGAAGAGACAGCTGCGGGTAGCAGGAGACAAGCCCCAGCGACTAAGGAGAGGGAGACGGGCTGCGTGGAGCAGTCCGCAGCGGGCTGACCGGTAGATCGCGAGCGAGAAGAGCTAGGCGAGAACAAGCCGATTTTAAGAAGAGACAGGCCGCAAGGAAGAAAGCGGAGCAGGGAAGGGAGGCCGCCAGATCTCGATGTCAACACACCAGTGGGAAGAAGATTAGACTGGCGGGAAGAAGAGCAGCAGATAGAGAGAGGCCGCATGGATAGAACCGGGGACCAGAGAGCGAGCAGGACAGGGCGCCAGGCAAGCCGTGCGAGAAGACCGCACAATACTCTGGCAGCGGCAAGAGCAGAAGAGCGGCGACCAGATAGACGGAGCGGGTAGAAAGTTAAAGTCGGCGAGAGAAGCAGCAAGAAACCGCGTGAGTAGAGAAGCAGCGGGACGAAGAAGCCGCGAGTTGGAGAGCTCGAGCTGCAAGAGGGAAGCGGGAGGGCGGGTAGACCGGGTGGAGAAGAAGGGAAGGCCGATCAAGCCGCGGCGAGTAGAAACAAGAGAGGGGACCACGATGAGAGGAGAGGACTATAAAAGGAGAGGAGGTGGGGAAGGAAGGTGGAGCCACGGATCAGAAGCGGGTAGAAACCGAGACCGTGATAGTTCGTGAGAAGAGGAAACAGGACCGTGGGTAGCAGACCGAGGCGGTTAGGAAGAGGGAGACCACGATAAGCCGAAGGCGGCGGTCAGAAGCCGCGAGAAGCCGCAGGTTAGCGGATAGAAAATTCTAACCGCTGGAGGAAACCAGATCCCTTTGATACCATGTTGAAAGAGCTTAAAACTTGTATGTACTGCTTCTGTAACAAAATACAATGAGAGAATACAAATATATAGGAGAGAAGGTGAGAAGAAAATCCTATACAAGATGTGGGACTAAGAAGAGAAGAAAATACAATAAAAATGGGTTCAATAATGGGCTCTTTACATGGGCTTTTCTAACAAAAAGGAATGAGTAGCCGGTCAATGGAGGTGAAGGGAAAGGAAGGTGGCCGGATAGTAGGGGAGGGGGAAGGTAATTTTTGAGCTTCGCACTCGGGTTCCGGCTTCGACACCAGGTGATCAAGAGGAGAACTTTTCACTCGGCTTTCAATGCCTTCTAAATGAACCCTCCATCATATTTATAGACTAAGGAGCCACCATGGATGGTCATGGTTCTCCGATCATATGGCCTTGAAAATACATAAAAATATAAATCAAAAAATAACTAAAAAGAATAGATCATCGATCCGCACAAAATGAATGGCTCTGATCATTGTACAGGTCCATGTGTGCCATAATCCTCATCACTATAGCTTTACATCATGGTATCGTGTACATGAAAGTGATAAAGAAAACCTACACACAAAATTCATATACCAACTAATTGTAAAACTTAAGTTAATCAGAATGTAAAAGAAGAAAAGTTAGCTCTTCAAACTTACATATCGAAATTCTGAAAAAGTGAGCGTAGTGTCTGTGCTTCTAAACAAAATCCCTGGAAAAAGAAATTGTACCAACAGCTAATAGTTTTAAAACAAAATGTAATCAAGAAAATCTGTATGTGCTAATGATTGTAAGTGATCACTACCCTTAAAACTTCAAGGACAAGTATCTGATGCCAAAGTGGTAAATCAAGATGAGTAACCTTTACCAGCATACTGAGAAACACCTGCAAAAAATCAAACGTCGTGCACTCTAAAAACTGTGGAAACCTGTTAAGCAAGAACGTCAAAACAGATAATATATTTGTAAGAGCTGATAACAGTGGTGCTATACAGGGCACACAGAAAACCTGAATTCTAGGCTTGCGATGAATCTTACGTAGTGAAGATTCTTTAGATGGCCGTGCATATGATAAGTTTGTAAAGCTTCTCCAAGGTACTTACGTAGCCGGGTTAAAATTTTATAATGCAAGGATTAAAACCTAATTTAAAGACGGTATCCAGCAAAGACCATTCAGCTGGGTAACTGAAATTCAAGAAATCACTCTAACCTCTTCAGTTTTGATTCTATTAAACCTGGTTCATAGAAGAAGAATGTTATGGATCACCACGCTCGTTATATTATAAGTCCTTTATGTTATGGGTTAATTGCAATTTTTGCACCCATTTATCATTGTGGGTCTTTTGTATTTTTATTTATATCGATTATTAATGTGTGGCTTGATTGTTTGTCATTAGGAGTTGTTGGTTGGTATGTTATTCATTAATAGCTGGTAAAGTATGTTAGTGTCATGTAAGTCTATTTAAAGACGGGGAATGTTGGAATGAAAGCAAGAATTGATTTTCAAAACCCTTTGAGATTGCGGTAGCTCTCTCCTCCCGAGCATACACCAACCTAAGTAACCGTCGTTCTGGCTCTGTAGTATCACCATCGCCGCCATCTCCACCTCTGGCAAAGCTTCAGATGAGTTATGGTCTATCACGTAATAACTTGGTATCAAAGCATCAAAACTCTCCATTCTACAGCCCAAAGGAACATTGCAACCACAAATACAGCACACAGCAGACCTCTATCCTTAAGTCACGGCTCCTTCTAGCGATGTGTTAGTAATCCCAGCAAAAACCCTGATTGGTCATCGTCAACGTCACTAATCGTACGAGGTTTTCGTCACCGGGCAACGAGCGCCTTTTCAAAAACCAGGAAAACCAAAAGTATAGTGGATGATCCTGAGGATATAGCCAAATGACAATCGACCAGATCCAAGCACACGGAATGACCATCGCTTGACGACATGAAGCCGCTACACCGCCTCCTACGCAACTTGTGATTTAGCGGTAGAGCCGAGCAAACCTTCTTCGGATGAATCAAAAACACATCCAGCACCACGAGTTAAGCCCATGAATGTAACATCCCAAAACTATATCAAATTTTAATGAAATTGTTTGATTAAATTTAAGGATCCGAATGGGGCCAAAGTTGGAAGTTCTCATTCGATCAAGCTATGTTATAAGTTCATCTCAGTCTATAGACTACAAAGATTTACATTTAATTTGGATAGTTTAGTCATGTAATTCTATGCCAAAATTGATCAAAGGAGTTAATTTGATAGTTTAATTGCAAAGTGTAATTGAAATGACATTTTTTGTAATTAAAAGGAAGTAGCCAAGGAATAACGATGGTCCTAAAACGTGTTTTGGTTTTAGTGATTATGGTATTCGCCTTAGTCGAACGATTTCCCATATTCGTACCTCAGTCTATCTAGGTCGAGTTCCTGTCGGCTTCTCCCATTTCCATTCAAGTGTTTCATTGTAGACGGAGGTTTCAGCGTCATCAATTCTACATATAAGAGTCGAAAAACGACGAGCCCTTTATGTAGAACTTCTACAAACTACTAACGGTGGTGTCTACTCCTGTTTGACATGAGCATAGTGTATTCGTTCTCTCTCAGTGGAAAGACATCGACTCATCAGGGTAAGTAGAATAGTGTCGCTCCCTTTGTAGTTCAAGTTTGCACTTGTGTTAAGAAGATATAAGCTTAAGGTCATTTTTTCCTTCCATCAAAACAATATATGTTATTATTAGTGTTACTACTGTAACATAATCAAAAAACCAATTGTCATGAAAAATTCACAAATCTTTGTTTGGCATTTCCTTAGTGCCTCTTTTGTAACACGTCGGTCTACTAGTGTTGCGCTACGGGTCTGCAAACCAGCGACCCCAACCCATCTCCATAGATCTAATTGGCTGCAGCTACTAATTCCAACGGTGGATTGTTGAGGTCGGATCTTGAACCCCAAACCTCCTAGATAAGGGAGCTCTAAACTGGTCATCATCACCAATTGAGCGCCAGTTTAGAGCTCCCTTATCTAGGAGGTCTGGGGTTCAAGCCCCGGCCTCAGCAACCCGCCATTAGAATTAGCGGTTGCGGCCAATCAGATATGTGGAGATGGGTTCGGGTCACTGGCCTGCAGACCTGTAGCGCACCCACAGTAGACCGGGGCGTTACATAAAAAGCTCAATTGGTGATGAGAACCGGTTTAGAGCTCCCTTATCTAGGAGGTCTGGATTTCAAGCCTCGACCTCAACAACCCGTCATTGGAATTAGTGGTTGGGGTCAATCAAATCCGTGGAAATGGGTTGGGGTCACTGGTTTGCAGACCTATAGCGCACCCACATTAGACCGGGTCAGTACATAAACTCAACGATACTCACTAAATCAAGTGTTCACTCAATTCAGAAAATATTTCTAAGTAAAAAACTAGTGTTATGCACAAGCCCAATTAAAAATCCAACTAAATACCAAGGCCAATAATCAATCTCACAACTCGCAGACACAATAGTATAAACATTAGAGTATACAAAGGATGATGAATACCTCACTTTCAGTCACAAGAGATGTACTATACAGCCTAATAACATGAGCAACAGACCGTAGAACCAACCGCCTGAATGTAGGTTCCCCAAATTCGCCCTCCAGCTGAATGTACATAAGAAAGCAACACAAATGAGAACATATAAATTATCATCCCATGTACCTAATAAGTTTTACGTAAATTACACGTGTTGGGGAAAATTTGCAACAAGTAACCGTGCATAATAGGTACTTTACCTCGACATTTGTCCGCAGCGAAGTCATAAGGAGGGAGCTTATTTGGTGTCGAAGAACCTGCTTAACATAATCAATTAATTGAAGAGCTATGGAGTGGTATCAGAAGGACAAAATTGTGCAGAATAAAATAATAAATAGGAGCAATGAGTACCTTTGAAGTAAAATGAACATTAGATATGCAAAACATTACGACTGTAAAAGAACATATAACTTGTAGGATTAAAAAAGCATGCTTGAACAAAAATTGAGATTTTTCCACGGAACTCTATGGCCAAGAGAATTTCATGATGGCTGTACTAGTTTTGTTGTCGTGATTGCCCCTTACCATGAATTTAGGACCAGGAGGATTCTGGATATTTCCTGATGTATGCAACTTAATTATCCGTATCACATAACTCTCTCGATCTCTTACTGAATGTAGCACTCATTGTCATGTCCTCATCCTCTATGGAATTTGCAATACTTAAATAAATTCCCACATTAGAGAGGAAGGAACATGTAGGTCAAGGAAGTTAAATGCATCGTCAAAGTGGTGGAGAACAAAAATGATAAAGTAGACTAGTCCAAACGAGTACCAACTTGAATTTGTCCTAAAACTAGGAAGGGCAAATGCAGAATAATTAATGAAAAGAGAGCAAGTGTGCCATATACAGGGAGAGGTAGATGAATAAGTGATGGCGCGTCACGACCGGCGCGCGTATATTCCAGTAAGAGCTAGTGATCTGCTACCCAGTCGGATGATCCGAGTCCATAATTGTGTCCAGACGGTCGATCCGAGTCGATTTCATATTTTATATTTTTTGTTTTGAGTTGTATTTGGCGCTCGATCGACCCGGACATTTTGAGCCGTCTGATACGAGCGTTTATGCTGGAATTATGATTATGTCTATAGCTAAGTTATTAAAGGCGCGCCTCGGGCGTGCCTAAGGCTCCAGGATCACTAGGCTCACCAGGCTCAGAGGTTTGTGTCTTATTTGCGTCTTTAGGATATAAAAGACATGCCTGAGTGAGATTTTGGTTATAAATTTTTTTCTTCAAAAATTAAGAAAAATTAATGTAAGAACTCAATAATTTTTTATTGATTTAGTATTTGTGAAAGATAATTGTGCGTTGGGACTTTAAATATGATGCAAGTGATCACATTGATTCTATTTTTTAAGAGATATAAATGATAGTAAAGAATGATTAATTAGTAGAATAGATGAAAAATTTGATCGAGAAGATAAAATGATGTTTGATGTTGATTATTTAAAATGTATGTGATTGCGTCTTGCCTTCATCAGGCGCGAGCCTGCGCCTTCAGTCTTGTGCCTAGGCTCCAAGGTCTCTTTGCGTCTTGGCGCGCCTTGCGCCTTTAATAACTAAGGTTTATAGTGCAGGTCACGGTTATGATGCTCAGGCTTTAAATAGGGTTGATGCCGGTCGTGGGAGGGGATCGTGACTTCAGTTAAAATTTCTGAACCGCTGGTCCTTCCGCCTTTGGTGCGACGCCGGGGTTGTTCTGCTGGTGCGACGCCAGATCTCCTGCCCTCTCCTCCTCCTCGCCTCTGATGCGACGTCGGGAAGTATTTCCTCTACCTCCCTCTTCCAATCTGGTAAGCCTTCCCCTGCCTAAGCCGCCTCTTGTTCGTTCTTCCTCGTACGCCGCAAGCAGAAACCCCCTTCACCTCCTCCTCATCCATGTGCAGCCGACTCCACCACCACTGGAACTCCATACGGCCACCCTACCTGCCTCCCCCTGGGCTGAATCCTTCCATTTCAGCCCGAGCCTCCCTCCACGGCCCACTCCCCACCCAATCCCTCTCCTCACCTGATCCCACTCCTCACTCGAGCCCACTCTCCACCCGAGCCCACTCCTCACCCGAGCCCACTCTCCACCTGAATCCCCCCCCCACTATATTAATTTCCCTCCTGTCGACCTTCTTCCAGGATTAAACCCAAATAGCAGCAGCATCCTCTTCCCCTCCCCACCACTTCAATTTTCATCTAATTAACCTCCTGCTAGGCTTAACCCCAATACCCCACTACCAGTAGCATTTTCTCCCATCCACTAAACCATTCAAAATATTATTGGAGCCCCTTGACCAACCCGGGATTCATTCTCTCCCCACCCACGTCGCCACAAACTTGGATGTCCACTAACTACCGCCTTTGTCGCCGCCTACACGTGCGAATTGTGGTATACAGTCTTATCATTTGTTGTTGTTTATTTGGCACTTGTATGTTATGGACCGCTCATTCACGGGCATAATCCCGTCGGTCGAGTCCACAACATGGGTCGCGGCCCTGCACACTCAACCCTTCTCCGCACGTGTTCTCGGTGCGGCGGGGTGTTGAGGCCGGGTCTCGAACCCTTTACCTCATTGATGTAAGCTCTTAACACTAGCTCACATCACCAACTGATCCGCGGATTGTTTGTTTGCAAAATTAATATTTCGCTCTCCTTGACTAATTAATTACGACTGTGTGTGTCCATGCTGATAATCATATAATAATTAATTAGTTGCTGCAATTTTCGAGCGGACCACTTTGCACTTGCATTACACCGCATTGCATTTAGGGTTGCATTTAGAAATCCCTTTCGAGTCGACCTGCCACTGCATCAATAAGTATCATATTTTTGTAAAAAAAAGGAACGTTAATATTCTTTTTTGAATACAGAATCACATATAAATGTTAAGATGCATGTTTGTTCAATTATGAAGTATAGTTATCCGCCTTTTTAAGCTCCCGATGATATAGGGCTTGGGAAGGCGTTGATATAAGTATTCTTGCACCTATATGTGAAGAGTCTGTTTTCATGACTCAAACAACTTCAATTTACAGTGAGGCAACTTAGCCATGCTCTAAACATCTTTTTTAGAAAGCAAGAGTTAGAAAGACAACATTGAAAACATGCAGGCATGGCATATATAGAGAAAAGGGTAATAGAAATTGGGTGAGAAAGGATCTGTCACAAATACCATCCACGAGATTAAGGAAAAATTCAAGATAGATAGTACAACAACAACACTCAAGCCTTTATCCCAGTATAGTGGGGTCGGCTACATGGATCCTTTGTCGTCATTGTGCCCTATCTTTTGTCATAATCTCACTAATACCCAAGTACATCATGTCTTTCCTTATAGTTTCATTCTATGTTATTAAAGGCGCGCCTCAGGCACGCCAAAGACTCCAGGCACGTCAGGCTCAGAGGTTTGAGGCTCTGTGCAAATAATTAAAGTCTTTAGAATATAAAAGGCACACCTGAGTGAAATTTTTTGTAATTTTTTTCTTCAAAAATTAAGAAAATATAATATAAGAACTCAATATTTTTTTATTGATTTAGTGTTTGTGAAAGGTAATTGTGCGTTGACACTTAGATATGATGCAAGTGAATACATTGATTCTATTTTTTAAAAGATATAAATGATAGTAATGAATGATTAATTAGTAGACTAGATGAAAAATTTGATCAAGAAGCTGAAATAATGTTTGATGTTGATTATTTAAAATGGATGCAATTGCGTCTTGCCTTCATCAGGCGCGCACCTGCGCGTAGGCTCCAAAACCCCTTTGCGCATCTGAGTGCCTTGCGCCTTTAATAACTAAGGTTTCATTCCAAGTCTTTATTGGTTTACCCCTCCCTCGTTTAACATGCCTAGTGACTAGACTCTCACAATGCCTAACAGGTGCCTCTAATGGTCTCCTTTGTACATGTCTAAACCATCTTAGTCGAGCTTCTCGCATCTTCTCTGCAATTGGTGCTACTCTTGTCTTATCCCTGATACACTCATTCCTAATTTTATCCAGTCTCGTGTGTCCACACATCCACCTAAGCATTCTCATCTCCGCAGATCAGGAATAATTCAAGATAGATAGTATTATGGGAAAGTAAATATTAATAAACCATGATCAGGAATAATTGAAAACAAAGGGATTCATATAATTTCATAGTTTGCATAAAAATGGGATCATAATAAACAACCACAAAATAAATCAAAACCTGTTCATAAGGAACACAAGTTCGGAAAACAGCTACATAATGGGACAGGACAAACCTGTAACAAGAAAAACAAATTATAGTAAATGATCAATTAAAAAACATATAATAAAAATTGCTTTCCATCTTTCAAAAATCAACGAGCATAAGGGTTATCAACACCAATAATTTTCTTTTCTAAGCGGATTATCTCCATCTTGCAAACGCTGCGTTTTTGGCATGTATGTATCAGTGAATAAAAACAAATATGCATACAAACTTTTGGGGACAGTAATATGAGCTGAATATTTGCAATGAAGATTATCTTAAATGAAATTCCAAGAACAACCAAAGTAGAAATAACGGTGATCACTGCAAAATATCCAAGGCATCTGTAATAGTAGATAGCATAATTTTATATTCCAGTTTGCAATTCTTCAAGACAAAAAAACAAGTGTTATTACTTTTTAGCTCACAAAGTTGGCAAACAATTAAACATGGTTTGGAAAGAACATCCCTGGATCACTCATTTACTGATGTTTTAAACGGCAAATAAGTAACATTATCATCAAAGTGGATATAGTAGGAAAATATCCAAGGTAGCTGTAAAAGTAGATATAATAGTATAATTATATATTCCTATTTGCAATTCTTCAAATCAAAATTTTATGTCACAAAGTTGGAAAACAATGAAACATAGTTTGGCAGGAACATCACCTGGATCACTCATTTACTGATGTTTTAAATGGTAAATAAGTAACATTACCATCAAAGTAGATTGATTATATTGTGAAAATTGAAGTTAAATGTTGATTGTCGTGGGGGCGGGGGCGTGATTCAAAATATTATAACAAGACAGATTACTGTTGTCACATAAACAAAAATAGCCAAAGACCGATCATTCAGAATAGGGAAATTCATTTACTACAGCAATAATTGTCATGAGTGAACATTATGAAAGGTAGGAGTCTTTCTCGCGCCCTCAAACATCTCAGGATGAGACCTCCTTCAATTTTTAGAATAAAATAGTCGGAAAGTTTCAGATATGCAATAATCTATCCGCACAAACAACTGACTTCAAGCCCAAAAGAGGAGTGACGGCCAATGTGAAAATGAATGAGGGGTGTCGACACGCTAAAATAATGTTACATGCAAATGTGAAATGAAAGTGCCAAAATGCTAATGCATTTCTAAGACATGTGGAATGAATGCGGTCAAGCAAGACTGGTGAAGACCGGCCCAGAACATGTCGATGCAAAAGTTTCCGACGGCGCACTCAACCGGACCACTACCGGCCCAGAAACCTCCAAAATATTGTTTTAGAATTATTGTATGTTTTAATTTTATTGTGTGTTTTTTCTTGTTGTTTATAATTGGCTGGCTCATAACCTAATCTCCCAGTCGGCCCATGAAGAAAAAGCCTGGCCCTTCCTCCAAAAATAAAACTGAAGCCACGGGTTATTTCTGGTTCATTGTTGCACGAGTTAGGGCTCCAGTCGCAGATTTTCCCGACATTGTCGCTGCACCAGGAGAAGCTCCCACACGGCACCATCCCCGATTCAGAGTTAGAAAAGGACCCGATTCTTTCTCCCTGATCGATCAGCGCCGCAGGATGCGATCCGGATTTTGTCGCAGATTCCAGTTATGGCTCCGCACATTGTGCGACTTCCACCATCCAGCAAGCTCTGGAGGGCCCTTTACGGTTTGAAGCAGGCTCCACGGGCATGGTAAGGGAATATCATAGAAAACCTCCAGTTTTGTGGTTATTTTGTCTCTGATTCAGATTCGAGCCAACTCATTAAGAATAGGGGAGCTTCATGTCTTGGTGTTGTTATACGTGGAAGACATGATCGTCACGGGAAACTCCATGGAGGAGGTAGCTAGGCTTATGGCAGAGCTAGCTATTCGGCTCAAGATGAAAGACTTGGGTGAGCTCCACCACTTCTGTGGACTCGAAGTGGATAGGAAAGAGAGCATCATACTCATTTCCTAAAGGGGCTATGTAGAACAGATCATTCAGTGATTCGACATGCGGTAGGGAAAGAGTAGCTCTACTCCTCTTGATGCTGGTATCAAGCTTCGAGGAGATGAGGGGAGGCATGCCATTGCTTATATTGTCAGTATATGGCGGAACCTCGGGAGCCTCATCTGGTTGCGGCGAAGAACATTCTGAAGTACATGAAGTCTACTTCTGATATGGGTCTCCTTTATGGGAGAGACACGGGCTTCAACCTGCATGGTTACACAGATGCTGATTATGATGGAGATTCAAACGACCTGAAGTCGACATCTGGTTATGTCTTCACATGTGGATCAGCGGGTATCTCATGGTGCAGCAAGAAGCGGGAATCTATGTCTGTCTCAACATCAGAAGAGGAGTACAAGGCTTCAGCCTTGCCAGCTCGAGAAGCCATCTGGCTTTGGAGGCTACCTTCCCTGGCGTCCATGATGTGCTCCATGTGAGCCAGTTGCAGAAGTGTGTTCGTAATGATTGTCAAGTCCTCGACTCGGTGCCCCAGATTCAGCCCAACCTTACGTATGTGGAAGAGCCTGTCCGTGTTTTGGAATCTCGAAATCGAGTGTTGAGGAGGAAGACCATCCCTATGGTCAAGATTTTTTGGATAAATCAAGACGTCGAGAGTGCGACATGGGAATTGGAATCGGCGATGAGGGAATCTCAACCGCATCTCTTCTCTTAGTTTCTGGTGTGTCTCTATGTTTTGGTTGTGTTTGATTTTCACATTTTTGGTTTAGTTTTGTGGTTGTGTTAAGTTTCGGGACGAAACTTCTTTTTAGGGGGAGTCTCACAGCACTCATTTCCCTATTGGTCATTCCTGAATCCACAGAGACAGTCTTCTAGCTAACCTTGGAGATCTACTCAGACTGTTAAGCCTTTAAAGAGCAATCTCCCTCTGATACCACTTGAAAGTCTTGTTTTCAAGGCTTAGCTGAACACCTATCGAGGGGGGGGGGTGAATAGGTTTTTGTCTCTATTTAAATTTTCTAACTTATTATCATATTTCAGTGTCTGTGATTATGTTAGTTATCAGCTTTCAAGAACATTCACAGACGACACAACAATTTTATAGTGGTTCTCAATCTTGGGTACATCTACTATCCCTTTGCGCCTATCTAACAGCGTGTTAGATTCGGCTCTCCCTCAAGCCGCCTAGATCGAGATTCAGTTTCTAGCCACGATCGTCCCTTTCTTCAGCTCCGCCAGTTGGATCCATGTATGATTAACTGCTTTTGTTTTCAGTAAGCCCTATAAAAGGGTTATGTAATCTCTGTGTTTTTTTAGAATAGTCAATGTAGATGAATGTTTTGAGGTTGATGAAGAACAGTGCAATTGTGTTTGATTTCCACCCCCTTTGCGTGCGTCTTCATTTTCTCTTTAGCATAATAGATTCATTGTTCGGTTTTCGCCCGAATTTTGTCAGAAAACTCTACGTCGAAAACTCCAACCATAAACATATTTGGAGTTCATGATTTTTGTTTTGCTACAACAAGTGGAAAGGAATGAAAATCGCAAACCTTCTTTCCCCGGATTGAGAATAGAACAATCTTTTTCAAGAAATTCATTTTAAAACAAAAATAGTTTGATTTATGTTTTACTAAATTAAAAGTTGTTCTCCCTTCTTAAGGTTCGTGCAATATTCGCTCAAATAACGTTGCAAAATTCATCAAACATTGCATGCACTAAGGTTTTCAAAAAAATACCGGCAGGCGCGCAAACCCTATGCGTCGTCCTGCATCAATTTGGTATTAGAGCCAGATTCTGAAATTTTCTAAGTTTCGGAATCCTCCCTACGTAGAATAGGAACTCGCATAGCAATTTATTTCTTTCCTTTCTTAAAAAGAGCCTTTTTTAGCATAATCATCCATTCATACTTGTTTGTTTGCATGTATCTATGTAGTGCTAGGTTAGTAAGTATGAGCTCACCCCATCACAATCCACCACATGAACACTCTCAAGAGGTAAATTCAGAGATGCGTCGAGTTGAACGTGGTCAACCGAGTCGTGTGAACGAATGGAACGAATCACCCACATGGTTTTTACCTTTCGCAAACCAAATGGCGGCGTTAACCGAGAGTATACACCTGGTGCGAGAAGGGTTTGAAAACCTTAAGTGTTAGAGTGAATAGTCTAAAAATACCCCAACGAGCTTCAATGTCACCTCAAATTCGAGATGAGCATTTTGTTCGACCCCACCACGAAGTCCCGCATCATTACGTCAAAATGTCTACCCTTAGGAGGAATCCTCTATTTGAGAAAGAGGTTAGAAATCTCTTAGATAGACTTGAATTTGAGCACGACCGGGGTAGAAATTCCCCAAGGTATTTTTATGATCCGCAACGAGAACCTTCTTAGGTACGTGAAATAATTATCAGGAAAGGTCATATTATGACGTAGCTAGAGAAGAGCGTCCTCGAGACCATCGTTGGCCTATATCGGCCATGCATCGTGAAGATCGACCTGGAGATTGGCATCGACCGCCACCCCCATGGCGTCGAGACAATCGGATCCTTACGATGACAATTACGAATATCCTCCCCGAGATGGGCGACCGGATCTCACACGAGTAGTGAAATTGGATCCGCCTCTTTATGATGGTTCTATGGATCTCAAGGTCTTTTCTGACAAGGTTATAGTCATAGAAACCTATTTTGAGTGGTATCATATGACGGACGACCAAAAGATTCAGTTCGCCAAGATGAGATTGACGGGGCGAGCAAAAATCTGTTGGATAGGTGAAGAGCAAAGTTAGAGAGGAATGGACGCCCTCCCATTACCCATTGGCCACACATGAAAGCAATATTGGAGCAGTACATTTTTCAACACTATCAGACTCGTCTACGAGATGAGTTGACATCTATACGTCAAGGGTCCAAATCAGTATCTAACTATCTTGTTGAGATGAAGGATCTTATAATTCGTTGCAACGTAGTAGAACACCCACGAGATACCTAGTCCAAATTTAGGTGTGTGCTACGACCTGAGATCCGAGATGAGTTGATTCGATATGGCCAATATTCCCTAGATGAGACCATATCTATCGCTACTGATATTGAGGAGCATCAAAAGAGAACCTCCCGGTTCAAATCTCAGTTTAAAGCAAATACTCCTTATAAGAAAAAGAACCAAAGGATAAGGATAGTGGATCGAAGCCTACTTCAACTTACAGGAGAGATCAGAAAGGGAAATCTCATATGGGAACAATGACCCCTTCACAGATCCAATATTATGAGTGCAACAGATGGGTCATATATCTAGGGATTGTACCAAGAGAGAAGGCACGCTAGTTATTCACGAGGTGACTGAGGAGGATGAGCATGAAGAAGAGATTATAGTCGAGAAGGACACACGCCTCTTGAATGACGAAGTGTACGGTACTCCTAGCGATGAGGAGATTAATCCCAACGTTCTAGTGGTGAGATGAATGTTATCTACGCCACAAGAATCAGCTGATTAGGATGGGAAGAGATTATAGTGAGATGAATGTTATTTACAAGAATTAGAAGAAAAGTGCAAATAACTACACAACGAGCTCAATTCACAAACAGATAAGAAATGTTCTCACAATATTCAATACAAAAAACACAACACAAACAATAATACTCACAAGCATGCAGAATCCTGAAGCAGGCGTGGCTCCTCGTGACAAAGTAATGGTTGTGTCGGAGTCGGGAAATGAGGTAGTTTGGACTGATGATGACTTTAGGATAGGAGTGAATTGTGGTAGGATTAAATTGTGGCTCCACGACTGAGGAAGGGCAGGGGAAAAGGAATGTTGTTGCTTTGAGACTTGCTGGTGGAAGACGGGAGGCTGACTGCGACGAAACAGGAGAGGTTTATGGGGAGGTATGATGGAGGTAGGGATAGTCAGCACTGGGAAGATGAAATTTTGGGCAATGGTAAACATGTAGGGGTAGAAGGCTAGCAGCAGGGTGCGGACGGGATGTAGAGGTGCAGTGGGGGAAGGGATCGACGGCGATGCTTAGGGGAGAACTGGAGGTGGCCGGTGGAAGAGGAAAGAAGAAAATTGGTTGGCATCGGAGTTGGCGATCGTAGGCGGAAGGGCACTCGCTGGATTCGTTGCCAATTAGGATGGGAGATGGATGTGTGGCTGAGGCGCTGTTGGAAGTGGTTCGACGAACAGGGGAGGATTTCGCTAGGCAAGGACGTGCAACATGAGGAAGATGAACAGTGGTGGCTCGGGCAGTTGCACGCCGGGAAGATGATGAACAGCTGGGAATTAGGCAGTTTCCTCCTCCAATCATGGGTTAGGGATGATGGACAATAGTTGATGGGGCGATTTTCTTCAAAGCGGATGAAGAGAACGTGGGGTACAAGGAATTTCATGGGAACAGTGAATAATAAAAGAAAAAAGGTAACTAAAATGAAGAACGAGAAATTGAATTGGTAGTCGAGGTGTCGCACCCCAGGCTCGTGGCGTCGCACTACGAATGATTGCTGAAATTTGAAATCTCTTACAAAACTCATCAATGCCCAAAAATCTAAACATCCGCCACAATTTATAACGAGAAGGGGTGGTCGAGCACCCAACATGAACGGCTACGGTCGTCTGTTACGCCTGGTGTCCTAAAACAATCAATACAACTCCAAAATATATTTAAAAATACATATGCAATAAAAAAACGTTCCAAACGCACTCGCGGTTTCGGATCGCTGATCCGATCAACGCATCTCTGGCAAATCTGCAAAAACGGGTCCCACCAAGTGGTGGCACGATCCCCTCCGATCACGATCATGCGCTCGATCCTCATCAAGGAGCTTCAGTAAAACAGTATTCATGTTGCCCGCATCATATCACAATCTGAGAACCATGGACCCACTAGAGTTTTATGGGAGCATATTGCACTAAATGGACAGTAAACGCTGAGATGCAGAATAAATCATTTGTCCCTCCATGAATGAGAGCGTCAATCTACCTACTCTTAAAGTCCCTCTGGTTCAGGCTTTAGAGGGTTTAGCCTTCTAATCCTGCCACAGTTTTTAAGACAACCGAAATTTTGAAAATCTAATAATGACTAATTTTTTGGAGGCTTTGCAAATTAGGAGGATTAGCTTTTTTTTTCGTTTAAACAACAACCCCATTAATCATTGTCAGTTGCAGATTGACCAACACCGGCCTCCTCAATTGCCATAAGCAGAGTGCAGGTAATGGCACCTTGAAATTCGTCGAAGTAGTCATTTTTTTTAAATTCTCGCAAAGATTATCCTTGAAGGTTAAACCAGAAATATATGGGACCAACTGGCTTAGAATTTTACTATACAAGAAGGAAATATCATAAGAGTAAATTATCTGAGCTAGTATGCCATTTTGTTCAAAACTTACACATCATTATGCTCCATCTTTGTCTAACAACCATAAATCCTTAATGCCTAAATACATTTCGAACGAACCGCCTTCTCCTTCCTCGAGGAGGCCCATCTATTGCGTGCATGTTCCATCGATTAATTGTTTTACAAAATTAATAATTGATTGGATTAATTCTTTAATCAATTAATTGTGTTGGACATGAAATAAGCGTCGCTCGCACCGACGGCAGCAGAAGTTCCGCCGGTCTCCACGGTTTTTGTCACCCCACCATTGTCGCCAGTGGTTCCCGCCCCACAATTTACACCATCAACATTGTCCCCTGCAAGCCCCATGGCGGTGCCATCCCAGTATGTTGTCGCCGCCAGTCCTTGCAGTCGCCATCTCACAGCCTCTACTCCAGCCACGTGCTCTTTCTGCCCCTTTATATTTGTTCCTTTCTTCGATCGTTCCCCAGTAGGTTTTGCCGCTTCTCATCGTCTCATCTCCTATGGCCCAATCTTTTGTCTCCCTCAACCGTACACTGGGCACACTCTCTCCGACTCCAGCTCTGTCTGGCAGCCTTCCGTCCGCAAGTGCCTCGCCACGCTAACTCCTTGAAGTCGTTTATGACACCTGGGAGCATGTTGGCACCCAGCCTCTTGACGTCGCGCAGCGACGCACTACCAAGAGTTGTTTTTACGAAAAATTAAAATGCTCGAGGATCGGGTCATCCAAAATTGTTCAAGCTTGAAGGTAAACTTGATTCAAAGGACGGGTGTAATGTTAGGAGTCCCGCGTTGTCAGTTATCTAGCAGTTATATTATTATGAATATTTAGGTATCAAGTCAAATTGCATCGAGTCGAGTCATAGTTACGAGTCGAGTCATAGTTATGAGTCGAGTCGAGTCGTAGTTACGAGTTAATTAAATCTAGATGTTTTAGTGTGGTGTGTTTTTATTGCGTATTTACGCTCATGCCCATGGGTCCTATATAAGGATACTCTTGGGTCATGTACGAGGGATCATAAAAAGAATGAAATCAATTTCTATTCCTTTCTAAGTTCTTCCCTCTCTCTTTAGTCTTTCTCCTTCCCCATTTCTAAAGTTAGGGTTGAGCTCAGCTCTCCTTACTCTTCCCTCGCATTCTTCGTGGGTTGAGATAAGCTCCCCTTGTTTCTGCATCCACTGCCACCTTCGACGAAGCCGTGAAGCGGGCCCATAAGACTATACTATTTAAAAGCGAAGCAACTGTAATGCAATTGACTAGATGAGAACCATTAGATTAATAAAGAAATAACAAATTATATTAGTGGAACACCATCGACCCTAAACCCTAGAACCATTCTGTTAATAATGAAAAACAAATTAATTTACCTCCATATTTTTCTTTGGTGGTGACATGAGATGAATTATACTTATTTGTAGAACTTGATCCACCCACACACCTTTCATTCCCTTGGCTTACGGCATCAAGATAGATCATACAAAGCTATGAAGCATGGATACTTCCACGAAGACAGCGTACCCTTACCGGATACGTATCCGGTACCTGTACGTACCCGATACTCGATGGATACACCTATGTGGAGTTGTGGACACACTTGGACTTAGCACATCATTCTGCATATTGTGATAGAAGTCTGTTTTTCTAGAGTAAACAAAAGTTGGCTCTATGCGACTATGCTAGGAAACGTTGGTATGCTCAATTAAGTTGTGTATCTGTACCAAGTATGTTTCTGGTATTGGTACGTTTCTGTTACAAGTACGTGTATTAAGCGTGTTGATACGACGAAAGTTATTAACAAAACGGCTAACTTGTCTCTAGACTAACCGAAGACTGAAGATGTTGATCTCCAATAATGAAGAAGAAAAAAAAGAAAAAGACAAAAAAAAACTTATGAGTAGACTTAAGATTAATTTTATCTCCTTTGTTTAAACATATAAGATGTTAAATTTTACGAATGCTTAATGTTTGAAAATTTTATGTTATGTTGCATTGATTTGTGTACTTGTACTTCAAGTTATGATTTATGTTTGATGTTTTGAGAACCATTTGTTACACTTGTGATATATATATATATATAAATATATATATTATTTGTTATAACGTATCATGCCGTACTCGTATCCTTGTTTTTAAAATTTTGGCGTACCGTCGTACCGAGTACGCATCGTACCCGATACCCGTACCCGTGCTTCCTAGATACAAAGGTTGGACTTGAAAGATAGAAAAAATAGAAGTAGGTTGATAGGAATAGATTGGGGAGAGATGAAGTAAATATTGAAACTCTCCACTAAAAAAAGACAGTCTTCCATTAGGGAGAATTGATGAGGGAGTTGGTAACTTATCTAGCCATCAAGGGTACAACCAGCAGCTTCACATTGGCTTAAATAAATTGTGTATTTTTTATTTGCCTCTCTATTCCATGTAATCGGTCAAACCTCATGATATTGTCATTTAATATAAACGTTTTGCTTTTTTTACCTTTTAGCTTATAGGAACTGACTGCTATGAGTGGACTGCGCACTAGTGTTCATTTAAATTTTAAATTTAACTGCAAAATTAACTCCCCTTTACTATGAATGGCCAAGAGAGAGTGGTAAGATATTTTGTCACTCGTAAAAATGAGATTTTTGGCCAAGATGGGCCCAACAAACAATTTCATGCAAGTATTTAATCAAATGAAATTTTGCATGCATATTGATATTAGTGGGTCCCTCAAAATAAAATGACCAAGGATATTACTACATAATTTTTATATATTTGAACCAATATCCTTATTTAACTTTTACTATTTATTTGTTTTTCAATTTAATATTTTATAAGTTGGGGTGTTACAATTAGCGTCCACGTCAAGTAGTGCCAGAGTAAACCAATCTTTAGTGACCTAAATTCATAATTGTAGCTAAGGTGCAAGCTTAGTTTTACTACAATTCAAATTCTACATGGTTATTTGGTAAAACTCTTTTCCTTTGCATCGAGCAATCTTTTCATCCTTAGACACCCAACTACAGCCCCTTCATGAGTCGATTTTGACACAGTATCTTCGATTAACTTCCTCTATCTTAAACAAAGATCAGTAACTCAAAAAAATTCAATTGGAAGCAAGCAATCATGGAGCCGATACATCCATTCCACGAGGGCACCAAGCTTGAGCACTTGGCAAGAAACGCTCATGAGAACCACTCAAACAAAGCACCCAATATGTAAATCCGACCAGTGGGCCCAATAAAAAGACAAAGGTTATAGCTACTGACATGAGTCCATGAAAGTTCTCAGAAAACAGACATTAGGACAAGACCACTACACTTGTGTCAAGGACACTCTTATGTTGACTTTGTTGATCATTGTAATTCTACAAGTGGGTACCTAATATTCTTTGTTGGCAACCTTGCTTCCTAGAAAAGTAAAAAAAGTAATTACTCACTTTAATGTTGAAACTAAATATCAAGCATTTCGACAATTTGTTCAAAATATCATAATGGTGTGCTCTTAGCCTCTTACTACATTTTCTACAATTTCCTCTTCTGCGATAATCAAAGTGTTATGCATATCGCAAAAAATATTGTATTTTATGAACACTTTAAACACGAGTTTGATTGTCACTTTGTTTAAGGTGAGAAGGCGAATAAAATCGTCTCATTTTCTTATGTTCCAAAATATTCATAGTTAGCAAGTATTACTCAGTACAGTATGACCGCACAAACAAAATTGAAATAGACAGTGACGTAGGGTAGGTTCTAGCGAGGGGGTTTGGGAGAGTAATGAGAATGACTATAGTTCCGTTTGGGAGGACTTATTTTCACCGGTCAAGCGGTCACGACCGCATGAACCGGACCTTAATTAAGGTCCGGTTCATGCGGTCGTGACCGCTTGACCGGTGAAAATAAGTCCTCCCAAACGGAGCCTATATGAACTTGGATATAATCTGGTAACTAACTTGCAATAAATGAGAACTATACATAATACAACACAATAGCCACATTCAAATAGAACTCTAACAAAGAAACAAGTCTAGGTGTGCCCAATTAAGAGTGCGACAAAACAAACACATAAGCAAACAAGGCTGGGCAAGTCGTGTGATACCTTGGCATAGAGATTACAATAAAATATTCTAATAAACTGAGAATAATACAAGATTCAACTATAAAAAAAATCACGATCATAAACTCAATGATTATGGGATAGAAGTTTCAGCGCAGGTCCAATGAGAGACATGTGGCCGGAGAAACAACTGTGACTAAATCTGAACTTTTGGAGGGTATTCAGAGGGTTGAGTGAGACTATTCAGTGCTGAATGGAAGTTGGTTGATGGAGTGGACTGGTGGTGGTTTGGACTGGTTTGGGGAAGTTGTTATGGAGGGGGCAGGAGACGATATGTAAAGGCAGGAGTTCTCGGGCGCCGGACTGAGTTCCAGAGCCCAGAATTGGAGTTCATGAACTGTAATGAAGGAGGGGAGGGGCCCTCCAGAAAGTATAAGGAGGTCTTGGAGGTAACAGGGGACTCGGGTATGTTTCAGGAGGGAGAAATACTTGGCTTTTGGGTGGCTGGATTATTGTGGATACAAATGAAGGCTGAAACAGCCGGCTGGGGAGAGGTCCTATATATTGGAAGGGAGGTCGGCACTTGAATACCACTAGTCAACTAAATTGGGAAGGAAGGGGCTCACTTTAGTGGAAATGGGAGTGGAGAAGACTAGTTGAGAGGAAGGAAAAGAAGGAGGCTGGTCATGGTAGTGGGCCAATAGTTTTTCATAGTTGGATGTGGAGATCGTTGGTATTTGAGTAGTTATGGGTAGTTATCGGGTAGTGCGGTGGTTACTAGAAAGTTAAGAGGAAGTGGGGAGTGGACGTGGAAGGGTTTTGGCGGGCAAAGGAGATGGACAGTGGCTTGGGTTGTAGACGGATAGGTGTATTGGAGGGGAGAAAGGTGGACGGCCAATGCAAGTGTGGGGGGGAAGGATTCTAGGTGTCACGCCTAGTTTGCACTTCGGCACCGGATGACCAAAGACTGAAATGTACACTTCAAGTTTTGATCCTTATAATGGATCTCTCTATCCCTATTTATAGATTTAGGAGTCATCACGGATGATCATAATTATGACGGTCTGCAAGAACAAGCTAAAAATACAAAAATCACTATGATTCTTAGATCAACAATCCGCACATCTTGTGTAGCCCATTTGGGACGTAATCACCATTAAATAGACATTTCTTAAAGGAAAAAATTTGATGGTGGCTTTACCAATACCCCTAATACTCATTCAAATGATCATCTAGCAAATGTCATGAACAAATGACTACTGACTTCAGGTTTTCAAGATAGTACTTACAGGGAACGAATGAAAAACATATATTCATCAGTTTGAGGGGGTGCAGAAAATAGAAGTCCACTTAGCTGCAGAAATATGCTTGTGTAAATACCTTTCAATTCCTAGACTAGATAATTCTGAAACGTATAAATCAGTGTATGCACTCTCTTCTTTATGAAACTACAAATAAGGAAAATCAAGATTTGTGAAAGAATGGTTAAAAGATCAGATCCTCCAAATAAAGAGGTTGGATCCACTTGAGATTTGCATCGACCAATTATAGATACAAGGTAATTACTTCTACCCAGAAACAATGAAATACATAACTTTTTTCAGTGATTTTAATCTTATTTATGGCAACAAATATGAGCATAATAAATATTGCAAACAATATAAGATGAAGTCAACATTGATTGAAATCATAAATATTCCTATATAGGCCAAAACATAATTTGACGTTGAATAACTATAGCTCGACACATGTACGCAACTGCTTTAAATTCTAACCTTAATTACATGAACATCACCATAAATGTTGAATGTGAAAAGCTTTCCAACTTATGTTTTGAAAGTTGATATATTTAAGATTAATATATAGTTCCTGGTTTTAGAGAAAAAATCCAGAATTTTCAGTTGCGGGAGTTCAGTTTTATTTCTAGTCAGTGAAAGATCGGGAATTTATCTTTAGCTTCAAACTAACATTTAGTATAAGTAAACCATGGAAGTGCAGTAAACTAATGTTAATAATGCTGAATTAAAACAAAACCATAGTATATGAAATTATTATCACATCTAATGGAGTAAGAAAAAACACAGAACAATCAACACATGTTAACCAAATTAATGTGCTAGAATATTTACTCGAGTATATCTAATGCAAATATCCTTTGAAGTGAATGCATCCGCAACCATATTGCCTGGTTAAAAGAAAGAAATTACATTCATCCATCCGTAATATGTGAAGGTATTTTGAATAAATAGAAAAAAGTCCATTAGTTTTCATTCAGCACATACAGATCCACCTGCGGCAAGAGCTGTCAAATCCTCCAGTAGGAGTAACCCAAGTTTCCCGGTTTTACTCAAGGATTCTTTCATGATTGATTGAACAGAAACATTTCTAGCCTCCAACGACCTGCCACACTTTAATTATGCTAGATCGCGGATCAAATAGATAGGGAAGCTAAAATTCAGAAGTAAATAACTAAGTAGGTTATTTCTAATGAAGGATAAGATATATGCAACGAGTTATATACCCTGACTGGCCGACACTACTGCTAACATTGTTTGTAACTGTATTTGCTCGAAGACTCTCACTTTTTCCAGAAGGAAGTGATTCAGCATGAACAACATTATCAAATATCAAAGCAACTGCTTGTCTGAAGGTAGCTGCAGCAGTGCTGAAATATAAACAAATGAATACTAGTTAAAAGGTGTTGCGGAAACAATAAGAGAATCAATAAGCAAACAGAAAATCCAAATACAGAAGACACATATTTACGTGGTTCACCCCAAGATGCGCTACGTTCATGGGCAGTAACTGTTACGCCCCCGGACGAGGCCCGGCTATTTGGCCGGTAATACAGGCGGCGGCTGAGGCGTGACGGAGGCGACAACGGCCCCCTCTTCATAAGTTTCGGCCCAAGGGGGGGCTGAACCAAGTTGGTTCAGCCCCCATTGGGGCCGGCCGGCCCTCTTGGAGGGCCGGCCCTGGGTCGGGTATATACCGGATCCCCTCTTTGGATGGATATGAAAAGTATTATTCAAGTATTTCACCTTCCTCCTTCCTCAACCCTAATTTCTCTAGTCACCTTAGATCTTCTCTCTTCTCCTTCTCCTTCCTAACAGTAACATTCTGATTTTCAATATATCAAAAACAAAGGAGGTTACAGCGAAGTGGGCGGAATTTCATATTTCAAAATGCCCTAACCCTAGAACGAGTCTATATAACATTCCGTGCATTTACAAAATAAGTTTGATAATTACCCCGGAAAATTTTAGCCATGTCCGCAGAGGTGATTAGCGCCAACGTCGTCTTTGGGTTAGGATTCGAAGCATATAATTAACAATCTCCACCTTTCATTGAACCCTATTAAATCAAAGGTAACCCGCAATAAGTCTGCGACTGTCAGCCCCCAGCTAGGGCTCTCCAACGGTTAATGTTGAGCAAGTATAGGCAGTGCATAAACTTGCTCTTCGGGACAGGTTTAGTAAACATATCAGCTGAATTGTCTATGTGCCAACTTTCTTCATTTCGATCCTTTTTTCTGACCAGATAAAGTGAAATCACGCATCACTGTGTTTGGTCCTGTCATGATGCACCGAATCCTTGGATAAACATATAGCACTCAAGCTATTGCAGAATACAATAGCTTGATCCTAATAAAAACAAAGATCACGCGGTAGGCCATTCAACCAAATTCCTTCCTTGGTTGCTTCTATCAAAGTCATGTACTCTACATTTGTATTAGATAGCCCAACTAAAGGTTGCAAAGTAGCCTTCCAACTGACCACGGAGTTACCAAGGGTAAAGACATACCTTGTAACAGAACTTCTGCCATCCACATCTGCTGCACAGTCAAAATCTGAGCATCCAGTAAATAAACAATCAATGTTACCTCCATAGATAAGGTCAACATCTGATGTCCCTTTGAAGTATTGAAAAATACTTTTCACAACTTGTCAATGCTCCTTCCCAGGGTGAGTCATGTATCGACTCACAATACTAATTGTGTGCGCAATATCAGGCCTCGTGCACACCATACATATAACATGTGACGCCGCCAATTATATAGGTATTATTTCATTCTAGAATTATGGGTTTAATTGATATTTGAAATAATTTGAAAGACTATACATAATAAGAGTTATGTATATAGGAGGTAATAAAAGGTCGGATACGTGAATGAACCACCCGGTTCATTACGAACCATGTATGAATGGTTGCGTGTCGAGCTTGGGAGAGGCGATGCCTGATAAAAAATAAAAAGAAGCCCGCGGTTCATTTCTTCCTCTCCCGATCCCTCACGCAAAGCTACAGGCGACGGACAAGCCGCACGGCGCCGATCATCACCGAGAGCCCGATTCTCCACCGATTTCGGTGATTTCTCTTTCATTCGAGAGGTAATCTCTTCCTCTCCAGTCATCTTGTTCCTTTTACAAGATTTTACACATATTGAAAAGGGTAGAAATCCTAGGGTTTGGGGTTTTTCGATTTTCTTTGGTTCTTTTCATATGAAAAGTTTCTGTAATGGATTTTATACCCTAATCCGTGATTTCAAGAAATTTTGGTGGAACCCTAGTTAAGGTCAAGTCGATTTTGATTTTAGGGTTGGAAAAAAAGAAACCTAAAGGATTCTTAGCATGGATATCTCTGTCTTAGGAGTAAAACCTCATCCCCACAGTCTTTGGGTGACAAATTATCGAGGGAAATATTATCCTTATAATAAAAATAATTATTTGAAGGCTAAGTATTGATGCCCCTTTCACTAAAACAATGAAAGTCCACTAATTTAACTTACGGCAGCAAAACCCTAAGCCATTAAAAAATTCTTTGACCTAATTAGGTCAAGTGGAACCCAACAAAAGGGATTATGACATGCTTAACCTAATTAGAGACATCAATTTGATGTTCTTAGCATACTTAAGGACGGTATGTTATAGAAAATGTTATCTCATGGAAGCTGAAGACGCAATGACGATAACAGGAATGACAAAGGAAAAGGGAAAGCCACTGTGAGTTCTTACCCTTTTTATAATTGTTCTTATTTCAGATTTGCATGATTAATATTCCTAAATATGCTTATGCTTTATATTGAAAAGAAGAGGAATCTAAATAAATCATGTAATGAAGAAAAATGAAAAGTAAATGAATAATGTAATGAAATGGGCTAAGTTAAGGGTCAACCCAATAGTGGAGGTAGGGTAAATGTCCTCCCAACGTATAATGTAATGAAACTAAACGTGCAAATAAGAAAAGACACGTTAAGGAATGTGTGCGAATATGAAAAGGCACGCAAACGCACTAAATAAATAAAAAGAAATGTTAAATACTCTTAACATTGTCCGATAACAACTCGAAGAGTATAAGAGATAAGGAAATAAAATCAATGCAAAACACATGAAAATAAGTACAAGTATATGATGAATAGAAGAAGGTAAACAACAAGAAGAAGATAAAAAAGAAATGATATGAAAAAAATAACTGCGAGATAACGAGAGATAACGTAATCAAGAGAAGATGAAATGTTAAATCTGTAAAAATATGAATAACACATCATAGTAATGAAGGAAACAATGAGAATTCATTTAGTCTTTTGACTAATAGAAAATGTAACTAAACAGGTCAAGGAGGAAGTCACTCCCGGCACATCTAGCCGGCCCCCTTCACGCCGCGAGAAAATGTATAAAATTTGGGTCGAGATCGTCACCGCAGTCTTTAGAGTTCTGGATGCCCACAAAGCCTCCTTCCGTGATCCAGATTGCCCTCACGACGAGTTCCAGTTCTGCTTTCAGTAGTCTGTAGTGTATTCACCATGTAGCATAGTAGTAGTGTAGTTTTAATCTGTTGTTCATAGTCACATCTTGTTCACCATGTAGCATAGTAGTAGTGTAGTTTTAATATGTTGTTCTATGTAGCACAGATATGAGATACCCACTTTTTGTATATATATAATGGGTTATCTTTTGAATGATCAGATGTACTGGATCATATGTGAAATAAATAAAATGTTTTACTTTTTTGCATTTTTTCTTAATGTAGTCTGTAATCATAACTGCTGAATGTTTCAATTTCCTGTTAACTCTATGAAATGAGAAAAATGAAAATTGTGATGATAGCCTAGTAAGTGGGGCCGTTACAATTAAATGGTATCAGAGGGCGAGGTATATTTGAACTTTCAGCGAGACAAGAGTACATAGGACGTAAGTAAAATAAATACATGGCAATGTAAATTTTCCTGTTTCAGGAACCCTTCCGCACCTATTTAAGTAGACGGAAAAGAGAGGAACTTGAAAGAAAACAAAGTCGGAGGGCTGAAGAAAGATATAGAGAGAGATCAAATCCTCCTTTATCGGAAGTCATGCAGGCATTAGCAGAAGCTATTTGAATGGGCAATAGTGTTGTCGTCGCATCACAACCACTAACGTTAAGTGATCCATATGTGAAGCAATTTTTCGATATGAAACCAACTTTATTTTGAGGTGGGCTATCCCTGATGGAAAATGAAGGCTAGATAAAGAGGATCGAGCTAATCTTCAATGTTATGAAATGTCCCGAGGATCGAAAAATTGATTTAGTTGTCTTATTGTTGAAAGGGGAGGCTGATCGGTGGTGGGACAGTATGAGGCAAGGTAGATTTGTTGGACGTGAAAATTCGGATATCCTTTGGGCCGAATTCTTGAAGAACTTCGTTAACTAGTTTGTCTCTTTGTTAGAGAAACAGATGCTGCAGGAGAAATTCCTTCGCTTGATGTAGGGAAATCGTACACTTCAATATGAAGCTGAGTTTGCACAACTGGCTAATTATGCAGGAGACATGGTTGTCAAGGAAAATGATCATTGTTTCTGATTCCAATTGGGTTTACGAGAAAATGTGTGGGTGCATCTAATCTCACAATGGATCAAGAATTACAACGAACTGGTGGAGACTGCAAAGCTAATTGAGATGGATGTAGAGACTTCGCAAAGGCGAATGAAGTTTCAAAAGAAGAAGGCTTCCAGTGGGACAGAGTATGGATTCCTCACGAAAGAGTGGAAATTCGAACTGAAAAAGGAAGAAATGAGGTCCTCCAACGCAAACTCGAAGTGAAAGCGGAGCCAGCAGTAACACTATGAAGCCCTTATGTTTAAAATGTGGTAAGAATCATTTTGACGAATGTCTGAAGGGGACCGGAGTTTGTTTTAAGTGTCAGAAGCCGGGACATCGCCGACAAGATTGTCAGTTGTAGAAAACATTACCTGAAATAAGTGGTCCCAGCCAGGTACCAACATTTCATTACCTTGATATCAGTCGGGTTGATAGAGTTGATAAAGATAAGGGGATCGAAACATCTGGATCCGTGGTGGAATCAGAGAAGAAAGACAGGTGCAGCCTAGAGTTTTCAATATGAACCAGCAAGGGGCTAAAGTCGATGATACAGTTATTACATGTATGATTTATGTGCACAATCACCTTTTAAAAGTATTATTTGATAAAGGGCTAGTAAATCTTTCATATCCACAAGAGCAATTAAACAAATAAGGTTGGAACCTCATATGTCTCTTGAGGAATTGAGAGTTAAAATGCTCAATAATACCGAGATGACTACAAGGCTTAGATGTACAGTGTGGCTAACAATTGATAACAACTCAGTAGAAGCAGATGTTACGGCTTTACACATATCTGAATTTGACATCATTCTAGGGATGGATTGGTTATCAAGACATGAAGTCATCATCAACTGTAAAAAAAAAGGAAATTACACTTAAGCTGAACGATCAAACACAGTGTAATTTTAAAGGATTGGATGAAGTTTCAAAAATTATTATATCTTTTTTAAAGGCAATAAAGAAACTAAGGAAAGGTTGTGAAGCAACTTTGATAATGATTAAGGGAACTAAGGTAGTGGCATGCGAACCGACTGCAGTTCCCGTAGTGTGTGATTTTATCAAAGTATTCCCCGAAGAATTACCAGGGCTACCCTCATTAAGGGATGTTGAGTTCACTATTGATTTGGTGGAAGGAGCTAAACCAGTAGTAAAGGCACCATATCGCATGGCTCCTCAAGAATTGGCAGAATTGAAAAGCCAATTACAGGAATTACTTGATAAAGATTTTATACGACCAAGCACTTCACCAGTGGAGCCCCAGTGCTTTTCATTAAAAAGAAGGATGGTTCGTTTCGGTTATGTGTTGGCTATCGAGAACTTAATAAATTGACAATTCGAAACCAATATCCTCTACCTCGCATTGACAATCTATTCGATCAATCGGTTAATGCAGAAGTCTTCTCCAAGATTGACTTAAGATTGGGATATCATCAAATGCGAATCAAGGAAGACGATATTTACAAGACCGCCGTTAGTACGAGACACAGACACTTTGAGTTCGTAGTCATGTCGTTTTGATTGACAAACGCGCTAGCTGTTTTTATGGACTTAATGAAACGGGTATTCAAGGAATTCCTGGACATGTTTGTTATTGTATTTATCGATGACATTCTGATATATTCTACAAATAAGAGTGAACATGCAGAACACAAAGATTGTGTTGCAGACATTGAAAAGTCATGTTTTATATGTCAAGTTTTCAAAATGTGATTTCTGGTTAAATGAAATTTCTTTCTTGGGTCATATCATTACGAAGCATGGATTATCTGTAGACCCAGCAAAAGTAGAAGCAATCATGAATTGGCCAAGACCGACTACTATCACAGAAATTCGGAGCTTCCTCGGATTAACAAGCTATTACAGAAAATTTGAAAAAGGTTTTTCAGCGATTGCACTATCGCTTACTAAACTAACCCGAAAGAGTGTTCTATTTCTCTGGACTGATGAGTGTCAGGAGGTCTTTGATGAGTTAAAAGCAAGATTAACCACTGCATCAGTGTTATTCATGTCTTACGACATTGAAGGTTTTCAAATTTACAGTGATGCATTCCTGAAAGGCCTTGGTTGTATTTTAAACCCAACTCATGATTTGAAGTTGGCAGATGTCGTATTTGCCCTAAAAATCTGGCGACATTACTTATATGGTGCTCAATGTCAGATTTTTACAGATCACAAGAGTTTAAAGTACATTTTCTCCCAGAGAGAAATAAATATGCGGTAGAGACGGTGGTTAGAACTTTTCAAAGACTATGACGTTGAAATCAAATACCATCCCGGTAAAGCGAATGTAGTTGTTGATGCGCTTAGTAGGAAACACTTAGCGACTATGATTGTTCCACTAACCGAGCAGAAGGAGTTGTTGCGAGAGATACAAAGTTTTGAACTGCTTACATGTATAACTACCTCTCAGTCTCAAGGCTTACTCTTTCAACTAATGGCGGAGCATTCCATCAAGGAAAGGGTAAAGAAAGCAATGGATCAAGATCCTATAATCGTGAAAATTCTGGAAAAGGTGAAAAGCGGACAATCAACTACTTTTACAGAGAATGATGGATTATTATTTCTGAATGAAAGGCTGTGTATTCCTAATGTTGATACACTCCGAGCAGAAATATTTTATGAAGTGCATAATACAACTTATTCAATTCACCCCGGAAGAACGAAAATGTACCAAGATCTCAAGCAGAACTTCTGGTGGCCATGAATGAAGACGGATGTAATCCAATATATTGTCAAATGTCACATGTGTCAACTTGTGAAGGCGGAACATCAAAAATCTGGCAGATACTTACAGTCATTGTCGATCCCTAAGTGGAAATTGGATGACATAATCATGGACTTTGTCATGGGACTACCAAGGAGTAAAGCTGAAAACAACGGTATATGGGTAATTATTGGTCGATTAACGAAGGTTGCGCATTTTATTCATATAAAAAATGATAGTCCAATACAGAAGTTAGTCGATCAGTACATCGATGTTATTGTAAAATATCATGGGATTCCTCGATCTATCGTGTCTGATAGAGATGGATGTTTTACATCGGATACTTGGAAACTAGTACAGAAAAAGTTAGGGACAAAATTATTATATATTACCGTCTTTCACCCACAAATCGATGGTCAGTCTGAGCGAACTATCCAAATGTTGGAAGATCTATTATGAATGGTCGTACTCGATCTTAAGGGCTCATTGGAAAAATACTTATCGCTGGTGGAATTTTCTTACAATAATAGCTACCGCTCAAGTATTCAGATAGCACCATTCTAGCCATTATATGGGCAAAGGTGTCGTACCCCGCTAAGCTGGGCAGAAGATGGCGAACAAAAGTTATTCCCAAAGAATCAAGTGGATAAAATGAACGATAAACTTACACTTGTACGGGAAAGATTGAAAGCAGCTCAAGACAGACAGCAAATATTACAATGCCAGACATCGAAGAGTAAAGTTTAATGTATGAGATATGATATGTATTAAAGTAAAGCCCTTCAGGGGAGCTTCACGAATTCATCAACTTGGGAAGCTTAGTCCAAGATACGTAGGGCCATTCGTCATCTCTAAAAGGATTGGACTGGTGGTTTATCGCCTACTATTATTTGATTCTCTTCAAAACCTTCATGATGTATTTCATATTTCTTCCTTGAGAAAATACATAACAGATCCAGAGAAAATAGTTCCTTCTGAGCAGATTCAAATAGAGCCGGATTTATCAAGCCCAACTGAACCATACAAGATTGTAGATTGGCAAACTAAACAACTCTGAAACCGAGAGGTTCGATTTGTTAAGGTCTGGTAGAAAGGGAATATTATTCATGAGGCAGCGTGGAAAAAGAAGAACAAATGAAAAATCTCTTCCCTCAATTGTTTGATGTACCTTCAGATTGAAGATTTTTGCGGACGAAAATTCAATGAGGGGAGAATTGTGACGCCATCAATTATGTAGATATTATTTCAATCTAGAATTATGAGTTTAATTGATATTTGAAATAATTTGAAAGGTTATACGTAATAAGAGTTATGTATATAGGAGGTAATAAAAGGTCGGATAAGTGAATGAATGAATCGCCCGGTTCATTGCGAACCACGCATGAATGGTTGTGTGTCGTGTTTGGGAGAGGCGGTGCCTGATAAAAAATAAAAAGAAGAAGCCTGCGGTTCATTCCTTCCTATCCCGATCCCGCACGCAAAGCTACAGGCGACGGACAAGCCGCACGGCGCCGATCATCACCGAGAGCCTGATTCTCCTAGGATTTCGGTGATTTTTCTTTCATTCGAGAGGTAATCTCTTGCTCTCCAGTCCTCTTGTTCCTTTTACAAGATTTTACACAGATGGAAAATGGTAGAAATCCAAGGGTTTGGGGATTTTCGATTTTTTTGGTTCTTTTCATATGAAAATTTTTTGTAATAGATTTTATACTCTAATCCATGATTTCAAGGAATTTTGGTGGAACCCTAGTTAAGGTCAAGTCGATTTTGATTTTAGGGTTGGAAAAAAAAAGAAACCCTAAGGATTCTTAGCATGGATCTCTCTCTTAGGAGTAAAACCTCATCCTCACAGTCTTTATGTGACAAATTGTTAAGGGAAATATTATCCTTATAATCAAATAATTATTTGGAGGCTAAGTATTGCTGTCCCTTTCACTAAAATAATGAAAGTCCGCTAATTTAACTTAAGTTAGCAAAACCCTAAGCCATTAAAAAATTCTTTGACCTAATTAGGCCAAGTAGAACCCTTCAAAGGAGATTATGACATGCTTGACCTAATTAGAGACATCAATTTGATGTTCTTAACATACTTAAGAACGGTATGTTATAGGAAATGGCATCTCATGGAAGCGGAAGACGCAATGACGGTAACAGGAATGACAAAGGAAAATGGAAAGTCACTGTGAGTTCTTACCCTCTTTATAATTGTTCTTATTTCAGATTTGCATGATTATTATTCCTAAATATGCTTATGTTTTATGCTGAAAACAAGAGGAATCTAAATAAATCATGTAATGAAGAAAAATGAAAAGTAAATGAATAATGTAATGAAATGGACTAAGTTAAGGGTCAACCCAACAGTGGAGGTAGGGTGAATGTCCTCCCAACGTATAATGGAATGAAAGTAAACGTGCGAATACGAAAAGACGCGTTTAGGAATGTGTGCGAATATGAAAAGGCACGCAAGCGCGCTATATAAATAAAAAGAAATGTTAATATACCCTTAACATTGCCTGATAACAACTCGAAGAGTATAAGAGATAAGGAAATAAAACAAATGCAAACGACATGAAAATAAATACAAGTATATCTAATGCAAATATCCTTTGTGTGAATGCAACCGCAACTATATTGCCTGATTAAAAGAAAGAAATTACATTAATCATCATCCATCCGTAATATGTGAAGGTATTTTGAAGAAATAGAAAAAAGTCCATTAGTTTTCATTCAGCACATACAGATCCACGTGCGGCAAGAGCTGTCAAATCCTCCAGTAGGAGCAACCCAAGTTTCCCAATTTTACTCAAGGATTCTTCCATGATTGATTGAACAGAAACATTTCTAGCCTCCAACAACCTGCCACTCTTTAATTATGCTAGATCGCGGATCAAATAGATAGGGAAGCTAAAATTCAGAAGTAAATGAATAATATAATGAAATGGGCTAAGTTAAAGGTCAACCCAACAGTGGAGGTAGGGTGAAAGTCCTCCCAACGTATAATGGAATGAAAGTAAACGTGCGAATAAGAAAAGACATGTTAAGGAATGTGTGCGGATATGAAAAGGCACGCAAGCGCGCTATATAAATAAAAAGAAATGTTAATATACTCTTAACATTGTCCGATAACAACTAGAAGAGTATAAAAGATAAGGAAATAAAATCAATGCAAACCACGTGAAAATAAATACAAGTATATGATGAATAGAAGAAGATAAACAATAACAAGAAGATAAAAAAAATGATATGAAGAAAATAAATGCGAGATAACGAGAGATAACCTAATCAAGAGAAGATGAAATGTTAAATCCGTAAAAATATGAATAAGACATAGTAATGAAGGGAACAATGAGAATTCATTTAGTCTTTTGACTAATAGAAAATGTAACTAAACAGGTCAAGTAGGAAGTCACTCCCGGCACATCTAGTCGGCCCCCTTCACGCAACGAGAAGATGTACAAAATCTGGGTCGAGATCGTCACCGCAGTCTTTGGAGTTCTGGATGCCCACAAAGCCGCCTACCGTGATCCAGATTGTCCTCAGGACGAGTTCCAGTTCTGCTTTCAGTAGTCTGTAGTGTATTCACCATGTAGCATAGTAGTGGTGTAGTTGATTTATTGCTCATAGCCACATCTTGTTATAGTCATGTGATGTACTCTTCTATATAGCACAGATATGAGATACCCACTTTTGACATACATATAATGGGTTATCTTTTGCATGATCAGATGTACTGGATCATATGTGAAATAAATAAAATATTTTATTTTTATGCACTTTTTCTTAATGTACTATGTAATCATAACTGCTGAATGTTTCAATTTCCTGACAACTCTGTGAAATGAGAAAAATGATAATTGTGATGGTAGCCTAGTAAGTGGGGTCGTTACATATCATGTTCTCCACATAGCACTTGCATATGAAACCTTATGCATGTATTTTGACGCTTGTTCTGTCTAAGGTGCATAAGCAGTAGACAAACGAAGGTTTGAAGGTACTGGAGTACTCAAAGGCTTTGCAGTCGACATATTAAATCTGGATAGAACCTTCTAAATGTAACTCTTCTGAGAGAGGACGAGCTTACGCAATTGACGCTCCCTCTAAATCTCCATTCATTTTTTGTGCAGTTCCAAGATCCGTCATATCAAACTTTGCGCTAAGATTCCTTTTCAGTTTTAGAACTTCGGACATATCTCGAGTTGTGATAAGAACGTTATCGACATAAAGGAGTAAGTAGATGAATGAACCATTCTGAACCATTTTGTGGTACACACAGCAGTCATAAGGGCTTTTGTAATAGTCATGTATCAACATGAATGTGTCAAACATCTTGTACCACTGCCTTGGGGATTGTTTCAGTCCGTACAAAGACCTTTGAAGTTTATAGACATGGTCTTCCTTTCCCTAAACAACGAATCCCTTTGGTTGACTTATTAAGATGTCCTTTTCTAACTTTCTATGTAGAAAGGTTATCTTCACGCCAAGTTACTCTAATTCCAAATCCTAATAAGTCGCAAAATATAGTAGCACCCGAATGGAAGTGTGATGGTGAGAAGATCTCATTGTAGTTCACTCCCTCTTTCTGACTGTATCCATTAGCAACCAGACGTGTCTTGTACATTGTACCTTCAACACCTAGGATTTCTGATCTCTTCTTAAAGATCCACTTGCACCCAACCACTTTTCTTCTCTTTGGTAGCCTAACAATCTCCCAAGTCTGATTCTTGTGAAGAGATTTCATCTCATCACCCGTTGCAACAACCCAATGTGTAGCTTCAGCATCAAAAATAGCCTTCTGGTAAGTAGAAAGCTCGGGTGAATCCACTTCTTCACCCATACAGAAATCATATGCTACAGTATCAGCACAAATATACTTTTGTGGGGGTCAAATTTGCCTCCTTGGCCGACCAATGGCAATGTAGTACAGTCTTTCCTGCATTGGACCTGTATTAGACTCCACACCAAACCCTATAGTCGGCTTTTCATTAGCTTTGTCTGAATAAGGTAGATCATCCCCTTGTCCCAAATTTCGAGTTATCTCAAACTCCACTGCTCGCTAACAGCATCATGCATTCCTGCAACATCAGACTCCAGTCTCGGGTAAAGGACAGAATTTTCATCAAAAGTTACATCTCTACTAATTATAACTTTTGATTTGGTAGACCAAAGTCTATGACCCTTTACCCTGGCACCATAGTCCAGAAATATCCACTTCTTTGCACTAGCGCTTCTAATTTTCCAACATTAACATGATAATAAACAGGGCAACCAAATACCTTTGCAATTAATAGTAGTTACAGGAGAGCGAATTATCAGATAACAGGATGAATTCACCGTTTCAGCCCAGATGTCCCTTGATAACCCAGCATTAGAGAGCATGCATCGAGCTCTCTCTAATAATGTTTTGTTCATGTGTTCCACCACTTTATTTTGTAATAAAGTTTCTCTGGCTGTGTAATGCTTATAATGACTTTATCATTGCAGAACTCATCAAATTTTGTTGAACAGAATACCATACCATTGTCAGTTCGCAGCAGCATAACTTTCTTTTCAGTTTGGCTCTCAACCAGAACCGTCCATTGCTTAAAAGCTCTAAGACATCACTTTTGTATTTCAACATGTATACTGACCATTCTAGAGTAATCATCAATCAGAGATATAATATACCTTGCTCCACCTTTCGATGGAATACAAGGGGGTCCCCTGACATCTGCATGTATATAATCAAGAGTAGTTTTGGTCCTATGCACTGCTTTACAATACTGAATTCGACTCTGCTTGACAAAAATGCAATGCACACAGAACCCCAAAATAGAGAAATTATGACCACTCAATAGTCCTTGCTTTCTCAAAACCACCATCCCCTTGTCACCAACATGACCAAGTTGCATATGCCACAACTTGGTTATATTTGAATCTAATTTCTTTGCATTTGATAGTGCAACCAATGTACCAATTATTGTTGCCTCTTGTGGCACATACACGATATTCTGTTTTACTCCTTTCATTGTGACTGGGGCTCCACCTTCACAATTATATTAGAATCCCATCGAAACCATAATATCTAAACAGATTAGGTTTTATTCCAAATCAGGGATGTGTCGGACCTCCATGAGTGTTCTAATGATGTCATCATCCATTCTGATCTGAATTGAACCTATGTCAATTGTATTGCATGGTGCATTATTGTCCAATAAGACATTTCCACCATCGATCTTTACATATGCATGAAACCCGTCATTTTTAGGGAACATGTGAAAAAAACAATCTGAATCCAAAATCCATTGATCCAATGGGTGCACGTGATCAACTACAGAGAGTACCAGATCTACTTCAAAATCTGAGTCATCTTTTGTAGTAACAGCCGTCGGGGGTTTTCCCCTTTTCTTAAAACATTCAATCCTCTAATGACCCAGTTCTTTATAGTAGTTGCAGATATCTCGTGGATTGACGCTTCGACCTCGATCTTTGGATTTGGATCTTCTCTTTCCTTTCCATTTATCATTGCCCTTTTTCTGATCGGTGCCGAGACATTTCAAAATTTGAGTCTACCAGACCAACTGTTTTTTTCTCTGAACTATTTCTAGAAACCTTGTGTCGAAGTTCTTGTGAATGGAGACTAGAACGGATCTCCTCGAAAATGATAGTATCTCTACCAACGACAAAGGAATTGACGAAATTTTCATACCAAGGAGGTGGGGAGGACTACAAAATAGGGTGTCATCTTCATCTTCGATTTTAATCTCCACAATTTTCAAATCCATCAGGATGGAGTTCAACATGTCAAGATGCTCCTTCAAAACTGCTCATTCCTTCATTCGAAGAAAGAACAGACATTGTTTCTACAACTTGTTGGTTAGAGATTTTGTCATGTAGACACTTTCCAACTTCAACCATAAACCGACAGACGTCTCTTTGTCAGCTACCTCATAAATAACTTCATCTGCAAGACATAACAAGATCGTTGATCTTGTTGTTCGTATTCTGAATCCTCCATAGATTCAGGTCTCTTTACCAAAAAGCAGCGACTAGATACCACGTTGCTTTAGCAGAGCGTGCATCTTGATGCGTCAAAGACAAACTATTCTTCCCCATGAACTTCTTGATCTTCATGTTGTTGCTTGCCATCATTTTTAAACTACAAATAAAATGAAGAAATTTCGGACGAATGTGAAACCACGAAATGTAATACCAATTTGTTGCGGAATGAGAAAAAAACGAACAAACAAACAAAAAATTCAAGCACAGAAGACACAGATTTGTGTGATTCACACCAAGATGGGACGTAGCAGTTCGTGTTTTCTAATACCAATTTGTGGCAGAAATGAGAAAAGAACAAACAAACAAACAGAAAATCCAAACACATAGGACAGTTTTACGTGGTTCACCCCAAGATGGGCAACGTCCACGAGCAACAACAGCAGGTATTTCACATCAAAAAATAGAGGCGGTAACAGGGAAGTGGGTGGAATATCAGAATTCAAAATACCCTAACCCTAGAACAAGGGGTTTATACAACACTCTTTACAAAATACCCAAAATACTCCTGATAAGTACCGTGAAAAAATTCTCCCAAAGGCCGCGGCAGGGATCAGCGCCAGCGTCGTGTTTGGGTAAGGATTCAAAGAATATAATAACAAATTGGATGAACAAAAAACATTTCCATAATTGTTGCACAAAAAAAATCATTGCAATAAAAAACTTACTTATGGACACTGTCAGAAGAACGATTATTTTCAAGGAGGCGAAGACAAATACTAAGAGCTTGTGTCATATCGTCCTGTGCAAAAGGAGAAAAAGAATTTGCATATTGTTTGCAGCGATTGGAACATATTCAACTATTTAAATCATCAAAGCAATATGTGCCCATGTTATAGAAGTGCAGCACATATTTTTTCTTAGTACCAATAAAAAAAACTTGTAGCAAGAAGAATATGAATACATAATGAATCTAGAAAATGATCAAACTTCTATGACAAGAATTATTTCGCGTGGCCTCAAGTTCAACATGGATAACTAAAACAAAGGATGTACTGCTATACTACTACATACAGCTATCCTATTGCTATACAAGATGGATAACTAAAACAAAGGATAACTAAAACAAAGGTGTCACCAAATGGGTGGCTTCCCATAAAGTATAGTATTGAGGACGACAAGACTTAGATAGCTATCCTATTGCTATACAAGATCTGTTTTGTCAGTTATCTAAAGAAAACTTTAAAATGAGGATTCAAAGCGTGGAGAAAAGAGAGATGCAATAATGAATGTTTCTAAAACATTATTCTTATTTATAATACATGACATAAAGAAAAGCTTGAACGTAATATCTAAAATTGAATTCATTAAATAAGGTCATTGTTATATATACACCATGTATGTCTATATACAAACCCAAAATTTAGATTTTTTTCTTTTTTTCCTACTATATACAAACCAAGTAATTACCTCCCCCCCCCCAAAATGAAATCACTTTCTCATTTGCCCTAGCCACTCCCGTCTCCCCCCACCCCTGCGTCAAGATCCACTACTCCGTTGCCAGCGGCGAGATAGGGCGTCGTCTACCGACCACTCCGACGACTCTGATGACTCCGATGACCCGGACGACTCCGTTGCCAGTGGCCGGCGCGGCGAGATAGGGCATCGACTACCATTCTACTCCGACGACTCCGACGACTACGTTGCCAGGGGCCGGCGCGGCGAGATAGGGCGTCGACTACCATTCTACTCCGACAACTCCGTTGCAAGAGGTAAATCCCTAACAGTTTTTCGATTTTTGCTATTGTGATATGCTTCGTGGACTCTGTTTCCAGTTTTTGTTATGCATCACTAACATCCGGCCTTGTCTGGCTTCGCGTTGCCTTCCAACCCAGCAACCCAAAGTGAAACTCAGGAGGCAAGTCCCGGAAGCATTCCCGGGAATGAAGAAGTGATTTCATGTGTTGCTTAACTCTATTTTTTTTCCTCTCCCTTCTCTCCCCCTTCCTCTCCTCTGCTATTTACTCCCCCGCCCCATCCCCGTTCCCCGCCAATCGTCCCCACAAGCGCACAGTTGCCGATCCGGCCAGCCTTGCAGTGCATGCTCCGCCAATTTTCCTCAAAAACCTACAGTTTCCACCTCCCCCGCCTCATTTGCGCCGTCGTCGCCATCCCCAATCGCCCCCCTCCCCCCCCCCTCCTGGGAAGCTAAACCTAGGTAAGAAGGTCGGGTTGTTGTTCGTCGCCCTAGCCGCAGTCCTCCAAGTAACTTTTGCGTCTTTTCTCATTTATAAGAGACGCCGGTTGAAGAAGATGGGGAGAAGGTATGTAATGAGAGTTTCTTCTTGATTCTTGATAGTTTCCTCAAGATAGAGATCTTGTTCCTCCGTAAGGTGGACAAGAGTGCAGATATGAAATGAAGTCTCCTGGCTTTTAGATGAATGTTGTGGTATATTTGGATCGTTACCCAGCTGAATTAAAAAACATCCTGCTCGAATTTTCAATGCCCCTGTTACTGTGAACCACAGTTTTATTAGGCCCTTTTATTAACAAGCATTAACATAAGAACTGAGTCAGAAATTAGTGAGTTGCTGCAGTCTGACCTCCATAGAGTGAAGCATGAGAAGAACACAGATGGAAGATGGATAGGGAGACCACAGTTGCATCTTTCTCACAGAAACAAAATTTTACTTCTTTCCAAAAATAAGAAAAAGGGGGAAAAGCCCAATAATTACTTCCTTCCATTGGAAATCTTTTAAAGCAATCGAAACTAAACTGATTACATATTCAAGATGTTGTAAAAGCTCAAAGATTGTATGTATTGCTCAGATAGGTAAATACAGGGAGAGAATACACATATATAGGAAAGAGGAGAGAAGAATAAATCTTATACAAGATGTGGGACTAAAGAAGGATGATAGAAAGCAATAAAGAGGGCCCTTTAATGGGCCCTTTACATGAGCTTTTCTAATACTCCCCCGCAAGCTGGAGCGTACAAGTCGTAGGCGTCAAGCTTGGATAGGCACTGGTAGAAGAGGGTACTTGGTAGAGCTTTGGTGAGGATATCTGCGACCTGTTCAGTACCCGGAACATGCTTGAGCTCGACCTTCTTCATGTGGACTTTCTCTCGGATGAAATGACAATCTACCTCAATATGCTTCGTTCTTTCGTGAAAGACCGGGTTCTTAGCAATATGTATAGCAGCTTGACTATCACATAGGAGGAGAGCTGGTGAAGATAGTCGAACACCAAGGTCGGTAAGGAGACTCTCAATCCATGTGAGTTCCGAGACCACAGCCGCCATTGCCCGATATTCTGCTTCTGCTAAGGATCGAGCAACCACTGCTTGTTTCTTGCTCCGCCAAGTAATCAGGTGTCCTCCAAAATATATGCAGAACCCGCTAGTAGATCGTCGATCATCGAGGGAGCCAGCGTAGTCGGCATCATAGTATGTCACTAGTGTAGGAATGGAAGATGAGGTTTTGTACACAAGGCCTTGACCAGGAGCTGTCTTGAGATATCTGAGAATGTGTTCCACAGCTTGAAGATGAGAACTTCGAGGAGAATGCATATAGCGACTAACAAGTCCCGCAGCGAAGGATATATCAGGTCTTGTTATTGTTAGGTAGATAAGTTTCTCAACTAGACGACGGTAATACTCTGGATTTTGTAGAAGAGAATCAGAATCTGAGCCATGAGCACACAGTTTGTGATTAGCATCCATGGGAGTGTTTACCGGTTTGCAGCCAGAGTAGCCTGCATCATGAAGAAGATCAAGGCAATATTTGCGCTGAGAGAGAACCAGACCATCTGACCTTCTTGCCACTTCCAGACCTAGGAAGTACCGAAGGGGTCCCAGATCCTTAGTTTGGAAGACGAAGCTTAGATGTTGCTTAACGGCCTGTATGCTGTCCAAGTCGTTTCCAGTAATAATGATGTCGTCGACATATACCAATAGGAGGACCGTACCCGTTGCCCGGTGGCGAGTAAACAACGAGAAGTCAGCCGAGCTTCGAGTGAAGTCAATTGTCCGGAGAGCTTTGCTGAACTTGACGAACCATGCCCGAGGTGATTGTTTGAGACCATATAGCGATTTGAGAATGTGACATACCCGAGGCTCCCCCGTGGTCTCAAACCCGGGAGGTTGTTGCATGTAAACCGTTTCCTGAAGGTCGTCATTCAGAAAAGCATTCTTGACGTCGAGTTGAAATAAGGGTCATTGGCGATGGACAGCTAGGAGATGAGAATGCGGACAGTGTTGAGCTTAGCGACCGGAGAGAAAGTCTCATCATAGTCCAGACCCTGTTGCTGGGTGAAGCCACGAGCAACTAGACGAGCCTTGAGTCTGTCAATGGTCTCATCAGGCGCATGTTTGATGACAAACACCCATTTGCACCCAACGGGTTTCTGGCCGGGAGGAAGTGGCACCAGGGTCCAAGTCTGGTTGGCCCAAAGAGCAGCCATCTCGTCTTCCATGGCAGCGCGCCACCCAGGATGTTGAAGAGCTTCATGTACAGAGGTAGGAAGAGAGACCGAGGATAGTGAAGTAGCCAAGGTCTGAAGCGGTGGAGAGAGGCGATGTAGAGAAACATAGTTAGCCATCGGATGAGATGTGCAGGCTGGCACCGGAGCAGCAGAACACGGAGAACCCGAGGGCGAAGCCGACTGCATAGGGGCAACGGGAGGAAGAGGGAGGCGAGTGTAGACCCGAATGACGGGCGGCCTAGGAGGGTCAATAGTGGGAGGGGCGGAGGGAGGGTGGGAGGCGAGTGGACAGGGATCACCGGCCGTGGGATGGAGGGTGGTAGAGTGGGTGGTGGGAGAAGTGGTGGTAAAGGAGGGAAGAAGGGTTGATCCTCCCGGAAAGTAACATCAGCAGAGACAGAGACCTTCCGGGTGGCTGGGGAATAACAGACATAACCCTTTTAGGTGCGGGAGTAGCCGACGAAAATGTGTTTGGCCGCACGGGGATCGAGTTTGTCGATAGTGGAGCCCAGGGTATGGACAAAACATGTACAGCCAAAAACCCTGGGTGTGAGAGGAAAGGCGGGTGCAGAGGGAAAAAGAAGGCTGAAGGGGGAAGCATTCTGGAGAACCGGAGAGGGGAGACTGTTGATAAGAAAACACGCAGTGGACACCGCAAAGTTCCAGAAGATTTTGGGAACATTCATGTGAAGCATGAGTGAGCGAGCAACATCGAGAAGGTGACGGTTCTTCTGTTCCGCGATCTCGTTTTGTTGAGGGGTGTAGGGACACGAGGTCTGATGAACAATACCGAAGTCGGCGCAGAGAGTAGCAAACTCGTGGCTAGTGTACTCTCGGGCATTATCAGAGCGGAATGTTTTGATAGTAGTAGAGAATTGCGTACGAGTCTCGATCACAAAAGCCTGAAAGACCCGAGGAAGCTCAGAGCGATCATGAAGGAGATACAACCAGGTGGTGCGAGAGTAATCGTCAATAAATGTTATAAAGTAACGATAACCAGAGATGCTTGGAATCTTATACGGTCCCCAAATATCAGAATGGATTAGATCAAAAGGAGCAGAGCTCCGAGTACAATGTGCGGGATAAGAAGAACGTGACTGTTTGCCAAGAATACATGAATCACAGTTAAAAGCAGGAAGGGAGACGTCAGGAAGCGCCTTTTGGAGGATAAGTAGAGGGGCGTGCCCAAGACGATAATGTCAGTCAGTAGAGGAGACAGAGGAAAGGGCGGTAGAAGAGACATCGAGGAGGTAGAGCCCGTTCTGCAGTCGACCCCTACCAATGGTAATCTGCGTCTGCCGATCCTGTATCAAAAAACCAGATGAGGTGAAGGTGATAAAACAGTTCATATCAGTAGTAAGACGGCCAACAGAGAGTAAATTAAAGGGTGAGGCCGACACATAAAGAGCAGAACGAAGAGAGAGAGGGGGTGGATAAAGAGATCAGCACAGCCGGAGACCGGAACAAGCGCACCGTTGGCCACAGTAATAGACGGGGGATGAGGAGCATCCGAGAACCGTGGCGGCAGCAGGGAGGTGATGTGGTGGGTGGCGCTCGAGTCCAGGATCCAACGAGAACCAGAGGAGAGACAGGCAGTACCTGTAATGGAGGAGGAGGCAATACCTGCAGGAGAGGTGGAGGCAACGGAAGCAGATGGAGGGTTGAGGAGCCCCTGGAGTTGTTGAAGCTGAAGGCGAAGAGCCTCAAGCTCTGTACCAGTGGGTGGAGAGCTATCAGTAACAGCAGCAGGAGGCGGGCGAGGAGGGTAGCCATGTTTCTTGTGACAGACCGCTTCAGTGTGGCCATCCCGGCCGCAGAAGGTGCACTTGGGCCGACCGAGACCACCACGGCCCCGGCCGCGGGAGCCCGTACGTCCACCCCGAGGAAGAGATGGTGGGGGAAGTAAGGGAGGAAGGGCCTGTTGAAGAAGAGTCGGCGAGGGTGGTGCTGAAGCCTCCGGTGGAGGTGGTACTCGGAGTAACATAGAGCAAACATCGGAGAAGGAAGGGGTAGCAGGTGATGCCAGAACCTGGGCTCGGATACTGTGAAGGTGCGGCGGGACTCGAGCCATAATCATAGCAATATAGACCGCCTCCTTCTGGGCTCATTGAATAGCGAGATCAGTAGTAGGGGGCTGGTGCTGAATCCAGGCCTCCGTGAGAGTTTTAGCCTGGGCCACAAAGGAGGTCATGTCCATAGCTGTGCCGAGATCCAGAGCTTGAAGAGCGGTGATGATATCAAACAGGTGCTGAAGGATGTCCTTGCCCGAGTACAAGGAATGGAGTTCATCCCACATTGCTTTGGCGGTCTCATGATACATAATCATCTGGTACGGCTCACCCTCCACCGAGTTCAGGATCCAGGTATGGACGCGACCATCATTCCGTAGCCAGTCATCAGTAGGAGGAGTTGGAGGTCCCTGGGTAAGGTGACGAGCAAGGCCCTTGGCTTGCAAGACCCGCCGGACGGAGTGAACCCAGGGGATGAAATTCGACTTGCCGGAGAGGGAAAGAGTAGTAATCCGAAGCTCATCGCGGAGGTCGGGAGGAGGAGCCACGGGGGCCGCCGGGGGTTGAGCGGTGGTGGAGTCACTAGAGGACATGGCGACCTGGAGGAGAGGAGGCGGGTAGAACCAGCGGACTGATGCACAGCAGAAGACAGGCCGCAGCGAGTACAAACACGCGCGGCAAGGAGCGGGCTGGAGGAGGCCGCGGCGAGCTGGAGGAAGTCGCGGAGGACAGGAACAGACCGCGGCGCACTGGAGCCGGTCAAGGAGAGCAGAGACAGGCCGCAGCGGTCAGAGAGAGACAGCACGGAGAGAGACAGGCCGCAGCGGGCAGAGAGAGACCGCGCGGAGAGAGACAGGCCGCAGCGGGCAGAGACAGTCCTCGCGAACAGAGACAGGCCGCGCTCAAAGAAGTCCGCAGCGGGCAGACACAGGTCGCGCGGAAAGAGAGGGGAAGAGCCGGAGGATACCGCGACCAAGATGCAGGTGAGAGAGGAACAACCCGCACGGTCAGGCGAACCAGAGAACGGAGAAGAAACCCGCTAGGAGAGAGACGCGAGCGGATAGAGTAGAGACCGCAGCGACCAACAAGAACCCGCAGAGGAGGCAGGCCGCAGGAGGCCGGGCGGGTAGCGAGCAGAAGAGAGCAGGAAGAAGCCGCAGCGAGCGAGAGCAGGAGGGGCAGGTCGTAGCGAACCGGAGGAAGCCGCAGCAAGCGAGGGAGTCCGCTGCGAGCACGAGCAGGCAACGAGAGGTGCAAGCCGCAGCGCGGGAGAACAGGTCGCGAGAGATAGAGCGGTCTGGAGGAGAGAGAGGGAGGGTGGACCCACGAAGAAGAAGAGGGAGGGAAGGCTATAAAAGACGGAGGGGGTGGAACCACGGGAAGAGGAGTTCAAGGGAGAGGAGGAGCGGAGCGGACAGACCGGCAGGCCACAGGAGGCCGAGCGGGTAGCGGACAGAAACAGTCCGGGCGGGTTGAAAAAGAAAGTCCTCTCAATTTGAACCTGGCTCTGATACCATGTTGTAAAACCTCAAAGCTTGTGTGTATTGCTCAGATAGGTAAATACAGGGAGAGAATACACATATATAGGAAAGAGGAGAGAAGAATAAATCTTATACAAGATGTGGGACTAAAGAAGGATGAGAGAAAGCAATAAAGAGGGCCCTTTACATGGGCTTTTCTAATACCAGAAAACCTTGAAATTTATCTTCTTCAACTAACTTGTGGTACTTAAAATATTGTGGCAGGATCAATCATTAGCACTTAGAGCAATGGAGTTGGATAATGTGGTGAAGGAATTAACAAAAGGTTTAATGAAACTATTATGGATCGAAGATAAGAAATAAAAAGAAAGTTGAGGGAGTTAATGGATACAACTACAACACAAATGGTAGAGCCAAGTGTTCCATTAAGCTTAAAAGGAAGATCGAGGGGGAGCTACAAAAAAATTTAAAGATGACTCAAAATCTACAAAACGTGACCCATCTCTTTTTGAGCATGTATTGATGTCTGAAAATGTAGTGGTGCAAAAAAAATTCTCAAAGAAAACGGTGGCATGGAAAAAAACGGGCTATCAACTAAGGAAAAATACACTAACTTCGACACAACGTTTCTTTATTGAAGTTTGTAAGCAATTTCCAACATTTTTGGTGGAGCACATCAAAGAGGTATTTAATGTGATTGGTGATGGCCATTGTGGTTTCCGTGTTGTTGCTCGAGCATTAGAAATGGGTGAAAATTGGGCACAAGTGAGGTTAGATCTTATCAATGAACTCAAGGTTAAAGTGAGCATGTATGTTGAAATTTATGGAGAGAAAAGATTGCAAGAGTTGATGTCTTCTCTTCAATGTACGGAAATACCAGCACCCCCAAATAAATGAATGTCAATGCCAGATATGGGTCTTGTGATAGCTTCATGTTATAATATAGCTTTTATTCAACTTTCAAAGTTTCAATGCCTCACTTTTCTACCATTGAATTCACCGCCGCCGCCAACACAAAGGCTAGTTGCAATTGGTTACATAGATGGAAATCATTTTGTACATTTGATGATGCATGAAGGATGTCCACTACCTCGTATTATCTCTTCTTGGAAAACGTTCTGTGATCCAATTGCAAGCACATGGGAGGACAAATACATGTCACGAGTACAAATTTCAAATCAACAAATATCCACAACATGCGAGGTAGTAGATTTGGGTGTCTTCTAAGGTATACATGGCCTTGTTTTTTTAGCTTTTTGAAGTTTAAATTCTTATGTAACAAAGAGTTTGATTCAATCGGATATCTAAAATTTATTCATTGATTGCAGGTTCGCTTCACTTGGCGAAGAAGGCGAATGTCATGGTTTTTTGAATGATTTAACAGTTGTATGTCTTGAATTACCTATTTTTTGTAATGTTTGCTAATATAAGATGTCCTACATGTTCTTCTAATATAATATTAAATGACTGTTTATAAGAAAATTAAGTTTGATTCTTTTTTTTAATTTTTCATTGGTCTGCATATAACAACCTGGTCTACATATAGCCGGTTTTGAATTAATATGGTTTGTATATAGCCATACATGGTCTATATATAACAATGGCCTTAAATAAATATTCTTCAAGAAGTGGAAATGTTGATAAAGCATTATCAGCACATACTTTCTAGTAAAGTTAATATTCAAATAAGTTTTATAAATCCTTCGCCAAGCCATTTATGTGAGAGTGATGAAATAGTGTTCTTTTCACATACTTTCTAGCAAATTTAATATTCCCCTTCTTCCGTTTTTTCTACTATTCAATTCAGTATTATGCACTCTTTTAAGTAATGTTACTTTTAAAGAATGGGAAGGAATGCAAATTAGATTTACTTCACAATCACAATTGTTTATTTGATTCCAATGTAGCAATTGTGAACAGTTGCATTTTTTTCATTTATAGTACCTACACAAACCTAGTGAAAAGCAAGAAGAAATTCATCAAATTGTGAGTCACCTACCCCAATATGAAAATAAAAAACTCTGATTTTTCATCAAACCAGAAATTGTAAATATTTTTTCATTCAAATTTTCTGCAGATAGACAAATAGGTGAAATTAAATTCAATTCAATCCATATTTACCATTCCATTTCATTTAACCTTCATCGATTTCTTACAACAAAATAGAGCCTTGGTAAGACCGTGATTCTATTTCTAAACTTTCTTAATTATATGTGCTCATAAATCTCATTTGATTTGAAAGCACTTATAAATAAAATCTGGAATTATAGCATTCAAGAGAGTGTTACTGATGGCGATCGACGGCACACGCGCGTCTATTCTCGCAGGAGGCGGTGATCGGCGACCCGTTTGGGCGATCCAAGAACGTGAATGTGCCCGGTCGTTCCGAGTCTATTTCGTATATTAGTTTATTTTATTCTAAAGTATTTAGCCCCCGATCGGCCCGAACAATCACAACCGTCCGATCGGGGAGCCCTAATTCTATTTTGGTTTTCCCCCTTATAAATATACAAGCATGGGGGCCAGCCAAAGGGATCGAGGTTTGCCCATTGCAATCCGCCGGTCTTCCCCCTTTTGTGAACTACAAAGGTTGTCTCTCTTGCCCGTTGCTGCCACCGCCCTCAACCTCCAGCCGTCAAGCCCAAACCCCCTCTATGTTCCCCTTCCCAGTGAGCCCCAAACCACCTGCGCCTACAGTCCCTTCTCCGACCCCCTCCTGGATCCGTCTTGCTCAACCCGGCCACCCCCGATCTCCATCCCCCCCCAAATCCCGCTGTCAACTACAACCCCCGCAACTCTCCCTCATCCAGCGCTCAACCCCGGCCCCTCCCCACTCCCTAGCACCGATCACCCCCTCCCGGCCTACTCTCGTACTCCCTTCGCCCAGCCCTAAGCCCAGTCGACCTCCCGCAGATCCCCATCTCACCTCCATCACCACGCAAGTCTACCCCCACCTCTCTCACTCGGATACCCCTCAACAGCTCAAGTCCACCCCGATCTACAGCTTACACCCCCGTCCAACCTACTCGTGGAACCACTTGTGTCCAAGGGCGACTACACCGGCGCCTTCCTCCAATCCTAATCACATTGCGCACATGCATAAGCAAATCAAGGTATAAGCGTTATAGTTTTCTTACTTGAATGTGTTGTTATGAACTATTGTTGTGGTTTGTTAGATCTCTTATTACTTTGCACTCTATTTGTGGTTTGATTTGTGGGATCTTTACCGGCTCACTTCAATTGAAATCGCGTCTCACTTTGTAGGTATCATAGTTGTTTCTTAACGTTAATCCTTACTATCGATTGTGCTAATTGTGCTCATAGCGTTGCTAAAAATTATTACTTGCTTGTGGATTTTATTGGGATTGTCTCATGTTGACACGCGCACGGCATTTAAACCATAGTCTCATTTTGATTGCGTCTTAGTGCATTTTCATTCTAGTCAGTCTGCCACTGCACCATTTGGTATCAGAAGGAGTTTGATTTGCACCACTTATATATGTGGTAGTGGAGTCTATAGGTAATTATCTCATGGCATACTATTTTGACGATCATCCTTATTCGCATTATGCTCCTAAATATCGTGTCGACCCATCGCCATGATTTGCTAGAGATGATCGATATGATTCTAGAACTTCACGTTATCGTCACTACGCCACGCCACGACTTGATGTTAGTAGAGTTGAGTATCTTCGTAGAGCACCTCCGGAGAGATCTCCATACTATTTTGATGATTCGCCCATCGCCACGCAGTCGTAGAGATCACATTCACCCTCTGACACGTCGTGAGTATATTAGGAAGGAGCATTTTGATGACAATCCGGATCCTGATATAGGTCATCACTATGTGGATAACTTCACGGGTTTGGATCCCCCTATTGTTCCACCAATAGAGATACTTGTTAGCAAAACCGATTATACATTCTATTGATGTTCTACCCTTTATATATGGAAGCGGACACAAGATATAGCAGAAATAAAACATATGTGGAAAAATAAATACATATTGTAACACTCCCCCACAAGTTGGGCGTGAGATGTTGATCATGTCTAACTTGATAACAATTCTTCCAAAGGTAATTCCACTCAGGCCTTTCATGAGAATATCAGCAAGTTATCTATCTAAGGGAACAAAGGCAGTACGCATAAGCCCCTTTTCAATGTTCTCTTTGATGAAACGACAATCCATCTCAATATGTTTTGTACGATCATGTTGGATCGGGTTGTGTGCGATGCTGATAGCAGCCTTGTTATCACAGTACAACTGGATAGGCTCATCTTAAGAGAGACCCGGGTAACTTAGCAACGACTGCAACCATAGACCTTCACAAACACCATGAGTCATAGTCTGAAACTCTGCTTCAGCACTTGATCTCACCACAACATGTTTTTTACTCCTCTAGGTGACAAGATTTCCACCAACAAGAGAACAATACCCCGAGATAGATCGTCGATCGTCGACAAAACCGGCTCAATCAGCATCGATATAGACCTCAATTTTTAGAACCGGATTGGGGAAAACAATATTCCACTCTCATGTGAGGACTTGAGATATCTGAGGATTCGGTTGGCAGCATCAGCATGACGGTCTTCGGAGCGTGCATAAATTGGTCGATAACGCTCATAGCAAAACCTATATCTGGACGGGTATGGGCTAGGTAGATCAGTCTCCCTACAAGCCTCTGGAATTCAGTAATATTTTCAATCTTCTTTCCATCATCACGACTCATTCTATGATTCGCTTCGATTGGAGTGTCCGCCGGTCGGCAGCCACTCATTCCAGTCTTCTTAAGAAGATCCAGAGTATAATTCCTCTGAGAGATAAAGATCTCATGCTTGAACATTGTCACTTCAATTCCCAAAAAAAATTGAGAGCACCCAGATCCTTGACCTCAAACTCAGAAGTCAACTTTTGTTTTAGAAGTTCGATTTATTCCACATCATCACCTGTGATAACGATGTCATCAAGATAAACAATAAGAGATGCAAGTATACCGGTCCTATGCTTGATGAACAGAGTATGATCGGTATTGCCCTGGTGATACCCAAAAGACAACATGGTTTTGCTCTGATGCCATGTTAGCAAAACCATTTATACATTCTATTGATGTTGTCCCCTCTATATATGGAGGCGGACACAAGATATAGCATAAATAAAACATATGTAGAAAAATAAAGACATTGTAACAATACCTGAAGCCGAATTTCAGCAGTTGGTTTTTGATCAATTTGATCGCGTACATGCTCAAATGGATCGCTTGAAATCTGCATTCGGGGAAACCTATTGAGTCACACGTCAGGATTTAAGTCAGACCTTCGGTGCGTGTAATACTCTCATAAACATGAATGATCCTCCATCTGATTTTTGTACTGCTCTTGAAGAGCATCTGTGCCCACGCGATTTAGAAACAGAGTATGACCCAAGCCTTGTTTTACAGGTGGAGAACATCATTAGCACGCCTAGTGAGTTTGGTCACGAGAGTGAGGCCGACCGACCCGACGACACTATGATGGTCTATCCATCTTCAATACCTCATGTTGACTTCGTTACCCCTATGGTTAGAGACCCATTTCTTGACACCCTGTCGGCTAACCCCCACTTAAGTATGAATTCTTATCACTCTCCCCTTAGCCTTATTTCGTGTAGAGTCATGATCGAGAGCCTCGAGCCTAGGGTCGATATCCTGGTGGTTGTCCCACTCACTTATGCGGACACTACCCGTGTTAGTAGCATTCACTTGGAGGATCATGACCCTACTGACGGGTTACTTAATGATCCCCCCAACAAACCGCCTGATGAACCGCAACTTCACGGTGAGATTGACATCCCGATGTGCGAGTCATTTGTAAGCGATGTCTTATTGTCATCTCTCCAATTCTCGTCCCTTATTTTGCTTTGGAGATAGGATCTTGAGTGTAGCAATGAGTATATAGGGCATTTCCTAGGCATACTTGAGCACCCTCCCGATGTACTGAGAATTGAGTGTATGACCCACCTCACTCGTGATGAGTTCTTAGGCATAACGCCTGCGGACCAACCAGATGAGTTCTTTCCTATCAGCGGCACTCGCCTCACTCAAGTGTCACATCCTATTACCGATATCTCTGTCAAACACTCAGGTGATCGTTGCCTTCGCGACGAATTTTCATACGTACCTCCTGGTGAACCGTCTGATGTGTCACGTTCCTTGAGAGATATTAGGGACCATATGAGTCCATATTGTAGTGTTGGCGCCTCACACGGTCATTCTGACACTCATCGCACACTCACTGAGTTTCATCACACTCCCGACGAACCCCTCAATAAACTACCTATTCGAGAAACCTTCCCCACATGGAGCTTGTTAAATGTCTGTGTGTCGTGTCTGTCGTGTTTCTCATGCATCACTCATGCGAGCATGTCATCTTTTGGGTTCATCATCTGCATAAGTCTGTCGAGTCGTCCATTCAGCTCATACATACACTTTATGTCATCATTTGGGTTCATCATTCGCATCATTGGTATGTTGAGTCATCTGTTTATCATTTGCATGCACTTCAAGAAACAGCCCGGAGGAAGATCGCAGCGAGTAATGAAATTTACAAAGCTTAGTCCGAGCTGCACAGCAGGGAGCAGGTATTTGGCGTTGGGGAACGGGTTATGATCTGCCTGCGACCTGAGAGGCTCCCCCAGGGAGCAGCGAAGAAGTTAAGTGCTCGTCGGATTGAAGCGAATGTGTATGAGGTTGGCATACCACCGGCAATGGGGATTCACCGAGTGTTTAATGTGGAGGACTTGACCCCATGCTATGAGAAGCGAGTGTACATGGACCCTTTATCACCCACCTCCGAGCAACAGCTTGACCCCCTAGAGTCCACCCACGCCCACCTCTCCAAGGCAGTCGTGGGCGGTTGAGCACCGCTCGGAGGAGGCCACTCCCCGGACGGCAGTACCAGTGAGTCAGTGACACGGCGTTCAGACGGAGATGCATTGCTACAACAGTCGCCTATGCCTACCGGAGATACATTACAGATCATTGAACATGACTTCATGACGACGGGCGGTTCGGTAGTTCTGCGGTACTTGGTCCATTGTCTTGCCCCCCCCCCCCCCCCCCGACATCCAATGAAACTTGGATTTCTGCTGAAGAGCTCGAGAAACTTGCCTCAGACTTACGCCGAGAGTACAATCATCTTCACTCACCGGAGATGAGTACTTTCAAGCCGGGGAGAGTTGATGGTAATCGACGGCACGCGCGCGTCTATTCCCGCAAGAAGCGGTGATCGGTGACCCGTTTAGGAGTCTATTTCATATATTAGTTTATTTTATTTTGATGCATTTAGCCCCCGATCGGCCCAAACAATTACAATCGTCCGATCGGAGAGCCCTAATTCTATTTTGGTTTCCCTCTTACAAATATGCTATCATAGGGCCGGCCAAAGGGATCGAGGTTTCCCATTGCAATCTGTCGGTCTTCCCCCTTCGGTGGACTCTGAAGGTTGTCACTCTTGCCCGCTACTGCCGCCGCCCTCAACCTTCAGTCGTCAAGCCCGAACCCCCGCTTTGTTCCCCTTCCCGGTGAGCCCCAACCCACTCGCACCTACAGTCCCTTCCCTGACCCCCTCCCGGATCCGTCCTGCTCAATCGGGCCACACCCGATCTCCATCCCCGCCCTAAATCATGTCGCCAACTATAACCCATGCCACTCTCACTCATCCAGCCCTCGACCTCGGCCCCTCCCCACTCCCTAGCACCAATCACCCCCCTATCAGGCTACTCTCATACTCCCTTCGCACAACCCTAAGCCCAGTCGCCCTCCCGCAATTCTCCATCCCTTCTCCTTCACCCCGCAAGACTACGCCCACATCTCTCACCCAGATACCCCCAACATCCCAAGTCCACCCCGGTCTACAGCTTACACCCTCGTCCGACCTACTCGTGGAACCACTCGTGGCCAAGGGCGACTACACTGGCGCCTTCCTCCAATCCTAATCACGTCGCCCCCATGCATAGGCAAATCAAGGTATAAGCGTTATAGTTTTCTTACTTGAATGTGTTGAAACTATTGTTGTGGTTTGTTGGATCTCTTATTCTGTTGCACTTTATCTGTGATTTGATTTGCGGGATCTTTACCAGCACTTTTCAATTGAAATCGTGTCTCACTTTGTAGGTAAATCATAGTTGTTTCTTAACGTTAATCCTTACTATCAATTGTGCTAATTGTACTCATAGTGTTGCTAAAAATTATTACTTGCTAATGGATCTTTATTGGGATTATCTCAAGTTGACATGTGCATGGCATTTAAACCATAGTCTCATTTTGATTGCATCTTAGTGCATTTTCATTTTAGCCGGTCTACCACTGCATCAGTTACCTTTCCATATTATAAAAAGTGGAATTTCGAAGAATTTGTGTTTTAACGCATTACCGTCGGAGCAAAATTGGTTGAAATACACGTTCAGAAACATAAAGAGGCATCTTTCATTATCTAATCTTGCATTTGTGAGTGTAGTAGAAGCAAAAAATAATTGATTTCGAATAATTGAAATAAAAGTTGAACTTAAGATATAGATATTTGGTTCAAAACATTCGCCATTGTAGTTCTAGATATTTTATTCATCCAAATTTCATGTCTTTATGTGTATTCTTCAAAGATACTTCGGTATGAAGTATAGAACATCCAACTTTTCTCTCGGACACAAGAGAAGTTGCCCGGAGAACCTAAATCAAATCCAGCCAGTACCTCATAGAATTATTAAGATAAAAAACAAAGAATATGACAGTATGGCATACCTCATTATCAGGATGTAAATGTGACTGGAATATTAATAATATAGCCTGCAAGGTTTTAAGTTGAACACCGTCATCTGCCATCTCTGCATGCTGGGTTAAAAGTAAGAAGAATATCTTAGGAAGAATAACTGATAAAATATTGTTTAAATTATCTTGCAAATTGGTATGACCAAGCATTCTGAACATGAAGATTCTACAGTGCCTTCTGATGGAACAACACAATTTAGTAGCCATAAAGGTCAATTGTTGTTTAGTTTGCTAATACCTTGTTCTTGTTGTGATACCACTGTACATAATAAAATCTCTATTACTCTCAAAGAAATGCACAAATAATCGCATGACCATGAAGCAACCGAGGACTTTCCATTGCATTTTTCAACACAATAAATATGTGATATGAGAGGCATGTGAAAATTGAGCAGTAACTATTAGTTGAATAAACATCAGGAATACATTCAGCTACAAGGTTCTGAAAGAATAATTCAGGAAGTGTTTTAACCAAATCTAATGTTGTGTTACTATTTTAAATTTAATTTTGCTATCCACTTCACATAATTGACTAAATTTGAAATTTCATTGCATAAAATGCTTATAAAATATCCTCCACCACGTATTGACGTATACACCACATCCACCTCAAACCAGCACATATGAATGGTATATAGAATAAGCTCTACTAACACTGATTTCTGTAGTAACAGTTGAAATATACGTGACCCTCAAATAATGAATCGGAAGATTTTGGGACTCATAAACAAAACACTGCCAAATCAAAAAATTAACAACAATAGTAAAGTGATATAAAAGTTGCTGGATTTTGAGTGATGTAGAAGTTGCAGGATTTTGAGTGATGTAGAAGTTGCAGGATTTTGAGTGATGTAGAAGTTGCAGGATTTTGAGTGATATAGAAGTTGCTGGATTTTGAGTGATAAGATCATAATGTGCAAGAGTGTTCAACTGCCTACGCAGAGGAAGGGCATGAGGGCATCATAGAGAAAAAGAAAAATGTAGAATGGATTCGTCGAGAGAATAACAATGACTTTGCTTTAAAAACAATGTTGTTGCCCAATCTATTAGACTTTAAGCTTAATATTAGATATATTTAATTTGGAAGAATTAAGTAAATCGGAGAATTATAGGAACATAACGTTTTATCGTAAAATTCAAGTATCAGAGGTAAATAATACTCTAAAGAAGATGAAAAATGGAAAGACGGTTGAGCCAGACGATATAAACATCAAATTATGGAAATGCCTAAGGAATGAAGGAATTGTGTGTCTTACATGTTTTTTCAATAAAATACTGAAGCCAAAGAGATAGTCAGACCAATAGACAGAAAGTATTTTGGTACATTTGTATAAGAACAAAGGAGATATACAAATTTGTGTTAATTACAGAGAAATTAAATTGATGAGTTATACCATGAAATTATGGGAACGAATAATAGAAAGAATAGTAAGACGAGAGACTAACATCTTAGAAAATCAATTTGGATTCATGTTAGGGCGATCGACCATGGAAGTTATACATCTCTTGAGGAGACTCATTGACAACTACCGAGAAAGAAAATAAGATTTGCATATGTTGTTCATCGATCTTGAGAATGCTTATGATAGACTTCCAAGAAAGATCTTATGAAGAGTCTCAGAAAAGAAAGGTGTAAATACACCGACATAAGCAAAGATATGTATACAAATTCAGTGATAAGGGTGAGCACATCTGGAGGATTAACACAGAAATTCTCTATCACTATTGGTTAACATCAAGGTTCAGCTTTAAGCCCTTCTCTCTTTACCCTTATCTTAGATGAGCTCACCAGAAATATCTAACAAGCAATACCTTGGTGTTTATTGTTTGCGGATGATATCATTTTGGTCAATGAGACGCGCAAGGGTGTTAACGCAAAACTTGAATTTTGGCGAGACACTTTAGAAAAGAAGGGTTTTAGGTTGAGTAGGGAAAAGACGGAGTATATGGAGCTTAAATTTAGCAGTGCAAGAAGGACGGATGACTACGTTAATAAGTTGGGTGATCAAGATAGTTCCCGTAATGAGTGTTTTAAATATCTTGGATCGATAGTTCAAAAAGACCGAGGTATTGATAAAGATGTGACACAGAATCCAAGCGGGTTGGTTTAAGTGGAGGCGCGTTAGGGATCTTATGTGATCGTAAAATACCATTAAAACTTAAGGACAAGTTTTGTCATACTGCAATTAGACCAGCGATGCTTTATGGTTTTGAGTGTTGGGCAGTGAATTGTGTACATAAGCAAAAAATGGGAGTTGCGGAGATGAGAATGCTTGGGTGGATGTGTGGACACACAAGACTGGATAAAATTCGGAATGAATGTATCAGGAATAAAGCACAAGTAGCACCAATTGCAAAGACGATGCGAGAAGCTTGACGAGGATGGTTTGGACGCCATACAAAGGAGACCATTAGAGGCACGTGTTAGGCGTCGTAAGAGTCTAGTCACTAGGCATGTTAAATGAGGGAGGGGTAGACCAATAAAGACTTGAAATGAAACTATACGAAAAGACATGATGTACTTAGGCATTAGTGAGATTATGACAAAAAATAGGACACAATGGCGACAAAGGATCCATATACCCGACCTCACTATAGTGGGATTAGTACGAACTAGGTATTGGATTCCGAACGAGGTATTACAATCGAGAAGAATGGCTATGGGAGGAGGGAGCCGGAGGAGAAGTGGAGACAAAGGGGATGAGGAGAGGAAGAAGATAGTTAGAGAGCAACCCTAAATTCCAAACATCCAAAAACATAGCCAAATTAAGATAGTCTCCCCCTCTTATACACACGAGGGGGTGCGGATAACAAAAACAATTAAAGCTGAAATTAAGATAACGGATCGGCGTGTGCGCAATCGTAACAGGGATAAAGGCTTGAGTGTTGTTATGCTTTAGAAAAATTGTGTAAATATATTCCAAAAAAAATATCACTTCTTTATTAAGATTACCAAATGAAGCTCATCAGGGCTGTTTTAATCCACATATAATATCTTTCCTAGCTTATACACTTAACCCTTGTGAGTTTTTGGTATGAAACCAAGAGCAATCAAATGTAATCTTCCTCTTGTACATCTACACGGGAGGCGGAATTTTTGGAACAGGACTCTTTCCAAATTTATGTGTGGGTAGAAGATCAAAATGATCTCCTAGGAGATTGCTGCGATCTCCTAGGAGATCGTTGCGATCTCCTAGGAGATCGAAACGATTTCCTAGGAGATCATTTTGATCTCCTACCCTGACGGTCCGGAGCCTGTTTCCAAAAATTCCGCCCACGAGAGAAAGCAATGGGGATCTATCAGAGTTGGCTCACCAGTCACCGAAAGGCGGGATCCCCCATGTTCGTGTATTCGTCCAGGAGGACTTGATCGAATCGGCGATCTGACTCCACAAATGTGTTTGGCTCGTTTTTTACCTACTTTTTCCTATATAGTATCATTGTGTTTCATTTTATTTCATGTAATCGGGCCCTCCACATCTTTGGTCAATCATAGTCGTCGATGTCGAGGTGCCCTAATATTGTTTTTTATAAATAAGGAGTATGGGGGCTGCTAGGAGACATTGCAGATTTTGGAAAAAGAAAAGTTCCCGGAATCCGACGATCCTCTCACGATGATGACTCTGTGAGGCCCTAGATGACGACTCCTATGTTGGTTCTTGTATCCCTCTCCTTGCATTTCTTTGTCTTTATGTAGCCCTACACCTCCTTAATCCATCCACCAATGTTCAACCCCTTACCTGACGTTTTGAGTCGGCTGGTTATAAACCACAATTCATGCACCGTCCAGCAACCAAAGCCAACGCCTCTCCCATGTTCTTCCATCCAGGAAGTCGCAATCCCTTGCCCTCCTTCCAAAACCGTTGTTTACTTCTTTTTCCTCCAAGAAACCACCATCCCTCTTGTAGCCTATGGGAATGCCCAGATCTTCCCCCTCCAACAGCCTACATCCTTGTCCAAGCAATCCCCACTCATATCTCCTCTACCAGCTAAAGATTCAGTTATTCCCCACCACGGCACCCTGTTTCTAGACACCATACAAAACCGGAAAACCATCAAACCCTCGTGAATCACCGAATCTTCCCACCCACGGCAACCCATGTACTTTGTGAGTATTTATTTGTTGTATGGACTCCTATTTTCTATATTGAAATAGGGTGTTGTGATTTCATATTTGTTTGGATATATTGTATCGTGGATTTTAATTCTGGATTTACTTGTGATCTGCAGGAGGGAATCATTCATCGCGCGCTTTGCTTCGGCCCTCCTGGCGGAGAAAAGTCATTGTTTGCTAGCCTTAAGAAATCATTCTCGCTTGTTAAAATATATATGCGTGGCTTCAATGTTTATTGTTTACTCTTGATTCATGTCGTAGTTCCTTGCATGGTTGCATTGCATTTAGCGCAAGGGTTGAAGAGTATAAATCATACCGTCCGCTAGAATTGCATCGTAGTCTCGCATCACACACTCTACCCTACATCAAAAAGACATTATTGGCATCTAATTTTTAAACATCTCACCCTTTGTTTGAAACACGGGATAGTAAGACCCCAATAGGATTCGGCTTTGTTACATGAGCAAATATATCATGGTAATCATTGTCAAAACTAGTTGTGTGCCTGTGCACCAATCGTGCCTTATATTTTTGAATAACACCATCACCATTCTTCTTAATAATAAAGACTCACATGCACAAGATAATATTTTTTAGAAAGAAGATTAATCATTTTCCAAGAACGATTCTTCTTCAGAGTCCAGGAACACTACGTGCTTCCTACTAATACTTAGGTAAAGACATAGGTGATATGGAGACTAAAGGTTTTATGTGAATCTAGCAAAAACTTATAAGAGGTGAATTTGGAGATGGGATGTTAGGTGCATGATTATCCAAACTTTGAGAACCGAAATCTAAAGATGATGCAGGCAACCAATCAGGATAAGTGGATTCTCAGGTGAAAAAAATCCCATCATAGGGAAGGAAGGCAGGTGAAATATGATGAGGAATCCCTTCATATAATGTCTTCCCCTGAATTGGACCATAAAAGTTATACTCATTTTTAAGGAATATGGCATTCATAGAAGCATAAGTCATGCAAGTGGAAGGGCTTTTTAGTGAAAGAATAACCGATAAAAAAATATTTGTGAATTTGGGGGTCAAATTTGTCACGATAATTTTATGGACATGGACAAAATAGAAACGTCCGTTGGATTTTTTTTCTAGATGTTATGCTTGAGATTGCTTTAGAAGTAGAATAACCAATAATTCCAGATGGTATTTCATTAATCAAATACGCAGTAGAAAGAAAAGTATCTCGGGAAAACTTGGGTAGTTTTAGGATTCTGGTCACCTCAAGGAGATTTTGTTTTCACTTTCTTTTACCACATTTTAGTAAGTGTTGCAACACAAAAAGTTCTATGAAGGATGTCATTATCAAGAAGATGTTATTTAACAAGACGCTAAAGTATTCGAGACCATTATCACCACGAAGAGACTAAATCATTATACCATATTGGATACTACACATTTTATGAAAACATTTAAAACATGTAGGCACCGCATTTTTATTTGACATCAAGTATAACCATGTGCTACGGCAAAAAAGTAGTCAATGCATGTAACAAAACATCTATCACCAATAAGGGTGGGAGGTGGCAAGATATTGGTATGAATAAGAGAAAATCGTATAACACTCAAAACAGCGGTATTAGAAGAAAATAAAAGGTAAAATGATGCTTCCAAAATTCGCACTTATCGCATTTAAGACTTTGAAAAAATTGTGAACAAAAGAAAGGAAACACTTGCCTCGTAACATTGGGAGGCATGTGTTAATTGTCTATGGAATGTACAAAAAGATAAAGACGGTGACATAGCCTACCAAAATCTACAAAAGATATCCAACAAATAGAATCTATACGATCCAATAGTCTGCCTCAAAAGCATATCCTGAAACAGAGTATAAGGGAAAAGGTAATTGAAAAATTCATATGTTCAGTTAGAAGCCTTACTGATAATAAATTTCTAAGAAAACTAGAGATATAAAAATGGATGCTAATGTTTGCTAGAAATAAAGGAGAGGGGACCATCAATACTTGATTTATCCCTACAAAATAGAAGTGTACGAGAGGATAAACCAGTCATGTGATCGGTGACATCGGAATCAAAGATCCACTAGTTAGAGCTAAAAGAAGAGGAAGCACAGTATTTCTCAAAAGCCCCCCCCCCCCCCCCCCCACCCCCCCACCCCCCACATCCATCACCATCTGAAATTGAACCAACTCATTTTGTTTGATGGCTATGCACCGTATAGTAGATCTCTCTCGTGCTAGGAAGCACAGGTGCGGGTACGGTTGCCGAGTACGATACGTACCCGAAACGGCGGTACAACAACATTTAAAAAAACAAGGATACGGGTCCACCATGATACGTTATAACAAATGTATATATATATATATCACAAGTGCAATAAATAGTTCTCAAAACATCGAAACTTCAAACATAAATCATAACTTGAAGTACAAGTGCACAAATCAATGCAACATAACATGAAGTTTTCAAACATTAAACATTCGTAAATATTACAAAATTTAACATCTTATATGTTTAATAAAAAGAGATAAAATTAAAGTGAAGTCTACTCAACAGTTTTTTTTCTTTTTCATTGTTGGAGATCAACATCTTCAATCTCCGATTAGTTTAGAGACAAGTTAGACGCTTTGTTAATAACTTGCAGCGTATCAATATGTTCAATACACGTACTTGTAACAAAAGTGTACCAGTACCAGAAGCATACTAGGTACAGATACACAACTTAATTGGACGTACTAACGCTTCCTAACATAGAACCAACTTTTGTTTACTCTAGAAAAACAGACTACTATCACAATATGTAGAATGATGTGTTAAGTCCAAGTGTGTCCACAGGTGTATCCGTCGAGTATTGGGTGCGTATCGGAAACGTATCTGGTATGGGTACGCTGCCTTCGGGGAAGTATTCGTGCTTCATAGCTCTTGTGTGTCTTGGCTTGTTGCAATTATCAGAAGAAAGACATTGTGGTCATGTGTATGAGGTTTATCTACCCTCTCCTCCATTTTTCTGCGAAAGAATTAATTCCCATTCCCCTTCAATTTATCAAATGTTTTTCATGTCCTTAGCTTTCTTAAAAATTTATTATGTGTTATACATTTTACCAAAATATTTGTTAGTATTTGGTTGTATTTAAAGTCTTAATTGTTTCTTTTCACTTCTAGCATGCCACTTGTATATAAGGGAGTGTGTACTCGTGTTAATGTATTCTAGAAAATTAATATCGATCAACATGGTATTTGTTAAGACTAGAGAGGAAGCACGAGACATGATTGCATTAAACAAGAACACAGATACAATCAGGAGGGAACTCCGGCCAAGATCAAGGAGGTTGGGTCCTCCAAAGATTCCTCTCTCAAGAATGAGAGCCCAAAACCCCAAATAACAAAAGATAATCAAAACACTCTCATATCACCTCCTTATATACGGATGGGGCTCACATAACGATAATACAAATAATACTAATTAATACCAATTAATTACATAAATTTATTAAAGAGGATTCCACATGCGCGCTTTGATAGTTTTGATGATACGTGGCTCGTCCGGCGAGTGCGTGCAGGTAACAATATGTCGGTCTTGAAAATCGTCCTTGCACTCAAGGCCGAGTTGTAATTCTTTGTCGAGGTCTTTAAGAACGGAAACGGCCTACAACTTGTCGTGTGGTAGCAAGAGTTTGAATAAAGGTAGCAAAATGAGAAAATATTGAACGTGAAAAGGTGGGGGTGGCTAAAAATGATAGATATGATAGAAAAGTGGTCGGCTGAGTGGTTGAAGGAAAGAAATGAGAGAGAAGGGTTTTGTCTTGCAGTGGGGGAGAGAAAAATGTCTGGCAGGGGAGTGATGGGAAGGCGTCATTGTGGGTTTCAAGAAAAAAAAACAATATGACATGCGTCTCCAGGAGGCAAAGTGCAGCTGAGTGGAAGGGGCAATAAATGCACGTGGCGGGGAAGGAGACAAGGGGCTGCTAGGCCACTGCAAGGAGGTTAACTGCTGGACGAGGATGGAGCGGACTGTCAGAGCGGGGAATCGATCGGCGCCGGCGGAAATTGACGGACTAGCGACACCGGAGCAGGCGCGGCAGTCGAAAGTCGCGACTCGTTTGGGCCGGTGCAGGCGTGATCTTACGGACGCGATCTGCGTCGGCGCAGGCTAGATCTTACGGCGCAGGCTGGATCTTGCGGGCTGGCGGCAGACGGAAGACGGACGCAGAACAGTTGCGGGACGGCGAAGAGCAACGGTGCAGAGCGTCTGGCGTTGCTGTCGGAAATGGCTGCTGGCCCGAAACGGCTGTTATGGGTGGCCGTTCGGCACGTCGCTGGAGCAGTCCTTGCAGGAAGGGGAACAGGGAGGTAAGGACGACAGATTGGGCGTCAAGGTGCTGGTGGATGGAAGCGACAGTGGCCAGCGTGGCTTGAACCCTGACGGCATGAAACGAGCGGGCGGGGGCGGCAGGTCGGACCATTGTTACGACTAGAGAGGAAGCATGAGACATGATTGAATTAAACAAGAACACAGATACAATCCGGAGCGAACTCCGGTCAAAATCAAGGAGGTTGGGTCCTCCAAAGATCCCTCTCTCAAGAATGAGAGCTAGAAGCGCTAAATAACAAAAGCTAATCAAAACGCTCTCATATCACCTCCTTATATAGGGAGGGGGGCTCGCATAACGATAACACAAATAATACTAATTAATTAATACCAATTAAATACACAAATTAATTAAAAAGGATTCCATATGCGCGCTTCGATAGTTTTGATGATACTGGCTCGTCTGGCGAGTGCGTGCAGGTAACAGTATTAGAGCCATAAATTGTTTGCACGCTTCTCTTGTTCCTGCTACTTCCGCATAGGATGCCAACTCTTGAGATTGCCTCTCCGGTGATGAACTCCCACACCTTCCTCTCACAATTTGCGTGAATCCTTTTTCTCCTAAATCCCTTTACGTGAGCTTCACTTAGGCCTCATGTCGTTATGCACCTCCAAGCATCAGAACCTTCGGAGAGGGGGGTAACTACCTTTCCGGCACCCGATCGATGGTTAATCCTAATCTTTCATAACATCTATCGCGATTTTGTTTGGATTGTTGGTTGGGTAATGTGCATAGTTTGATATAGGTTTTTCCTCTTTCTATGAGTAAACCCTTGTATTTGGTTCTGACCTTTTTCCGATGATTCTTGATTTTTATTCTCGAATCATCATGTCGGGGAGTGTTGACTCTCTCGTTATCTAATCTAGAGTAGGTACCTCTTCCTCTCTTGTTACCTTCATAGGATTTATCAGAACTAGTCATGAACATAACACCCCACAAATTATTACTATGTGATTGGATGGCTCCAACTATTCACCATAGGCCCTCTCTATCACCCTTGCCTTGAAAAATCGTTAGCAATGTCATGAGGGGACCTACTCCGACTCCAATGGATTGGTAGCAATTGGAATCTAAAAACTTTATGGTCATGTCGTGGCTCACAAACTCTATGCAGTAATCCATTGCTCCCGGCTATATGTTCCTGGATAGGGCTGTAAATATCCGGAAGAGAATTGATGCAACATTCTCCTTTCGTTGAATAGTCGGTCAAACATTTCAACTCCAACATAAGATATTCCTCCTGCGACAGGGTGAACGCCCTCCTGCGTGCTAATTAGAGTTTACTCAATTATACCAAGAATATGATCACCTTGATTCGCTCACCCTTGTGTCCCTCGAGGATGAAGTTTTAGTTAGACCTCGAAAATAACGCAACCGGATCTTTGAATTCCTTCATGGACTACATTGTGATTTTGATCAAATCAGTGTTCAGATAATATTGTGCTCACCTACTTCTCCCCCATAAGTTTAAATATTTGTGCAACAGGAGTTTGATTGGTGAAAAACTTGGCTACCTGACTCTGTTTCAGAAGGATTTGTCATTGCTACTCAGCATAATTCAAGAAGTTATCCTATCTGCGACACCAGACCAAAATATATTGACATGGAAAACTTTGTTTGTGTTTATTACGGAAAGACTTGCAACAACCAGGACACGTGCTTCAAGTTTCATGGCTTTCCGCCTTAGAGGGGGGATCCATTCCACGAAGTGGCCGTGTGTATGATCACTCTCAGGGCTGACTGCCATCGTTTCGGTTTGCTCAATTTTTAATGCCACCGAGGATACTATGGGGCATTGTTTGCCCTAATCCTGTTCGATTTCTGGTTTCCCTTTCAGCAGAAGAGATATTGGCCTTTAGTCGCCTGATACATGGTCATTCTCCCGAGCCGCTTACCACATTATAGTCTTCCTATGGCACACAAGAATACTATATGCTCATTTTGCATCCACCTGTTCTTCTACTCAATGGATCATTGGCTTTGGAACCACTGACCCCATGACTGACTTTGCCTCAAGTTTTGTGTCTTACCTACCTCTGTCTGGTAGAGACAAAGTGAGCATTGTTGATGGATCATTTTCCTTTATTATAGGAAAAGGATCTATCAAAAATTCTTCACTCATTCTATCATTTGTTCTTTATGTCCCTATTTTTACCTGTAATCTTCTCTTCATTAGTCACTTAACCAATTCTATAGATTATTTTGCACCTCGTGTGTGTTTTAGAATTTGGAGAAGGGAAGGTGGTTGGATTTACTAGATTGAGTGATGTCCTCTACGTGTTTGACCCTTCAAGTTCAGTTTCATCTTTGCAAGCTTTACAAGTGGCTATCACTTCAGGGGAAGTCCTCACTTACGATGGAAGTTAGTTCCCTTTTTATACCTTTACTTATTCCACCATCGTATCAACATCTGATCCATGCTCCTATATCTCCCATTGAACACACCTTTTGTAGGTTTACACTTGGAGAAACAAGAGTATAAACACACAAGTTCCTCTCATAATATCAGAGCTAGCGCCAGATCCATCTTCAGAGCATATTGCTCTAAGGAAATCATACTTCTTACCAACATCCTTTATCTCATTTTGTGTCTTAACTGATTCACATAAAGATTTTGTTCTCCTTTGATTCTATGTCCATCACTTCATCCTGGCAAGATGTGTTTGGTCATTATAAGTGGCAAAAAGTAATGCTTAGGGGAAAATGTCCACTTGACAAAAACTGCACATGAGATCTAGTGCATCTTTATCAAGGGAAGGCTATTCTTGGGTGTAAGTGAGTTTTCTCTATCAAGCAGAACTCTAGAGGAATCATGGAGAGATACATGGCAAGACTAGTGGCTAGGGGCTACACTTAAACAGCTTGGGTTGATTATCAGGGAACCTTTGCTCTTGGGGTGAAGATGAATCTATAAGGGTCCTACTCTCATGTGTTGTCTAGAAAGGATAGAATCCCAATCAATTAGATATGAAGAATGTGTTTCTCTATAAGGACTTACAGGAGGAGGTATATGTGTCTCTACCTCCTAGTGCATGTTCATTAAGCGCGGGGAAGGAAAATTGACAGCTCTCATCTTCTGTGTGGTTGATATTGTTATAACAGGGGGTGATATAAGAGAGATTCAAACTCAGAAGGAAAGATTGGCAAGGGAATTTAAGGTGAAAAACTTGGGGAACCTTAAGTATTTCTTAAGCATTGAAGTTGTCAGATCTAGGCATGGGATTTTCATCTCATAAGGGAAGCACATTCTCGATTTTCTTGAGATATTGGGGATGAGTGGGTGTAGACTGGCGATATCTTGATTGAAGCCAACCACAAATTCTGGATAGATGACGGATCATTCGTTAAGGACATCATCAAATTTCAGAGGTTGGTGAGGAGGCTTATGAATTTGTCTCATTTGATCCATGATATTTTGCATGTGGTAAGAGTTATAAGTCAAGACATGCACTTACCAAAAACTCATCAATTGGATGATGCTCATAGAATCTTAAAATATTTCAAAACTTCCCTAGGAATAAATATCATGTTCTCACCAAATGATAAACTAAAAATCAAAGTTTATGTGAGTCCGCTCAGCTAATGACCGAAGATCCACTTTTGGATATAGTTTCCTAGTCTGTGAGAATCGGGTCACCTGAAGAAGCAAAAAATAATGCGTGGTTGACAGATCAAGTGTTGAAGCCGAATTTAAGGCACGGCTCGCGGAATTTGTGAAGGCTTATCACTTTGCTCCATGATGAGTGATCTTCGTCTTGCAAAAAGAGATAATCAAACTATAATGTGACAACAATATAACCATTAGCAATGCACATAATGTTGTTCAACATCATCGCACCAAACGCATTGATGCGGACGAACACTTCACCAAAGATAATATTGTGAGAGAAATTGTGTACATCGTTTGTTCCCCCCGACCAACAACTAGTTGATGTTCTCACTAAGAGATTGAGTGTGAGTGTCTTTGGGAAAATTATTGTCAAGTTAGGCATGATAAATTATTACACACCCAACTTGAGGGGGAGTGTTAGTATTTGGTTGTATTTTAAGCCTTTATTATTTCTTGTCTTGTAGCATACCAATCCTATATATAAGGAAGAGTGTACTCAAGTTAATGTATTCTAGAAAATTAATCTCATTGAACTATTAATTGATCAACAACCTTTTCCTTTTTTCCCTTAGTTTAAGAAACTGCTCAAACTAGAGAATCTTGTCCTCGAGTTGGCAAAGCAGAAGAAAGATGGGCATCAATTATGAGTATGGATGGATCCTTAACAATTGAAATGGATCTTGATTCCCTCCAGTCAAATTCTCAATGCACAATCCCAAGAGTTTCATTTAAGCATGGTAAAGGAACCCACCCAAAATTTTGGATTGTTTTCAATCAAAATCAAGATTCAGTCCATGAGGACTGATAAAATACATCACTTTCTTAAGTTTTGGAAAGGGATCCGGATCTACATTCAAGGAAAAAAAGATACAAAAAACTATAAAACAACTCAAACAATCCAAAGTAGTATTGAGAAGCAGTCTTCTTCCTTTGACTTAATCTAAACTTTTGCCCCATGATTGGCAGCACTACGAAAATACCAATAACTCTAATATGTACTCTTGACTAGAGTCCAAATCTCATATACAATATCAAGTAACACATATGTATTGTAAATGAATCGCTTCATTGAATTAGCAAGTCCTGATACAACAATGACTTCAATGACTGCATTTATCAAATGAAGGATCAGTCAACAAAAGTGTGGGTTATTGTCGATATATTCATATAAACGGTTACTCTTAAGAGCAGAAATAAGGGATTGATACCATGTAAAATAATTCAAATCATCAAGGGGTATAGACGTAATAGTCGTGGGGTATTAGGTTGTCTACTAGACAAAGACAACGTGGATTGTCCGGTAACAACTTACATAGCTATAGCAGAAACATTCGACAAATCGATCAAAGTCGAAGGTACTGGTCATGAAAAAGCAAAAGGAGGCAAATGGTTGTCATGCATAAACTTTTAAGTTTTTCAGAGTTTGTGATAAGGTAGAAAAGCAATTTTTGTGTAGAGACAGTACGACAAAGAACGGCAAATATCTGCAATTGAGCAAACGGCGGATCAACAAGCCAAAGAGTGGAGAAGGCGTCAATTCTTTGTAGTAGATCCAAGTATCGAGATATAAGTTGTTGAGGCAAAGAAAGAAGTCGAGGCAAGAGGCTTTGAGGCAGAAGGCATCAAGTAAGAGAAGATGTCGAGGCATAAGGCATCAAAGAAAAATGCATTGATGCATAAATGCGTCGAGGTAGAGTTAGGCATCAAGGCAGAGATAGGCATCAAGGTGGAAGGGGAAATAAGAAGGCATCCAGGTGGAAGGGGAAATAAGAAGGCATCCAGGTGGAAGGGGAAATAAGAAGGCATCCAGGTGGAAGGGGAAATAAGAAGGCATCGAGCAGGGACTAGCATCGAATGGGTCGACTATGGGCGGGCTGTCAATGAAACCATATGGAAAGGCAATCAACTACAATATATGAAATTAGGTTACAAAGGCAAAGAAGAGATTAGAAAAGGCAAAGACGAGATTACAAAATTATAGAAGTACCCCAAACATTACCATACTTATAAATATACCTAGTAATACTCATAATAGAACATCTAGAGGACCAAGTCAAAGGAGATGCGAACAATTTTGAAAACAGTAGAAAGAGAAGCATGAAATAGACATTGTTCTAATCTCCTGCACAAAACATAACTACGAGGATATCAAACAGAGGTTTCACGGGAACAAAGATAAGGAACAGCAGCATTGGAAACTAAACTAAGGAGAGAAATTGGTTGTCCGAACAAGCAACAAAAATCTAACAATAGAAATATGTAGCAACAGCAAGTAGTGGAAATCCCAATCAAACAAGAACAAAGTAGTTATAACGGGTAATAGAAATAATAGAAAATCATAGCCTTAAGAAAGGAATAATATATAAGCATGTAATGCATACTCAACTAATTAAATACAACCATAATACGAAATAAAAGAATGAAATTTCAAAGTCAAATTTTAAAATTGCAAATTTTAAATTTCAATTGATCATCCTAACTTTAAATTTACTTCTAACAATTGTAAACATTGATATTCTAATCAATTATGGTCAATTGAGAAAATTTATCAATCAAATATTTTAATTGTTATATGTCAAGCACATTTGGGTAAATTGTTAATCGAAAAATATTCATGAATCACCAAGATAGAGGTTCTGAGATGAGCAAAGTTGCTTAATGTGTGAAGATGATTGACTAGGACAATCGAGAGAGGTTAGAGATAAAAGAGTGTATGTGTGTGTGAATGAGATGCAAGTAAAAAATAAATAAATAAAGTGAAAAGAAAGAATGGACAGAAAAGTAATTACTCATATTAGGTTTCTACAAGGTTTCGGCGTCTTTTACTATACCAATTACCAAGCCTAGTCCTATTTACAGGAATTTAGAGGTGGAATTTTTGTAAATATATGGAAAGCACAAAGATGCTTAATTAATGAAAACAAAATTTTAAATAAAAAACTATATATAAGTAGTTAAGTCAGGAATGTTTTGAGTTGGTGTTTTGCACTACATCCAACTTGTTCTCTTCATCCTACCAAGTAACTCCAATATTGATTCATCGTGTATCAATGGATCAAGGATAATGCTAGGAATCAAACATAAGAATTATAATAAACCGCATATATCCAAGTCAATCAGGTTAAGTTCTAAATGGTGCTATAAGCCAAGTCTAGCTCATCCATTTTGTCACGTCAAATAACTCCATATAATGATTTTCCTTGTATTGACAAATGGCATCGCAACTAAGACTTGAATTCTTCAACAAAGATGACTTCTCCAATCACCTTGCCCCTGAGTTTAAGTTTGATCAATCACCTTGCTCAAAGGGTTGGTTTCACTTGTCACTGTATCAACTTGGTACCCTTTGTAGTCGGTGTTTTTTAAACATCGCTACAAAGAGTTTCAAATGAAATGTCCAATATTACAAATTTTACTGTGATCAGACTACCTTGTTATAGTCAGATTGAAGATTAAGGAGTTAGCATTAATGTCACTCTCAATAGTCATTGCATCTACCTTGTCTTTATTTAGGTTGGATGTTGTGTTGGTGATTCGAGTATTTTTCCAATCTGTAGCCATATGATATATTGATGGTTTAGTAGGTTCAAATTGTAGAATGGTACTTAGAAGAATGAAGACCAACACAGTTAGATAAAGCTACCTTCCAATAGATTTACGCATGGAGGTCATGATGGAAAATCGTCCCAAGCCAATAAGTTGCAAATACAGTAGTTATTCATTAAAAACAAAATTCAAGGTTCATGATGGGTCCTACATTTTAGTTGAAGCAGTCGAGCCAAATAAGTTATCGCCAATCTCGATAGGTTAGTTTGAGCAATATTGATTTTAAAAAATTACCTTACAGTTTATTATTGCTACAATAATTAGGCTTAAGACCACAATCCTAACCCCCAATGTTACTTGTGCACATATTAATAGCCATTAATAAGTGTGATGTATGACTGCAATAAAACCCTTATTCAGTTTTCACTCACAATAAAGCATTATGTAAAACCTCGTCAGCTTAACCAATCAATATCCATCTTGCAAGTAGCATCTCAATGTATACCCTATCTCTAATGCGCAAAGATCCAAATGACCGAATACAATCACACTTGTGTAGCATTGACTTATGTGTAATCATTCATCATTTGCAACGGAGCTGGCCTTCTCACAAATATACAGTCAAAATGCACAATAAACCAATTAGTAGAAATTAAAAGGCTTACAATATGTGGTGATTTTCAATAAACATGATAAATTAATTATTTAACCACATAGGAAAGCATCTCATATATACAAAGAAAACTAAAGAGGGGACTAAAATATATATATAATTGTCTGGCAAAGGCAAATAAACATCAAACGATAACAACATGGGGAAGCAATATGAAACTCACATGATGAGTAATCTCAAACTTACATCTTTCAGGGTAGAAAGGATATCTTTCAGTGCAGAAGTGGCAACAGCATCATGTGATATGAGTTTCTGAAGACAGGAAAGTCCGATAACACTCAGCTTCACTGACCTAGCATCACATGCCATTAGAAATATCCTCACTAAGTCCTCATTGAGGACAATCTCACTGGGACCCGACAAAGAGCGGAGCTGCCAAACAATAGAAACCCAAATCACAAAAAGAAAACAGAAATAACTACAATCTCTGGTGTTTTGAACTATAATCTCCACAATCACTGCATGTTCAGCAAACTAAGTGCGAGTAACCAAACAAAGCTCATCGAAGCCCTAATTTGCTGCGATGATCGATTTACTCCTAAACTACGCACAAAACACAGCACCATTCTAAGAAGTGGGATGAAGATATATAAAATATACCTTTAATATAGCGTGCTCGGCGGCATCCTTCACTGCGGGATAGCGCCGACGGGCTTCGGCGGAAAGCGCGCGCAGATCCGACTCGAGTGCCGCCATGTACGCCATCTCCACCCTTCGTTTAATTGACAAGCGCCGGATTCTTACTACGAATTCAGATTCGAGTTAATACAGTTTGATTCTTCATCTTCTCGGGAGGACGTTGGTGAGGAAGCGCATTTCACAGCGTGGCTTACAGCAGGAGAAAGCAACCGAGACAGCGAGACTTGTCAGGAAGGAAGAACACGAAGCAGCGATCGTAATTCCAATTAATCGTTAGTAAATTAAAAATTACGGCAATTGTTAAAAGCACCCATTTTGGGTAATTGCATTGCCTTATTAAAAGATTCGTACTTTTTCACATATTGTTAAAAACATCGCGCATTGTTATTAGTACCGCATTTAATTCATGAATTAAAATAGGTTCTCATTGAATTACAATATTAATATAAACTCAATAGAAAAAAACATTTGATACAAAAAACCATCAAATGTGTTGTCCAAATTGTTGTGGTCTTTTCTTCAAATATTTGTGATCTTCATCAACGACATCTATAATATGCACCGATAATACTTTGGGCACAATTCATGATGAAGACCAATAATATTGCAACAATTTACTTCTAAACATAGAAGCAGTAATGAACTTTCAAAGAAATTTTAGAAATCATTTAACATAAGGGACTTTATTGTTTTTTTATCCAATAGACCCAATTAGAATCTTAAGAGTTTGTTCCACAGACCCAAGTTTGTCAGAGAGCAAACGCCTCAACTTTCCCTGATCTTGTTTCATGGTCTTACTGACATTGCGCACAGAAAGATTGTTTGATCTAGAGTGTCTTCTTTTTCTCTTCTTAGAAGCCCCACTACTTTGATTAAGTCGCAACCTAACTTCACCCTTTTTTTTCCAGCTTGATTAATTTCCAAATTTAATGCCCCTGTCCCTAACTCATTCTTCATGATGGTTTCGTTCTGACGAGAATCAAGCAAAAGTGAAAGTTCATTCTTAATTACTACTAGTTCTCGCCGAGAAATATTTTGCACATAAACTAAATGAGCTGCTTCAAGCAGCAGTAACTGGCCCTTTGCAGGATTAACACTACCTAAAGTCATTAAGAGAAAATCCTTATCGAACAGGGGCATTCAACTGTGCTTGCAGGGCAGGAGAGAAGCTTTTATAGAAGCTGTCTGATCCTCCGAGACGGGAGGAGGAGCCAGCGACATCAGGAGGCGGGAGGAGAGGCGGCATAGGAGGCATGAGGAGAGGCGGCAGCGACGCTGATATCTGCCGGTGTCGGCGACGAAAAGGGCTGGAGGGGGCTGGAGGATGCGGGAGGAGCCAGCGGCGTCAGGAGGCGTGAGGAGTCAGCGGCGTCAGGAGGCGTGAGGAGAAGATCGGGATTTTAGGGTTGCGGTGCGAGGAAGGAGCAGTGTGGTGCGGGTATATTTTTAGAGTGGAAAATTTTAAGTGTTAAAAGACCTAAATGCGATGCGATTAGCCAAAAGTGCGGTGCTTTTAACAATTCCCAAAATTAAATGGCGTTCATTTAAGGTGATTGTTATTAGCACTTCAAATTTGGCTAGTCGCACTGCATTTTCTCTTAATTTTTCACGTTTTTTTGGAAATACGCTTTGTGCATGCATTTTTAGAAAAAGTGTTCAACACAAAAGTTGTAAAAGTGTTGAACACTTTCTTAAAAATGCATGTACAATGCGTATTTTGAAAATACGCTTAGGTTTCGCGTCTTGTAGAAATACGTTTACACAAGCATTTTTAGGAAAAATGTTCAACAAAAAAGTTATAGATCTCTAACTTATCGAACATTTTTCCTAAAAATGTACGTACAAGACGTATTTCGAAAAGGCGTAAAAAATTAGGAGAAATTGCAGTGCAACTAGCCAAAACTGCGGTGCTAATAACAATCACCTTTAGATAAAATACTTAAATCATTCCCAGCTTTTGGGGTCATTTGTAATAGATCTCTAACATTTAAAAAGTTTGAAGTCGGACCATAAAATATATTTTTTTTTCAAAAAAATGACTCATTTCTAACATCTATTTTTGTTAGAAGTCGGACACGGGTGTTGGAGTCCGCTTCTCGATCGACGACCTTCCCCACCCAGGAGAACTGGGACACCACCCGACCCTCACGGCCGTCTTCTACCCTATGGTGTCCCCCACCCCCGGGCTGGCTCAAGATCAACATCTATGGCGCTCTCCTACCTTCTCACCAAGCCGGGGTGGGGATTGTGGCTCGTGACTCCTCTGGTTTGGTCCTCTTTGCGGCCGGCCGGTCGCTTATGCAATGGGATCCGGGCCGAACGGAGATGGCGGCCCTAGCGGTCATTCGGGACTCCCTCACGGTTGACTGCTTTGATGCTTCAGGGGTGATCGTTGAGGGGGACTGCCTCAGCTTGATCAAGTATTGTCAATGTTGTTTTGACTCGCCTCTTTGGGATGTCCACTTCTCGGACGCTGATGTGTTGGGATTCCTTTTCGAGCTTCCTCGTGTCCTGTTCCGATATGCTCCGCGGGAGGCCAATCGGGTTGCGGATTTTTGTTCTCGCTATGCTATTTCCTGTACTTTTCTTTGGACCTGTTTTGAGGATTTCCCGCCGGTTCTCTCTGAGGTTGTTCAGAGTGATGGGGGAACATCCTTGTTTTTGACCCGTTTTTGCCGTCCCTTTTTCTCTTTTCTTTCTATTGCGAATGCATGCTTCAAAAAAAAAACATCTATTTTTGTTCCGGATCGCCCGGTTTTTCCCCACGTCCCAGTGACCAGGCAGTGATGGGAGGGAAGTGCTCACATACTTCCTTGCCTTGCCCTCGAGCTGTTTGTCATAATTCCTCAATCAATAACATGGCTGATCAACCATGATTTGCAGGAAGTGCTTTAGCTTTTCTAACTTAAAATCATGATTTGCTTCAGCTCCTTGTTTCTGCTTTTGTGCTGCAAATGAAGTTGATTTGGAGAAAGCGGTTCTTCTTCCTTCTCACGGAGGTTAACCGTGGCCAAGCCCAATGCCTTACTGGGACAAACCCTCCTGCTGAAACCGAAGGGCGCCAGCCGGACCGTTTGTTCCCGGAATACCGGTCGTTGGTTAGACGACGTTTACAACCGTCGTGTACTCCAGTTCGCACAGGAAGGTGGTGGAGACACAGCTGCGACGAACGGAGCCGGTATGAATGAATTCTACGTCGAAATTGTTTGTCGTTCACTCGAAACAATTACAAATGGCTGTAGATTGGAGAATAAATAATCTTTCTTCCTCCCGGGTTATTGATTTCTCATTAATTCAGCTCTTCTCCAAGTGTTTCTAAGCTATTGTATGCAAATGCTTCTGAATTCTAGGCCAAAACTGTTTGGTGTTCCAATGTTCCTGCCAGAGAGGATCCCTTGTGTGCAATTAGTGAAGCCCGTGTAAAGAAAGCACTAGCAAAGAGTTTAGTAAATGTCAGAATTTTGAACAAGTGAGCCAATTTTTGATAAATACATGCACTTTTTTGCGACATGAGGCCGAATCTTCGTTCCATTTACGTACTACACTTTAAATTACTCAAATTTCAATTTCTGTCCACACAAATGTTTATAAGTGATCAATTATTTGATATGTTTAAAAAAATTTAATTTTTGGACTACTAATATTCAGTGGGCTGCAGATATCACTTCATTAGACTACTATTATATATTGGCTGCGAAAAGTCATTCTTGGGTTGCCTATATAAATGTCTTTATGTGCAGATTTTACCTATTATTATCCGTAGATAGATAAATGTGTCAAAAAAATAAAAGGAATTGTTATGTGCAGAAAGAAATAGATATTAGTATATTTTAATTATTCTCCGCACCTAAGAGGAGAACTTTTATCCGCAGATATTTTTGTTATCCGCGATTCAATGCAGAAAAATAGATAAAATAAAAATAAAAGACTCACATTTCCTACAATTACATATATTTATCATAGCAAAATAATATTCATTTTTCCTAATCCAATTAGTGATGTATATATTTACTTAAAGGTCTCTAACACAAAAGATTAATTATTATACAAACACATGAAATCTTAAAATAAATAGTGTTATTTCAACAAGAACTCTTCGCAAGTTTGTGAGATTTTATAATAATGACAAATTAGAAGTGAAAATATTGAAAAACTCAGTTACATTTTTTTCTGAATTATTGATTAGATATTTGATTTGTAGATAAAACTCGCTATTCAAATAAATAGTTAGATATTTATAACAATTTCCGAAATAAAAGATAAAATAGAAGACATTGGTTGACGGACTTAGAGGAGTTTGCACTGTGAATTACTCTCCATGCAAATAATAATGGGAATTGTTAAGTGCACTACGATTTTGATAGTGCACTTTTTTGTTAAATGTATCTCACTATGATAAGTGCATGCATAATGATTAGAGGAGCGGCATTATTGTTAATAGCAAACCAACAAAAATAATAGTGCACTTAACAATTCTCATAATAATTCTCTAAAAAACCATCTGTTTGTTTTTTGCATTTTTTGTTCCATCTCCATTAGGGGAGACGTCACCTGTAAAAAAATCAGTTTGATCTCTCAATTCTCACCGTCACCACTCTACGTCAGTTTTTATCTTTCTGAGAACACGGTCACTCACCCTTTGGCTGCGTTTGGCGTGGCTTATCGCAGTTTATTTGCTCTGGTGAGGTTGGACAAAAATGTCATTGTAATGCCAAAATCTTATATCTCAAATTAATTTTCTTTTTGTAACATTTGTCATACAAAACATACATTCTATGACAATGACGTTTTTGTCCAACCTCACCGGAGCAAATAAGTTGTGGTAAGTTGCGCCAAACAGAGCCTTCATTTCTCATCGCTCCATTATCAATACTTTCATTCTCACTGCCGAAACAAACAGACTCAAAAAAATTTGTGAATGTATTTTATAGAGTATGAAGCCGCTATATATCACAATTTTCTTAAAAGGAGCGGCAATCATGATCCACATATTATTCTAGGGCAATGTTATTAGCACCTCAGTTTTGGCTATAAGCACTCAAAATTTGTATTTTTTGAGGGTTTTTTATTTGCTATTAGCAAGTGGCGGCGCCCTATTAGCACTTTATAGTTGGTGTTTTCTCCTACCCTGCTTTGTTTTTTCCAGCGATTTCCCCTCCTTTGCTTCGTTTTTTCCGGTGTTGAGAGGCGACGGGGCGGCGTCCGTGGTGTTGAGAGTCGACAGCGGAGGCGCCCGTGGTGGTGGGAGACGACGGCGGAAGCGCCCGTGGTGTTGGGAGGGGACGACGGGCGTGGTGTTTGGAGACGACGGCGGAGGCGTCCGTAGTGTTGGGAGGCAACGGCGACGGCGACGGCGGCCGTGGTGTTGAGAGGCGACGGCGGCGGCGGCCGTGGTGTTGGGAGACGGCGGCGGCAGACGTGGTGTTGAGAGACGACATCGGTGGCCATGCTGCAAGGGCGCTCTTGCTGGCGTGCATCGTGGTTGTGCTTAAATAAATTCATGATCCAATCTAATCTGATTATGTGTATTTGGGTTTTTATTTCTTGGGTGAGCCTTTCAAGCTCAAAAACAATTTCTTTATCGTTTGAATTGCTATTATTTGGAACTATTAATTGCTAAAATGTCGTTTTGTGATTGATTCCAGCTATAAGAAGAGAGATTCGTTCAAGAAAGTTATTTTATATTTATCTTCTAGTGTCACCACTTACTCAAAGAGACTCTAAATTAAGAAGAAAATATTTATTCAAAGCACACAAAAAACATTAATTTTATGTATTTTTCTATAATATTTTAGTTATGTTTTGTACAAATAAAATATTATAAATGTTGCTTGTGGATAGTAAAAAGTAAAGTGCTAATAGAAAATTGCTTGTGGATAGACAATCAGTTAAAACAGTACTTTCTAATATCGTCAAGTGCTAATAGCGAAAATAGTAGTGGTAAAAACAGCGCCTTTATTCTATTAACATACTTTTCAAACACCCAATTCATAACGTAAAATATTATGATTTTTTGTAACCCTAAATTCCCTGACAAGTTTGGTATTTTTGAATAGGTTTGCGGATAGAGAAATTCATTGTAAACATAATAATTTCCTTAATCAAACATCTTCTAGGGGAGACAAAAAGAACACCCATGGTAGCAACTCACTTGTAAATGATCGATGCCTTGCGGGATTGAAAAAAAAAACAAAAACTTTGGTTAAAGGACCCCTATGCCGCAGCCCTTAGGTCAACGGTAAGGTGCAAGCAGGTCCTCTGAGACAGAAGTACCCAGAATCAAACCCGAGCAAGATGGAAGAAGCCGAATTACAAGTTGTGTAAGCAGGAAGAACCACTCGAAAGATAGGATAAAATTTATCACAAAAAAATCGGTGGTGAAACTTGAAGGCGAAAAAATAGCTTGATTTCAATGCAGCTATTATAAAATAACTTTATGTTGATCACAGTGTCGCATGAGAAGTTGTATTTACATTTAAGAATAAGCGGAAAAAACATACATAAAGAGTTAAAAGGTCATGCACCCCCACAAAGAATTTTGGTGGTGAAAAGAAGAAGTGCAAGATAAAACAGGTAAAAAAATGGCTATCTATAAAGCACTCTCCAAAACATCTTGCAACCAAATTTTCATTGTTTGATTGATCATCATGCTATGGTGCATGAGCCAATCATATATTCATATTTAAGGCTCTGTTTGGCACGGCTGTGGCGGTCGTAAAGGCATGGGCTAAACCGTCATTCATTAAGGATCACTTAACAAACATCATCCATTTGAACATAAAAGTGGATGAAATTCCTTAGGTGAGCGTTAACGAATGACAATTTAACACATACATTCATGACCACCACCACCACCGTGCCAAACGGAGCCTAAATTTCCTAAAAATTAGCGTCATGCATGGTATTTCTAGCAAAAAATGTCACATATATTGGATCTTTTAGTGCTGAAACTAGCAAAAAAAACAATGTGAAAACTCTACTTGAACTCAATTCTCTGTCTACTACCATCTCTACATGAACTCTATCATTAACCCTTCTCATAAACAATAGAAAGTGTGAGCTCCAACTATTTAAACTGACATTCCCAGATAGTGCCTGAATAAATTATTTGAATGAAACAAAAATGTCACATAAGAAGGTAGACATACAACTTATTGCTCATGAAATGTCACACGAACCAATAATCACACACACGTGCGCTCACACACTTACACAAGACCTCCCCCCAAGACTTTTACATAATTGCCGGAATTTCCGATCTACTTGTTGAAATTACAAAGTGAATGGTATTTTTTGTACATGCATGTTATGAAATGTAAACTTATAGGGAAGTTTTTTGTAATTTCAAAAGATAGAGGGACCCAAGCTGAAGTACAAGCAAGGTGAAATGGAAATCAAATTCCTCCATTAGTGATTTCTGGGAAAGGATCTAAAGAAACATATCGTCTTTCAGAGACTCGAGTTCATGATACACATCTATCTCGCGCTGCCTCTCTTGTTCCACTGTAAGTGCGATGTGTCGTAATGAGGCCTGCAGACACAAGTGGAAGATAAGAGAACTCGTAGTACAATGCACCATAACATCTGTATGAAACTCAGTCTTAAACCTGTTTCACCCAGGCTGGTTTCTATTATATAACTAATAGGGAACAGGAGGTGCCCAGGGGCAAAAGAGATCATAAGAGAAATTTAAAAAAAAAAGTAATGAGTGCAAATGAGAGGGGTTTCAGATAAAAGCTCAAAAGTTCATCCATGTGCTGTGAGAAATGGAGTTACATAATGGCTCCCTTTGGGGGGACTTATTTGCACCGGTCAGATGTGATCTTTAACAAAATAAATTCAATAATTTTCAAGATATTTCAGCGGCCCATATAAAGGTATGTTGGTGGTCCTCCAACCAATCTCTCTTATTGATTGTTCAGTCTCGCACTGGGAAACTCATACTACTTTGTGCTCTTTATGTTTAAGGTTGGATGTCCAGATTCTAATATTGTATTTCAACCTAGATTCAACATCTCGGTTGAAGATCACTCGAGAAATTTAGTCATCATTGACCCAACCTAAGGGCTTAATGTGTAAGTAGGAGATTGTTGGGTTAGTCGCACATCGTCTATGGTAGGGTGGGAGCTTGGTTTATAAGTATGGTGAAAAAGTCTCACCTTATGGGCTGGTTTCTGAGGTGAGAAAAGCCAAGAACAACTAAGACCAATTGGTTATAGGTCGGGTCGTCGGGAGTCCAAAGATCTATATTAAATGCACAAGATTGTAAGAGTTTCTTGAAGTATGACTAAATTTCTAAAAGCCCCTCACACTTCAGGTCTTCTGCCTCTATGCATGGACAATTTATTTTTAACTTGGTGAGGTAAGAGATGCTGATAGCATGCTCTGATATCATGTTAGAAAATTTTTTAACCTAAAATTAATTGGGTATAGGTGAAGGCACATATGATCTATATTACGTGCCCAAAATTAAAGGAGTTTCTCATAGGACTAAATTCTCAACACGTATATATAAGCATTAATATAAGCATATGTCGAAACTGTGTTTGAGTTTGGGTTTTGTTAGAAAAGCTCATTTAAGGGCCCATGTTGTTTCTTCTTTTTCTCTCCTTATATTAGTCCCACATCATGTATTAGGATTTCTCCCTTCCTTCTTCTCCTATATAAGTGTGTGTATACTTGTAACTATTACTTGAATGAAGATATACAAGTTTTGGGCCTATTTCTACATGGTATCAGAGCCAGGTTCCCGACCTCGCGGTTTCACATTCTCTAACCGCACGGCTTGGCTCCTTCGCCTAACCACACGGCTTCGCTTCCTCCACAACTGGATTCTGTACTTACTTTGGTGGACACCTCATAACTTGGCGTAGCAAGAAACAGAATGTGGTTGCGCGTTCCTCTGCCGAAGCCGAGTACCGGGCTATGGCTGCTGTTGTCTCTGAGCTAACCTGGCTTGAAGGCCTTCTGGGAGACTTAGGTGTTCGTCTCTCATCTCCGGCAACCTTATTTTGCGAAAGTCAGGTAGCAATTCATATTGCCAAGAATCCGGTTTTTCACGAACGAACAAAGCATATCGAAGTTGACTGTCACTTTATCCGGGAAAAGGTACAGTCAAAGAAGATAGATTTGGAGCATGTTCCTGCTACCGACCAAGTTGCGGACATCCTGACGAAAGCTCTCTCCAGGCCGCTATATTATCAGTTCTTATCCAAGCTTGGTGCCTACGACTTGTACTTGCGGGGGAGTGTTAGAAAAGCCCATTTAAGGGCCCATGTTGTTTCTTCTTTCTCTCTCCTTCTATTAGTCTCACATCATGTATTAGGATTTCTCCCTTCCTTCTTCTCCTATATAAGTGTGTGTATACTTGTAACTATTACTTGAATGAAGATATACAAGGTTTTGGGCCTATTTTTACAGGTTTGAAGGCAGGTTGAACATTGCATATTTAAAGAATGAACAAATAAAATACCTACTAATGGTAAGAAATAGATAGACTAAATAACACATCTAGATCTATGATGGCGCGCCACAACCGACACATGTGTATTTCTACAGAAGGCAACGATCCACTGTCCAGATGGACGATCAGAACCCGTGGTTGTGTCCGGATGGTCGATCCGAGTCGAGTTCATATATGACTTTTTATATTTTGAGTTGTATTTGCCCCGATCGGTCCAGACAGTCTGAGTCGTCTGATCCGGGTGGTTCTATTTGTTTTTCAGTTTTCGATGTGCAATTATTATTTAGGTATTATTTAAAGGGTGCGGTTCATGGAGGGGGGTATCAAAGGTTTTTGGAAATCTTTCCCTGGAACCGCTCGGTTGTGTGCTCGGAGAGATTCCGGTTAGAGATGTTGTATATTATGAGTATTAGTATTAGCTTATAGTCACCTCGGGTGTTAAGATCACCCTCCGTTATTCATGTATATGTATTACTTTATTCAATTGTGAATATACATAAAACCTATTTTCCTATCATGGTATCAGAGGGAAGGAAATCTCTACGCTAGTAGATCCGTCTCTGATTGCCCGAGTCGTCGCGTGGTGCTTCGTCGCGTGTCGTTGCTCCGTCCGTTTGTCGCCTGCTGTTCTGATCTCGTCTGTCACCTGTTGTTTTGATCCGTCCGTCGCGCGTCACTGCTCCTTCGCGTCGCAGGTTTTCTCCGACCCGCAGTTTTCCTCTGTCGCGTGCTCCTCCAACTCTTCTACTGCTGCCCGATCTCGCCGCTCCAGCGTGCTCCTCCAGCGTCTTCGATCACCCGTCGCAGGTTTCACCGTCTTCTACTGCCGCCTGATCGACGCAGCCCTGCAGCCGTCGTGCTCCTCTCTCCAGATCGATCCCGATCTCCTCTCGCCCGATCGATCTCGGTCGTCTCAACTGCTCCTTCAACAATCCCAACTCCCACAGTTCTCTCCAAAAGATTGTCTCCCTCGACGCTCTGGCTTACGCAGCTGATCCCGCCACTCCAGTGAATCCTGAAGCTCCTACCGATCCCGCTCGTCTCGTCGAGCCCGTTCGCTGCTCAAGCAACCCGTCGGACCCCCTCCGTACTCTGTTTTGATTCGATGGCGTCACCTCACTCCTCTTCTGTCTTCCTCCAAAAGGCCTTGGTGATTGCTGGGGGGACTATTCCCCTTGCTTCGGGTCTTCTGCCTCTACGCATGGACAACTTATTTTTAACTTGGTGATGTAAGAGAAGATCATAGCATGCTCTGATATCATGTTATAAATGTTTTCAACCTAAAATCAATTCGGTATAGGTGAAGGCACATATGATCTATATTAAGTGCCCTAAACTAAAGGAGTTTCTCATAGGACTAAATTCTCAACACATATATATAAGCATATGTCAAAACTGCGTTTGAGTTTGGGTTTGAAGGAACGTTGAACATTGCATATTTACGGAATGAACAAATAAAGTATCTACTAATGGTAAGAAATAGGTAGACTAAATAACACATCTAGATCTATGATGGCGCGCCACGAACGACACATGTGTATTCCTGCAGGAGGCAGCGATCCACTGTCCAGATGGACAATCAGAACCCGTGGTTGTGTCCGGATGGTCGATCCGAGTTGAGTTCATATATGACTTTTTATATTTAGAGTTGTATTTGCCCCCCGATCGGTCCAGACAGTCTGAGCCGTCTGATTCGGGTGGTTTTATTTGTTTTTCAGTTTAAGATGTGCAACTATTATTTAGGTATTATTTAAAGGATGCGGTTCATGGAGGGGGTATCAAAGGTTTTAGGAAAATTTTCCCTGGAACTGCTCGGTCGTGTGCTCGGAGAGATTCCTGTTAGAGATGTTGTATATTATGAGTAGTAGTGTTAGCTTATAGTCACCTCGGGTGTTAAGATCACCCGCCGTTAATCATGTATATGTACTACTTTATTCAATTGTGAATATACAGAAAACTTATTTTCCTATCATGGTATCAAAGGGAAGGAAATCTCTACGCTAGCTGATCCGTCTCCGATCGCTCGAGGCGTCGCGTGCTGCTCCGTCGCGCGTCGCTGCTCCGTCCGTCTGTCGCCTGCTGTTCTGATCCCGTCCCGTCAGTCACCTGCTGTTTCGATCCGTCCGTCGCGTGTCATTGCTCCTTCGCATCGCATGTTTTCTCTGATCCCACTGTTTTCCTCCGCCGCGTGCTGCTCCAACTCTTCTACTGCTGCCCGATCCCGCCACTCCAACGTGCTCCTCCAGCGTTTCTGATCGCCCGTCGCAGGTTTCACCGTCTTCTACTGCTGCCTGATCGACGCATCCCTGCAGCCGTCGTGCTCCTCTCTCCAGATTGATCATGATCTCCTCTCGCCCGATTGATCCCGGTCGTCTCAACTGCTCCTTCGACAATCCCAACTCCCGCAGTTCTCTCCAGACGATTGTCTCCCTCGACGATCTGGTTGACGCTGTCGATCCCGCCACTCCAGTGAATCCCGAAGCTCCTGCCGAGCTCGTTCACTGCTCAAGCTGCCCGTCAGACCCCTCCGTCGTCCGTTTTGATTTGATGGTGTCACATCACTCCTCTTGTCTTCATTCAGAAGGTCTTGGTGATTGCTGAGGGGACTATTCCTCTTATGCCCTCTACTACTCAATTCGTTGCTACTCATCGCCAGCCGGTCCGCTGTCATTATTGTCAGTGTCTTGGACACATCAAATCTGAGTGTCGCAAGTTTCAGAGGGCTCAGCAATCTGGTCAGCAGCGTGCTCCTGGTGTTTCTTCCGCTCATTTTTTGGCTCCAACGCAGTCTCTCTCTGTATCTGCTCTTGCGTAGCTGATTGTCACGCAGTTTTCACTAGCCCGCTCTTCTGTCTCTGTCTCTCAGTCGGCTACCTCCGCCCCTACAGGTATCTCCACCTCCGATTGGTTGCTTGACTCTATACTCTATAGTCTCTTTTCACATGATGTATGATGCTACACATCTTTTGTCCTGTCAGCCCATCACTCATGCCCTTAGTATCATGGTAGTTGATGGCACCATTCACCCCATCACCAGTCGTGGCCTCCTTCACACCACCCATTATCATATTCCTAATGTTGCCTACATACATGAGTTATCCATGAACCTTATATCTGCCAGTCAGCTCACATTCCATGGTTATTTGGTTATCTTTGATGAGTTCACATGTCGTGTGCAGGATCATCTGACTGGGGCACTCTGTGGGGTTGGTCGTCGTCGTTGTTGGGTGTACGTCCTTGATCGTCTCCACCTTCCACCCACTTCATGATCACCTACAGCTTCCTCTCTTTATCTTCCTTCGATGGATTTCACTCGGTGGCGCCACCATCTTGGTCATTCTGGTGATTTATGTCTAACTTCTCTCATTAGTCATGGTTTCTTTAGTACTGTTTCTATTGATCGGTCTCACTCATGTTCAGGTTGTAAGATCGGTAAACAGCTACAACTCCCCTATCCGTCTAGTGAGTCCAGGTCTCAACGTCCCTTTGATTTAGTTCATCCTGATGTCTGGGGACCGGCACCTTTTGTACCAAGGGTGGACACCGGTACTATGTTCTTTTCGTTGATGACTACTCTTGTTATTGTTGGGTTTATTTTATACATTCTCGATCTGATTTTTTGAAGATCAATGTCACTTTCTCTGTTATGGTACGCACATAGTTTTCTACTTTCATACGCCTTTCTCGTTCTTACTCAGGGAGGGAGTATCTCTCTCGTACTTGTTGAGATCTGCTAGCAGCTCACGGCACTCTCCCTCAGCTTGCATGTCTCGGTGCTCATTCTCAGAATGACACCGTTGAATGGAAGCTTTGTCATATTATTGAGACAGCTCGTACATTTTTTATCTCCTCTCACATTCCCCTCACTTCTAGTTTGAGGCTGTTTTCACTGTTGTCTATCTTATTAATCTGCAGCCCTCCACTTTCCTTCAGGGTCAGTGTCTCGGTGAGTGTCTGTGCTCTCGATCCCCACGTTACACTCATCTTCGTGTTTTTGGTTGTCGATGTTAGGTTCTTCTCTCTCCACGTGAGCATACTAAGATCTATGTTCAGTCTGTTCCTTGTGTCTTTCTTGGGTACAGTACTAGCCACAAGGGCTATCGATGTAATGACCATGTTGCACGTCGATTTCGCATCTCACGGGATGTCACTTTTGATGAGTCTCACCCTTTCTTCATGTCCTCTATTTCCTCGACCTCACACTCATCTGTTACTCCCTCTGACGTGCAGTTTCTCACTCTTCTCGTCTCTCGACCTCAAATAACTTCCCAAACGATATGCCCACCTCCTCTTCCCATACCACAGTCTACTTCACCACCTCCTTCTCCTTTTCCGCAGTCTACTACGTCTCCTCCTCTTTCTTTATCGTAGTCTACTCTGTCACCTACTCACTCCTCTCCTTCGTCACACACTTCTCCCTCTGATCAGTTGTCCACTTAGGACTGTATCTCTTCTCTTCCTTATCACTATACTCGTCGTCCTCCTCCTATCTCCTCGCCTCTAGTGTCCCCAGACTCAGTGTCTACCTCCTCCAGCGAGTGCCCTGTAAATGATCCTCCTGTGCGCCGTAACCCACCTCGTGAAAGGCATCCTCCCGACCGCATTAGCCATGCTACCCTACCGCTGGACCTACCTGCCCTTCCTGTTACTGCCTACAGTACTCCTGAGCCGACTTCCTACCATGAGCCTTCCCAGATACCTGAGTAGCAGGTTCCTATGTTTGCTGAGTTGGAGGCGCTTGAGCACACTCGTACACAAGAGCTTGTTCCTCTTCCACCTGGTGTTGTTCCTATTACTTGTAGGTGCGACTTTAAGGTCAAGACTCGCTCTGATGTTTCTGTGGAGAGGTACAAGGCTCGGCTAGTTGCTCGTGATTTTCAGCAGGAGCAGGGGAGAGAATATGACGAGACTTTTGCTCCAGTCGCTCGCATGACTACAGTCCGGACTCTTATTGTTGTTGTCGTTGTTCGTCACTGGTCTCTATCACAGCTAGACGTGAAAAATGTCTTTCTTCACGGTAATCTTCAGTAGGAGGAATACATGTTTCCTCCTTCGGGTATATCCTCTCCTCCAGGCCTTGTCTGCTACTTGAGGCGAGCTCTTTATGGGCTCAAGCAGGCGCCCCGAGCGTGATTTGCATGTTTCAGTTCATCCATTACAGCCGCCGGATTCCAGCCATGTCCACATGATCCAGCTCTCAGTGCACTCCTCCCGTGGTCGGACCCTTTTGCTACTGTGCGTGGATGATATAATTATTACTGGTGATGATCCTTCTCACGTGGCCTTCGTCAAACATCACCTTCAGCAGCAGTTTCAGATGACTGACCTTGCACAGCTGAGCTACTTCTTGAGTCTTGAGGTCAGCTCTACAAATCGCGGGATCCAGCTCTCTCAGCGGCGTTGCACATCAGATCTTCTTGCTCGGGCTGCTCTCTCTGACTCTCGCACAGTGGACACCCCTATGGAGCTTAACCTTCAGCTATGTCCGGATGATGGGGTTCCACTCTCTGATCCTGCTCGATACCGCCACCTCGTGGAGAATCTTGTCTATCTCACCATTACTTGGCCCGACACTGCTCATGTTGTTCATGTGCTGATCCAGTTTGTTAGTGCGCCCACCTCTGTGCATTATGGTCATCTGTTACGGCTCTTGTGTTATCTCCGGCCGACGACCTCATGTGGTCTCTTCTTCTCCAGCAGTAATTCTCTCAAGCTACGTTCTTATTCCGACTCCACTTGGGCTAGTGATCTTGTTGACCGTCGTTCTGTCACTGGTTTCTATCTGTTCTTGGGTTCTTCATTTATTGCATGGAAATCCAAGAAACAGACTGGCGTTTCTCATTCAAGCACTGAGACTGAGCTTTGAGCCATGGCTACCACCGCTGAGGATATTATTTGGCTCTGATGGCTTCTTGAGGATCTTAGTGTCTCTTCTCCAGAACTCACTCCCCTCTACTGTGATAACACTGATGTCATTCAGATTACTCTAAACCCGGTGAAGCATTCTCTCTCCAAGCATATCGGGGTGGATGTTTTCTTCCTGCGTGAACACTATGGTCGGGGCACTCTTGTCCCTTCCTTTATTCCTACTGAGCAGCAGATTGCAGATTGGATGACAAAGCCGCAAACAAAGACCCAACATGTCTATCTACTGTCCAAACTCTCGGTGTATGATCCCCCGTGAGTTTGTGGGGGGGGTGTTAGAGATGTTGTGTATTATGAGTAGTAGTGTTAGCTTATAGTGACCTCAGGTGTTAGGATCACCCTCCGTAATTCATGTATATATATTACTTTGTCCAATTCCGAGAACTTCTTTTCTCTGATGTGACACCAGATCAGCCCGCTTCTCTGCCGCCCCTCTTCCCCACCGTTGAATTACTATAAAGCCACCCCCACCCCCCTTCCGCATCCTCCCCTAACCCCGTCATCTAGTCACGCCGCTACTCCTGCTTCCCCCACCACCTCCCGATCACTGGTACGACGCCAGGATCTCCGCCCCTCCTCCGCCTCTGCTTCCTGTAGTTCTCACTGAACCCCATACCCGACCCTTCCCACTACAGCACAACCCCTAAACCTCCAACAAGCCTCCTCTCCCACTCCTCCCTGTAGTCGAACCACTAAACCTCCAACAAGCCTCATCTCCCACTCGTCCCTGTAGCCAATCCCAAAACCTCTAGCAAGCCTTTTCTCCCTCCTCCCACAGTCGAACCCTACTACTAGTATATTTTCTTCTCATCCACCCTCTATCATTAACAACCCCCTTCAAGCCCATCCAAACCACTACCTGTCCCGATCCACACTTTCAACGTCTTCCTTGCTTGCTTGGACCTTTGATGCCCTCCAACAACTGCTTTTGACGTCGCTCGCATGTGTGAATTGAGGTAAAGTCTTATCATTTATTGTTGTTTATTTTCGGCACTCATATTGTGGGGGATATCTATTTTTTTTTTGCTATTAGTTCATTTGTCGTACAATTTACGAGGTCTATTCTGTGCATGCTTAACTGATTGCGCCTCGTTCAATTTGTGAGCATTTCTTGTTTTCTTTGATCAAGGTTTTGGGAACATTTCTGCCACTGTTAATTTTTATATTAATTAATTATTGTTGCAATTGCTAGTGCGGATCTACACTTGCATTTTCTCATACTTCATCGCATATAGGTGTGCATTTAGTGAATCCACCCTGAGTCGGTATCTACCATGCATCAAATTGGTATCAAATCCCTAGGTTAGGACCACTAGCATGTTACGTAGTGGTAGGGATTATTGACAGTCCATGTCGAGACACAATAACACCGACGATAGGACCGCAAGTTCACAGGCGGACATGACGTCCGCTGAGTTTCAACGACTGATTCTCGAATGATTTGATCGGATGGGAGCCCAATTTGAAACCCTTAAGGGCGATATTGCGAGGGTTAGCACGAGGGTTGATCAGTTAGAGACGTCTAGAGATCGAGTGATTCCTCCCCCTGATGAGGAGCCTCATGAGGATGCACGAGTTGCCACACCTCCTCCTGAGAGACGTGGTAGAAACATTCCTCGCCGAGATCCCCCTCCTCATAGAGTGAACTTTCGTCGTGGATACGAGTATCGGCGAGATCCACAGAGGAATCAACATCCACCTGATGAGCCACGTCCTCCGTCCTCCCCGACCTCGTCATAAAGATCGAGCTCGAGATGATTATGACTATGACGATGAGTACGGTGACTACCGTGAGCCACGTTGTAGGACGACATCACCTGACGGATCCGCATTGACGCTCCCACCTTCGATGGTCACCTGGACCCGAAGACGTTTAGTGATTGACTCATGAACATGGATCATTATTTTGACTGGTTTGAGATGAGCGACGAAAGGCAAGTACGGTTCAAGATGAAATTAATTGGCCAAGAAAAAATATATTGGTCGAGCCTGGAGAGATCTCTTGAGCAGGATGGCTACTACCCCATCACCCGATGGGATGAGATGAAGCAGCGCTTGCAAGTTAAATACCTCTCAGCTTCGTATCGAGATCAGTTCTTAGATCAGTTCTACGCTCTACATCAGGGGACCCTATCTGTTGCAGATTGCATGTCCCGAATTGACGAGCTAGGAGTTCGCAGCGATATTATGGAGGAGCTCATCACCACTGCTTCACGCTTTCATACTGGACTTAGATCGGACATCCGAAGGGAACTGATTCCCCATAGGATGGAGACGGTTGAGCAGGTCTTTCAGCTCGCACTAGAGTACGAGCAGTATTTGCATATTGCTGGCCCGAGGCAGGTCACCAGTCGACCTGATGCCACCCCATCTAGGAGACTCGCTCCCGCCACGACTACTACCAGCCCTCGCGCTCTTACAGACGAGGCGGAAAAAGCTATGTTACCTAGAGGCCCCAACCCTGGGGAAGTCCAATGTTATCAATGTTTTGGTAAAGATCACTTCGCAACACAATGTCTGACTAGGAAATTGTTGATTGAGGAGTCGGGCGAGTCCAGTACTGAGGCTGAGAACGTCGTAGTTGAGGAGATTACAGCCGTCGTAGAGGATAGATATGAGAGTGATGTTGAGAGATAACTAGGGTTAGGAGTCCTCCGCCGCCTTCTCCACACCCCACGTGCAGAGGAGGATTGACGCCGCACCTCTATCTTCTTTACATATTTTATGAGCGCGGGAGGTCCCTGCAAGCTCATCATCGATAATGGTAGTCGCGTAAATATAATCGCTAGAAAAGGGTTAGAGAGGATGCAGCTTACTGTCGAGCCCCATCCGCATCCGTATCGTGTCCTATGGGTGGACAAGTCCACCATCCAGGTTACAAAGAGATGTATGGTGCAGATTCGTCTAGCAACCACTGAGGAATAGATTCGGTGTGACGTTATCCCCATGGATGTTGCACGCGTACTTCTCGGGAAACCCTGGCTATATGATCGTGATGTCGAGTGTTATGCCCGGTCCAACACGTGTGTATTCTTCGACAAGAGTCGAAAGATTACACTTACCCCGACCCAGTCAAGGGATCCTCCCAAGGGCAAGGTCAAGTCATCAGTTAGTGCGGGATCTTCGAGACCCCTTCATGTCTTGAGGAAGGTGATTTCCTGAGCGAGAGTTTAGAGGCAGGGGTTATGTTTAGAGTGGCAGCCACGATGGCGACCGAGAACCCTAGCGATACTAGTACTAAGGGCTTCATTGTTGAACCTCCGCATAAACCTCCTGATGAGCCACTACTTCCTTGGGGGATTCATGAGGGTAGCATTGACTTTGTTATGAGTGTCACATTTGTTCTCAAGGGCACTACCCTCATTGGTGATGTCCTCTTGGAGGGTCATCCCGACATTGTTGACACTCTCAGAATTAAGTTCTCGAGCGGTTCATTTGACGGGCTTCTCCTTTCAAAAGACATTCACACTAGCATGGATGGTTTGTGGCATCACGTGCACGGTGAATTTTTGTATACACCTCATGGTGAACCACCAGACAGGCTTTATCATTCGAGAGGTACCCATCGCACCCGTGCGTCTTGCTCCTTTGTTAACATCTACGACGTCCCTATGGGTGATGATGTCATTCGCGCCGAATTTTTCTATCGACCACCGGGTGAGCCTCCTGATAGGCCGCCCCATGTTAGAGATATTAAAGTCTTTGTCAGGCTTTCCCTTAGGAAGTGTGTCGAGTATATTGTGCTCCATTTGCATCATTCGCTACATTTTTATAAATTAGTTGAGTCACTTGTCTCTCATTTGCATGCACCCCATGAGACGGTCCGTAAAAAAATTGCAGTTAACAATGATTATTATAAGGATCGAGCAGATCAACACAGACGGGAACAAATCTTTGAGGCGGGAGAATAAGTACTGATTTGCATTCGACCTGAGAGGGCCTCGCAAGGACCATCAAAGAAATTAAGCACTCGCAGAATATGCCCTTATACAGTCGAACGACGGATTGGTACGAACGAATATTAGATTGACATCCCTCATGATATGGGCATCAACCGGGTCCTCAACGTAGAGAATTGACTCCTTAATACGAGGAGTGCGTGTATGTAAACTCATTTTCCACACCTCTACTCGAGCCTCCATCTCTCATGGCCACTCTACCTGAGCCTTCACCTCATATTGACTCCATCAGTCCCTCCCAATTGCTACCCGCAGAGTCGCGCCAAGAAGAGCGCATTGCACCATCGATAATTCCACCGACACAACAGTCAGACGGAGATACATTATTGTCAGAAAGAGATACATTTCGGCCAGAGCCACTTACTTCTACAGACGTCGTACTTCAGATCATCGGTCACGACTTCCACAACGTGGGCGGGCGAGATATTGCGTGGTCCGTTGGAGCGGTCGGCCTCTACATGATGCTACATGGATTTCTTCAGAGGATCATGAGAGACTTGTCATGCGGTTACACAGTGCGTACGACCATCTTCACCTATCGGATATGAGTGCTTTCAAGTCGGGGGAGTTGATGGCGCGCCACGATCGACACATGTGTATTCCCGCAGGAGGTGGTGATTCGCTGCCCAGATGAACAATCAGAGCCCGTAGTTGCATCTGGATGGTCGATCCGAGTCGAATTCATATATGGCTTTTTATATTTTGAGTTGTATTTGCCCCCGATCGGTGCAGACAGTGTGAGTCGTCCGATTCAGGTGGTTTTATTTGATTTTCAATTTTAGATGTGCAGTTATTATTTAGGTATTATTTAAAGGTTGCGGTTCATGGAGGGGGTATCGAAGGTTTTTGGAAATTTTTCCCTGCAACCGCTTGGTCATGTGCTCGGAGAGATTTCGAGAACTTCTTTTCTCTGGTGCGACGTCAGATCAGCCCGCTTCTTTGTCGCCCCTCTTCCCCACCGCCGGATTACTGTGAATCCACCCCGACCCCCCGACCCCTTCTGCATCCTCCCCTAGCCCTGTCATCTAGTCATGTCGCTAATTTTGCTTCCCCACCGCCTCCAGATCACTGGTACGACGCCAGGATCTCCGACCCTCCTTCGCCTCTGCTTCCAGTAGTTCTCACAGAACACCATAACACGACCCTTCCCACTACAGCAGAACCCCAAAACCTCCAGCAAGCCTCATCTCCCACTCCTCCCTGTAGCCGACCCATAAACCTCCAGCAAGCCCCATCTCCCACTTCTCCCTGTAGCGGACCCCAAAACCTCCAGCAGGCCTTATCTCCCTCCTCCCACAGCCGAACCCCACTACTAGTATAATATCTTCTCAGCCACCCTCTATCACTAACATCCCCCTTCAAGCCCATCCAAACCACAACATGTCCCGATCCACACTTCTGACGCCTTCCTTGCTTGCTTCGACCTTGGATGTCCTCCAACATCCACCTTTGTCACTGCTCGCATGTGTGAATTGTGGTAAAATCTTGTCATTTATTGTTGTTTATTTTTGGCACTCATATTGTGGGGGATATATGTTTTTTTTATATTAGTTCATTTTTCGTACAATTTGCGGGGTTCATTCTGTGCATTCTTAACCGATTGCGCCTCGTTCAATTTGTGAGCATTTCTTGTTTTCTTTAATCAAGGTTTTGGAAACATTTGTGTCACTGTTAATTTTTATATTAATTAATTATTGTTGGAATTGGTAGTGCGGATCTACTCTTGCATTTTCTCATATTTAATCGCATATAGCCATATAGGTGTGCATTTAGTGAATCCACCCCGAGTCGGTCCCTACCCCACATCAATCTAACTATTCTCTTTATGCATAATGGCCATATTAGCTAAATAATGTTAAAGAATGAAGATGTTGCGTGCCCGTGATTGAGAGCGTGATCCATGGAAGGGGAGGGAAGTCCTCAAGGGAGGCGGAGGAGGAGGCCGACTTGGATCTCTGAGAATCTATGGTAGCAGCGGGCAATAGCGGGAGTGCGGTGCGGGATTGCGGGTAGGACTTCGATCGGGTTCCGGTAGAGAGGAAGAGAGAGAGAGAGAGAACTAGAGAGAGGAAAAGATATTACTAATAACTTTTTGCTTCTCGTCAACATAACAAAACCCCCCTCACAAGGCCGAAACGCCACTCACAAGGCTTAACAAAAGGTAAAATCCAGTCCAAAGTACTAAAACGCCCCCTTACAAGGCTTAACAAAAGGTGAGGGTGAAAATTACTGAAAACATAAATTGTAAATACAAATATTAAGATAAATTAGGTCACAAGGCTTAACAAAAAGTGAGGGTGAAAATTACTGAAAGCATAAAGTACTAAAACGCCCCCTCACAAGGCTTAACAAAAGGTGAGGGTGAAAATTACGGAAAGCATAAATTTTGAATACAAATATTAGGATAAATTAGGCGGACGCCACTCGAAAGCATAAATTTTGAATACAAATAGTAATATAAATTAGGTGGGAGGTAAAATTCAGTCCAAAGTACTAAAACGCCCCCTCACAAGGCTTAACAAAAGGTGAGGGTGAAAATTACTGAAAGCATAAATTTTGAATACAAATATTAAGATAAATTAGGCGGACGCCACTCGAGGCGCGCGACGCTTCTACGTACGCCACCAACGTGGATCTGTAACATCACCCGTCTCGACATCAAGCTTGTCCTGGGGTAGCGGCGGAAGTGGAACCAAGGTCACCGTGGGCGGCTCGCCGATGAAGGCCTTCAGCTGGGACACGCAGAAAACATAATGAATCTGAGCGTCGGTGGGAAGGCAAAGGCGATACGCCACGTCCCCGATGCGCTGTGAAATCTCGAATGGCCCGAAGAACTTGAGCCCCAACTTCTAAGAAGCGCCCTTGGAGAGGGTAGACTGACGGTAGGGGCAGCGTCGTAGCCAGACCCAATCCCCAGGTGCAAAGAACAGCTTGCGGTGGCCCCGATTGTAGGCGGTCTCCATGTGTGCCTGGGCCTGAAGAAGGCGGTCAAGCGCAAGGTGTAGAAGCTCATCGCGTGAGCGCAACTCGGTGTCGACGGCGGGGAAGCAAGCGAAGGCACTCCGATAGGTAAGGAGGCGGGGCGGGTCGCGACCGTAGATGATGCAAAAAGGAGTGGTCCGGAGGGTCGTATGATAGGAGGTATTATAATAATACTCTACATATGGAAGCCAACGGGCCCAATCTTTGGGGTGATCCCATGTAATGCAACGAAGGTACATCTCAAGCGTCTGATTGACCACTTTGGTCTACCCGTCCAACTGAGGATGATAGGCGGAGGAGAGGGCCGGTTTCGTGCCACAAAGGGCAAATAGCTCTTGCCAAAACTCAGAAGTGAAAACCTTGTCTCTGTCAGACACAATACTCTCTGGTAGTCCATGAAGGCGAAACACCCGATCGAAGAAGGCACGGCCATAGTGGGTCTGGTGATGGGGCAGCTCATGGAAACAAAGTGCGCCCCCTTGAAGAACCGGTTGACGACCACGAATATAACGGAGTTGCCCATAAAGGGAGGCAATCCCTCGATGAAGTCCATCAAAATGTCTGCCCAATCTGAGTAGGAACCGGGAGGGGTTGCAGAAGGCCAGCAGGTGAAAGAGACTGACTTGCTGCGTTGGCAAATAAGGCATGTGGCAATGAATGTTTGGATGCTCCGTTAGAAAGGTGCCAAAAGAACTCAACACGGGCTCAATGAAGGGACTTGTGGACCCCCTCATGTGTATGGTCATGGACGGCCGCCAGAATGTCAACAATCAACGGGAAGAATCGGGCACGAAGAAGCGATCCCGGTATAGGATAAGGTCGTCCAGGGCTGTCTAGTGTGATGGGAGGCGTCCTTCCTGAATGCGGTGTAAGAGCTCGGCCAGGGCCGGTGTGTCGAGGATCTCCTGACGGAAGCAGGGCAGAACAAGAGACTTCGGTGTGGAGACGGCAAGGAGAAGTGCGTCGAAAGAGCCGTGACGGAAGAGAGCGTCGGTCGCACGAATCAAGTGCCCCACCTTGAATTCCACCTGAAAATCGTAGCCCAATATCCGGCTCACCCAGCACTGCTGCGGAACTATCGTCAGGCACTGCTCCAATAAGTACTTGAGACTGAAATGGTCGGTGCAGATGACGAAGGCTCGACCCACCAAATAGGGTCGTCAGTGGTGAACGGCCTTAGCCAGGCCGATGAGCACTTGCTCGTATGTCGGAAGCTCCTGATTGTGGAGAGCTTTCGTACGGCTGAAATAAGCGATCAGGTGCCCGTCTTGTTGTAGGACCGCCCCACACCCGTGTTCGGAGGCGTCGCACTCCACCTGAAAATCCTTCTCGAAATCCGGAAGCTTGAGGACCGGAGTCGAGACCAAGGCTTGTTGCAAGGCCCGAAAAGCCATTGTGGCGTCGTCATCCCAAACAAAGCATTGGAGGTGCGGGAGGGAGAGTAAGGGAGCAGCGATCACTGTATACCCTAGGATGAAGCGGCGGCAGTAGCCCGTTAAGCCGAGGAACTCGCGGAGCTCCCGCTGAATCTGCGGAAGGGGCCAGTCGAGAACACTTTGGATCTTGACCGGATCGGCGGAGACGCCCAAATGTTCGACGATGTGGCTCAGGTATGCCACCCTGTCCGTGCCGAAGGAGCATTTGCCCCGCTTGTGAAAGAGCCGATGTGAGCGGACCAGTTGAAGGACGGTGTGGAGTTGATCTAGATGGGCTTCCCAGGTCTTGTTATATACCAAAATATAATTGAAAAAAACAAGTACACATCGACGAAGGAGAGAGTGGAATACCTCATTCATGAGGGCCTAGAATGTAGATGGGGCATTTGTGAGTCCGAAGGGCATTACGAGGAACTCAAAATGCTCATGGTGTGTATGGAACGCCATCTTCTCCACATCGGAGGGAAACATACAGACTTGATGGTAGCCCGAGTAAAGGTCGAGCTTGGAAAAGAAGCGGGCCCCATGCAACGCGTCCAACAACTCTTCGACCACTGGTATGGGAAACTTGTCCTTCACCGTGACCACGTTCAGGGAGCGGTAGTCAACACAGAAACGTCATGAGTCATCCTTTTTGTGAACCAAAAGGACCGGGGAGGAGAACGGTGAAACGTTGTGGCGGATGATGCCCTGACGAAGCATGTTGACACACTGCCGCTCAATCTCATCCTTATGCAGGAAGGGGTAGCGGTAAGGACGGACGACTATCGGGGTTGTATTCGGAAGAAGGTAGATGCAGTGGTCCTGGCGGCGCGAGGGAGGAAGCCCGATGGGCAGGACCATAGTGTCTCTGAACTAGTCAAGAAGGGATGAGAGATCATGCTGCAATGTGGGCTCGAGCTGAAGGGAAGAAATGCGGCTCGAATCTACTGTAGGACGACCCTGCCAAACCGTCGGGTAAGGTCCCGGACCCCAAGACATCGTCATACTCTCCAAATCTCACAAAATGGGGTCGAGGGTGCGCAGCCAACGCGTCCCCAGAACCACATTGAATCCCCGGAAGGCGAAAACAAAGAAGTCAACATAAGACTGATAGTCCTCCACAATGATGGGAACGGCTCGGCAAACCCCAGTACAGGCCATGGCGACGCCATTAGGCACGACCACACGCAGACGACTGCGGCTAGTAATGGGAAGCTGCAGCTGCTGGGTGGCGAGATCGCTGATGAAACTGTGTACTGTCAGTGTCCATGAGGGCAAGGAGACGGTGGCCCGCTACGATGATGGGCATTTGTACTGTGTCGGAAGTGTGAGGGCCAGACATGGCATTTAGGGAGATTGTCGGGTCCCCTGGCCCGTCATCCCCAAGTTCCTCATCTGAGTGATCATCAACCTCAAGCCAAAAAGGCGCTTACAACAGTGGCCTTTCCCATAGGCCACATCACAGTCGAAGCAAAGCCCCTTCGCGTGTCGTTCTGCCTTCTCCTGGGGCGACAAACGCCGGATGATGGAGGGTCGCTCCCCTCCTTGGGCCTGTGTAGGCTGCTGCTCACTGGTGGGTGGACCTGGCTAGAACACCGAAAGGAGCTGTCACTGGTACGGCGCCCCAAATATGGTCGGTCCATGAGAATGCGCTTCTCGCAGATGCGAGCCAAGCTCATTGTTGTAGTCAGACCTGGTGGGCTCTGAAATTCCACATCCATGCGCAGCCGCTTATGGAGGCCCGCGGTGAAGAAGGCTACCTGGTGTGCCGGGGGCATGGACGGGGTGCGGGCTGGGAGTAGTTGGTGCTCCAAGTAGTCATCAATGGTACTGGTCTGCTTAAGAGAGATGAGGTCGCCAATGGGGTTGTTGCGGAGCAATGGCCCAAAGCGAAGTGTGCACTGAATCTTGAAGTCGTCCCCTATGATATCGGGCTTCTCCGGATGAAGGTGTGAGAACCACAGTGGGCTGAGCCCATGAAGTGGAAGGAGGTCACGCCGAGCCAATCCTCCCATGGGGTACGCTGCGCGGCGAAGAACTGCTCACAACGATTCAACCACGTTAAGGGATCTTCGTTGTCATCGAAGATCGGAAAGTCAAGCTTGACACAACGGGGCACGGTGGAGTGGTCGCAGCGGAAGGAAAAATATGACGGTCGAAGCTCGGTCTGTAGGTCGGGAACGAATGGGGAAGAATCTGCAGTGGGACAAGGCGGCGGTGGAATGTCGTCCGGGCGGATGGAGGCGAGGAGGGATTGACGGTTGTCCGCCATCATTGTCTTGAAGGATTCCAATATTTGAACTAAGGTAGGGCTGCCCCCATTTCTGTCGTCCATGGCAAAAGAAGCCCGCGGAGGAGGAGATGAAGGCAAAGGAAGAAACCCGGCTGAGGCCGCGAGGAGGGAAATTCCTGCGAGAGAAGAGCCGAGTAGAATAGCCCGCGAGGAACTGTGGTCGGACAGCGGGCGGTGCGGCGGAAGCTGTTGGAGGGCACGGGCAGGCTCAAACGGAGATGGTTGTTGCGGAGAAGAGACGTGGGTAGGCTGGACGGAGTGGAACGGCGCGAGGAAGGCCGGATCGGCCTCGGCAAGGGTGGAGATCTCCGGATCTGGGGGGCGGCAGCGGGGAGGAAGGTTTCCTCTTATACCAAGTTGTTGTGTGCCCGTGATTGAGAGCGCTTGATGCGTGGAAGGGGAGGGAAGTCCTCAAGAGAGGCGGAGGAGGAGGCCGGCTTGGATCTCCGAGAATCTATGGTGGCAGCGGGCGATAGCGGGAGTGCGGTGCGGGATAGCGGCTAGGGCTTGGTCGGGTTCCGGTAGAGAGAGAGAGGGAACTAGAGAGAGGAAAGGATTTTACTAATAACTTTTTGTTTGCCATCAACATAATCGGAACCCCCTATTAAGGTGGGAGGTAAAATTCAGCCCAGAGTACTAAAACGCCCCCTCACAAGACTTAACAAAAGGTGAAGATGAAAATTACTGAAAGCATAAATTTTGAATACAAATATTAAGATAAATTAGGCGGACGCCACTCGAGGCTTGCGGCGCTTGTGTGCACGCCCCCAATCCGTAACAGAAGAACTCCGGAGCACGGAATTAGTTAGATCTTGAAAGGAGAAATGTTTACCTCGGAAATTTCACGTGAATTAAGGCAAATAAAATCGCAAGCAGAATGTTGCAGCCACCTGTGGCAATGTAGGACAAGCCGAGGAAATTATTTTTGCTTCCCAACCAGTTTGAAGTCGTAAGAACGAGTTTTTTCTTCCCGCCGGAGTTGTAAGTGTTGTAGTTATTAGCAAGATGAACAGTTAGAAGCTCGCCGGCATCCAGATCCTCTTCAATAACACCATACAGTTTTCGAAACTTGGGAAGCGCAGACACACGCATCCAAACAATGAGATCCTCATGTTCACTCAGAGGAATACTTGGATCAAGTTTTCCTCCGCCGATTAAGGAATCATTCTGGAAGTTAAACGGGTAAACGTTTTTGCTGAATTTGTGATCTCGGTCACTCTTCCAAGAAATATTCGTCCTGTTGACATTAAGCTTTCCGCCCTTTACGTCAAATGCAAAGGTATCATTAAATAAGCTCCAAGAAATAAGCCCGCAAGGTACAATAGGGAGACCGTTGCTGGACTCCATGGATTTGCAGGAACTAATATCTTTCTGCTGCAATCCATGGAGAAGCTGCTGATCACTTCTACTTTTTATATACCTGGTAAAAGTAAACCAGCAGCAGGATTACTGGTACTGATCCATGCTTTTCATGCATAACTACAATGGTTTACTAAAAATTTTAGCAATAAGAGAACTAAAAAGTATTACAAAAATGTACCACACCTGCGATGGTTCTGGTAATAGTTATCAAGTTCATAATAGACATATACCGGCGCTTTCATGTAGTTCCGTAGCTGCAGTAGGCATTTGAGAGACCGGATCATACTAGCACGGAAGGGAAGTGAAAAAATTTGTATATGCAGGTAAGAAAATGTTATAACTTTACCGGAACTAGAAGATTCGTTATTCTTTTTAAAAATGAGAATGCAGCTTCAAATACTTGAGAAGTCATATCGACAATTTAAAAAAAATGAATTTTACAAAAGAAGAGCAAGTCATCGTCAACATTATGATAAGTTTTAACTCAACTATGTGAGGTTGGTTTTCAAGCATCATCCTTTGTAATTGTTCAACATATTGAGTGTTGCTTGGGGTGATCAATCTTTTCTTCATTAACTTAGGCTCCGTTTGGCACGATGGTCACGGTTATGAATGCGGTGGTCACGAACCCGTTAACACCCAACCTCACTTAAGGAATTTCATTCACTTTTATTTTCAAAACTAGTTTTTTTGCTTGGTGGCAGTCATAACCGTTGTCATGCTAAACATATATTTTATGACAATAGCGTTTTTATCTAAACTCATCGGAGCAAAAATGTCAAACATAGCCTTATTCTACATATTTTCCTTTCTAATCCTTGGATAACAAATTTATAAATCCATCGAATTGATGAATATTTCATCATTTGTTGTGCAAGTCCAAAGTAGTCATCCCTAATGATTGTTGCCATCGTCTTCCATTTATTCTTACTTATTGCTGATTTAGGTGTTAAACAAATTCCCAATCATTTTGAACTAATTTTAACTTAGAAATAACATTTTACCTTCTTCTTCCTTTGACACAAACTTTATCTATCTATCTATTTAATGGACGCATATCCCACCCTATTTATACATCAAACCCCACATGCTATTTTCAACCATCATATCTTCAATAGAGGGGACTCGGACAAATTTTGACTCAACTCATTCATTTCATTTTATCATTTTTCCTTGCTCGAAGCATATACATCGTCTCCTTAATTCGAACACCAAACATGTAAAAACTTCAACATTCATTTATGTCTCGTTGATTGAAAGTTTAGACTATGTTGTCATTTTGAAATTTGAATAACATTTGTATGCATCTTAACAATTTATACAAAAAGATAAGCTAATCCTTTTAAGATGTTATTATAATTGAAAAACTTGGTAGTACCTCCACAACTTAATAGTAGTAAATACCTCATCATGCAAATCTTTAATTTACTAGAACATATCTTTGAATTGATGGGATAAAATGTTTCATTTCTTTAGGGAAGACATGTGTTGTATGCAGGGCACTATTCATGGCAAAACTTCATTAGTGCCAAGAGCAAATTGATAAATGATTATAGAGAAGCAGATTGAATAAGCACTTAATCAAAAAAATAGTGCCAGCAACCTCCATCAATGAATCATATACTCAAAATTCCAGGACACATTATTATAGTAATATGGTTGGCGTTGGCGATGAGTCCTTAAATTGATTATGCTTTATTTTGTATTTTAAGTATTTTATCATTATGTTGTCTTTGGTAATCTCTGTTAACAGTCCAAGGATGTGTACCTAGTTGCAAGTGTCATTCATGTAAATTATATTAAGAAGCCTTCGGATATGACGAGAACAAGCCAAAAAGGATCTCATATTACCCTCTTTAGTTCTTTCTTTAGCCAGGACAAAAGAATGGAATCTCTCCCTCGGCTTCCCTGCTTCCGGCAGCCACAACAAAGCTCCACATTATCAGGATACGATATAGGTTCGTAGCAAACTTCATCTTTTAACGGGAATAACAAGTATATAAATACCCTTGTTATATTAGATGTCTACAAAAAATATTCATTTAACTACAACAACACTCGAGTCTTTATCCCACTATAGTGGGGTCGGCTATATGGATCTTTTGTCGCCATTGTGTCCTATCTTTTGTCAAAATCTCACTAATGCCTAAGTACATCATGTCTTTTCTTATAGTTTCATTCCAAGTCTTTATTGATCTACCCCTCCCTCGTTTAACATACCTAGTGACTAGACTCTCACAACGCCTAACAGGTGCATCTAATGATCTCCTATGTACGTGTCCAAACCATCTTATTCGAGTTTCTAGCATCATCTCTGTAACGGGTGCTACTCATGTTTTATGCATGATACATTCATTCCAAATTTAATCCAGTCTTGTGTGTCCACACATCCACCTAAGCATTCTTTGAACTGAAGTTAAAAATTCAAATTTATGGCATATATCCCCGACATCATATAATTATCTGGATTCAACAAAAAATTTAATCCAAGAACATTCAGTAAATAGCACATAAGAGCAAAAAAAAAAGGTATTCAAAACTTCATAATAAGAAATCTACAGTAAATTAGAAGCTGGTAGTTGATTATGCTCATTATGTGTCCCTAACTACCAACCACATGGTAGACAGATATTGTCTTTGATCTTCAAATTGTTTGTCTATTGTTCTATCCTTGCAAAAAAAAATTATTTCCCTATCTTCACTTCCTCAAAAAATTTACCAAAAAAAGATTTATCCCATCAGTTTGGTGGCATTATGTAATCTTTATCAGAAAAAGTCTTTCTCCAATGGAATTGTAAGGCTGGACAAATACTATCCGCCCCCCAAACCCCTTTGGGTGGAGCTTCATGCACTGGGTATGGAAGAAATTTAAATCAATAAAAATAACGAATGATGGATTTTCTCAACTAAATAAAAACGTTGTGATGACATTTTACTAAGTAAAGCAGAGAGACTATGGCCATAATTGGAAAGGCGGTGGGAAAGAGATGACGGTGGTGAAAGCAGTTGTGAAAAAAAAACATAGCAGGTGCGCACGATCACAATTCACAAATGCTCTTTTTCCCAAAATGGCGTGTAACGGTGTAAGGATAAAACGTCACCACGGTCATGCATGTGTGGTCAAGCTTAAGCGGTCGTGAACGCTTGAATCCAAGAAAATGAAATTTTTGAATGTAGATGATCTACCACCACTATATTTGCTACCATAGTTTCATACAACCATTGGTCAAACACACTATAGTCCCAAATAGAGCATAAACAATCAAAATAGACAAGCTTCTCAATGGTTTATAGAAATAGATAACAAAAATCAGGAGTAAAAAAAAGTTATGACAATGGACTACAGCAGAATCAAGATTAACCTTTATGTTTAGTTTACACTTTTTAGAAATTGAGACATCCTTTATGTACGCTACTTTATTGCTTCTATAAATTTCAGGTATGCATTCAGTGTCATATCGCAGCACAAGTTCTTCAACCTGAAGAGGAACACAAACAGAATCAAAAACAGTTACCTTAAGTACTATGTAACTAAACAAACATTCAGTATGAATGAGCAGAAAATTTACACTTTCTGAAGCACGAAGGCATACAAGACCAACGGGTAAAAATACAACGCCCGTCAACAAAAATATGGTTATTATCTGCATTTCAAGTGCCGATCCAGAGTAAAAATAAACAAAATTTACATGGAAAATCAGCTAAAATTTTATGAAAACTGTTAACTAATCAGCTCACCAGTGTTGGTGTCAAAGCTGGTCTACAAGCTGGTAAGTTCTGTTGAGTAAATCTATAAAAGACTGAAAATACAATAGTTTCATCATAGATGTGGGGTAAATGAAAAAATAAAGTCAAAAAAATATTAAGTAAATTAAATTCGGTCGTTCAGAAAAAATCATCAAACATAATGGTATAATTACAGTAGCATAAAACAATAGAAAGTAAAATTGCAGTTAACCACTGATGTATTAAACCTACCTTTGGTCAGTCCTGTTTTGAATCACATTCCCTACAAAGTGGAATTAGGTCTAGTTGTTTTGTTGAGACTGGGTAGTTCATGTGATTTGTAGCTCTCAATTCTCATGTGGCTTTTGTTCATTCCAACATGGCCAAGCAATATTCAAAAATCATATTAGCCCACATGGATGAGTGTGCTCGTGCACAAGGTACTTTATGATGTTGGAAGATTGAATTTGATAACGGGTCGTGACAATATGGGGAGTGGTAATGTCAGAGCAGGGGAGGCTCAGGAATTTCAACAAGGGGAACCAGACACAAGGCGAAGCAAAAAAGAAAAAATAAACTAAATAGAAAAAAATCGAGCTCGCTTGACCCTCTATCAAACATCAAAGAGCTCTACACATTTGATTTAAATCATCTAAACCATATTTTGTATTCCGGTTTTTTAACCCTATTGTATGACCATCCAGTCAGCATAATGGTTGCAACCATCTCAACTAGATTTATACATGACGGCTCCACATAAATCACTTATGCTCTATTTGGTTCAGCGTTTTGCCGCTCCGTTTGGGGCAAACGCCGCCGGAAGGCGGGTAAACAAATGAACCTCTGGTGGCGTTTGCTCCGTTTCCACCCGCCCGCCTTGAGAAACGCCCAAAAAAGCTCCGTTTGGAAAAGCCACCTCCCCCCTCCGGTTTGAACACTCTGTTTCCACCCGCCGGATCGACCCGCCACCGCCGAACCAAATGAAGCCTTAAACTAGTCAGATTCCACATCATCGTCTTCCACCTCGAGCCAAAAACAAATATGAATGTCTCCACCTAGTCGGAGTCGTTTCTGCCTCATCCGACCACCGTTTTTGATGTGTAAATAGTCGAAATTCATAACCTCGATGAGAGAAATCCAAGTCCATGATCCATTTTGCAAAATTTTGAGGGGGGCAGCTTGTCCCTCCTTAGATCCGCCCCTGTGTGAGAGAGAGAGAGAATGCTGATGAAGGTGAGAGATTGAAAGTATCAAGATGAATCATCATAGGATAAGTGAAAAATAACTTGGTGTGGAACAGACAAGTGGTTGACCATCCTTCAACACAGATTAAGCTTATGTGTTGAAAATAGATAAGGCCCAACTTGATTTAGCTTAATTAATACTCCCTAACACTAAGGACATCATCGGAAGAGATTTGATCAGGAGTGGGTAAAACATGCTATTATGCTAATGGATCAAACACTTTGGCATGTTGATTGACCCCGGCGTCTTGTTGAAGCAGGTTAAGGAATGGTAAATTCTGCTGTATAAGAATGTAAAACGCTGTGTAAAGCTGGCGATATATGAAATAAAAAAGGATTTCAATACAGAGAGCTAGACTGATGTTGGCTTCAGTATAGTTTTTAACTACAGAGAACGTCGACATGAATAATGTTAATGATTCCTTGAACCGCCGGAAAACTAGAGGAGAATCGGAAGAACATGCTAATGATTTTCTCGCACCGCCGGTAACTATTGAAGAACCGGACGATGGAAAAGGATATAGCGAAGAATTCACAAGCGTTTGATTGGGCAAAAATTAAAGAGAAATTTATACCTCGTGGCTTCCTGGAGGTCAATAAGATGGCCTGAGCTGCACCGCCGGAGGCCGACGAACTTGCCCCGTCCATTTCCATGAATTGGATTTTGGAACCCAGATCCCACCGAAGTCCGACAGAGTCCCGGCTGACCTAAAAATAACATTCTCCTCATCTACAACGGCAGCAGCTCTTGTTGAAATTTGTTGAAATTATTGAAGTAGGAACTGGAGCAGACCGCACAGGCCATCGTGCGCCACTTGCGTGGATAGGCAAATTGCCAAGACCATGATGGCCTTTCTTCTTCTCTTCAGAGGTGTGTAATCATACGGTTAGCTATTCGCAGTATGAAATGGGAGATAGTGGAGACTGGCAGACCGCTGCTTGGTGTGGTTAGTCTTCTAGCCATGTGGTTATCGGCTCGGTTGTTTAAGTTTACGCAGACTGAAAAGGTTGTTTGCATAGACATGCGGACTAATGGAGTTAGCCACGCACGGTCTGGGTTAGCAGTCTGCATATTGAACGGATTGGTGCTGCTAGATGGCACGTTGCTGACGGTTACTCTATCCCCCTGGGCGGTGACGGTATATGTATGGGCGCCTATAAATAGGGGTGTTGGCCTCGTCATAAAAAACAGGAACTGTAATAACTGAAGCTCGGGTTAAATTCGACGGTTAAGATTTTTTATCCGCGCGGCTAAGTGAAGTGACCGGATTTATTGTCGTGTTTGCAGATTGTGCGGCTAACACTTGGAAGACAAAAAACTGGTTCTGAAGGCAATGCGGATAGCTTGTATTAGTCAGCGGCGACTAGCAACAGGTTGCGGATACGCGACTAGGCGGTCTTCTTCCTTGGCAGTTTCCCAACTTGGATAAGTCAGTTTGCCTTTGACAGACTGAGTAGCAGTTCAATAAGTTGTTCGCTCAACTTACAGTTAGACAACTGTGGCGGTTAGGCGACCAGGTGTTGTGGACAACATGTAGTAGTTCTGGTTCATCTGTTCGCGGTGACTTCAGCGGTCAGGCTACCTCACAGTCAGGCAACCAGAAGTTGCGAACAGGGTTACTCACTTTAGCAGGCAATAAGCAGCTGTTCGCGGCCTTGGTGGTTAGCAGAAGCGGACGGGTGGCTAGGCGGTTACAGTGTGTTGTTTGACGGTTTCTTATACTTGTCTTTTTTGTGATCTTCATTGGGTGCATTGTGAAAACATGTCTCGCAATGTATGCATCGTATTATAAAAAAGATTGTTTATTCAATTGTGGCTCTTGTTCTTCTATCTGCTACTGGTTTTCTTGATTTGGTTGGTTGAGTGTTCCTGCGACCTTTCTCGCTTCTCAAAATTTTACATAGTATCAGAGGGACGGGTTTTAGCAGTGATCAGCGACAGAGGTTGCTAAGTACATTTGAAAGTTCAATTAAACTGGGTTTATAGCAATGGAAGGAGGTTATGCAAAAGGCTTTGGAATTGAGCTTCTCACGCAGACTAACTTCAAGAAGTGAAATTCGTGCATGGAGAGCTATCTTCTTGGCGAGGACCTTTGGGACGTCGTTGGTGGAGAGGAGAGACAGAAGATGATTAAAAGGTGAGGGCTTGGAGGAGAACAAATGCAAAGACTGAGTTCACTCTTAAGCGGACAATATCACCTGAGCTATTTGTAACGGCTCATGTTAATTTTCATGGCGTCACACTATTCGACCACATCATAGGATGTAGGTCGGTTGCAGAGATTTGGACGGCATTTGATGGTCTGTTCAACAAGAAGAAAGTAGCTCGACTACAGTTCTTGGAGAATGAGTTGGCGAAAGTAACTCAGAGGGACCTGTCAATATCATCTCTCTTCTTAAAGATGAATAACCTATGCGCTGAGATTTCAGCATTGGACTCGGATGAGCCCATTTCAAAGGCAAAGCTGAAAAGTCACATTATCTACAGCTTGCGGAAAAAGTATGTGGCTTTTGTTACTTCTGTATAAGGTTAGGCCAATCAACCATCTTTGTTGGACCTAGAGAGTCTGTTTGCTTCGCATGAGAGCTTAGCAAGCCAAATGCCTGGAGTTTCTATATCAGGAGAAGGTAGTGAGGTTCTCTACTCTGGGAAGAAGAAGAGATAAGACAGGAGAAAAAGTCACCTGTAGATAGAGCTGTCACTTAAAACCGAACTAGAACCGCAAAAAACCAAACCGAACCGTTTGCAAATTATTCGGGTTCAGGTTTGAATTTTGGAACCGTGAACAACATTGGTCCTGGTGTGACTCTTACGTATTATTATCTAGACCGGAACCGGAACCGCAATATACAAGTCTCAAGCGGTTTCAAGATTTTTAGACCTGATCCGAACCGGATCGAAGTAGAACCGAACCGCAACCAGTTTATTATTATTATTATTATTATTATTATTATTTTGTTATCATTTTATATTTTATCTATAATATTTATACTTACTATCGCGAGTGAAGCTGCTGCAGTTTGAACCTAAACCGCAATCGCACTAAAGGGGGTCGATTTTGGACCGAACAAAACTTCACCGCATAAAAACCGTATGGTATGGTTTGACATTGTTGCGGTTTGGAGTCAATTTTTGCAATGCATTTTTTATTTTTATACAGTTATATAATATATTTTTTCAATTTTACTTACATATTTTTTTTGAAATATTTTTTTAAAAAAATATAGAAAATTTACAACTACTATTTATTAGTAATTATGAAAGACAACTAATTATAGTTAGGCAGTTATTACGGTTGAGCATGTCGATGAGACGTGCGCAAGCCAACTAGAATTCGTGGCAAGTCTACACGCATAGGAAGACAATTGATATTATCCCACCGATCATGGAAAAGACCGTCGAGAAGTGGACAACATAATTATTTCTATTTCGATGTTGTTTTGAGTTTTACTATTTGCAGACCGCTTTTATTTCATTCCGCCAAGTTTGATTTTGATTTTACTTTGAACTGATTGGAACCGGACCGAATCGCGTGGAACCGGACCGAACCGATAGTGGTCGGTTTGGTTTTGGTTCATGTTGAACCGTAACTGAAACCGTTGACACGAGGGTTCCAAAAATTAAGCTGGAACCGGAACCAGAACCGGAACCGGTCAAATCAAATAAGGTTTTGGTTCTGATTTGAAAAATTGTTATCTTAGTGGTTCGGTTCATGGTTTTAGTAGAACCGGAACCGAACCAGAATAGTGATAACTCTACCTGTAGATGATGGCCCTTCAACTTCATCGCAACATGAGAGGAGCAAGGCACCTATGCAAGATGGAGGAAAGAAGAGAACCAAGGTGCTACATATGCAACAAATTTAGTTACATTAGAAAAGACTACAAAATTAATCTTCGGCCGAGGAACGCTTGGGATAAAGAAAGAGCTGAATCCGGGAAGGAAGAAGGCGGGTGGGGGAACTGCTTCATAGCAGACATGACAACAACTTCGGTTCATCCCATGGCCTCCAACAACTCTCGGGAGGAATGGATCGTGGACTCGGTGTGTGGTCATCAGCTCACCGGAGACAAGTTAAAGTTCTCTTCTCTGCAGAAGTTTGGTCTGACATAAGTGAAATTTCTCCGGAATGTGTCAGCGGTGAAAGCTGATGTGACTCATGTTGGGAGGAGAGTGAAGGACTTATTTATTTTGTCGACAAGTTCTTATGTTGAAAAGATGAGGACTAACGATAGCACAGTTATCTAACATGAAAGGTTAGGACATGTCGGGATAGACAAGCTGAAGGATATGACAGCAAGAGGTCTGGTGAAAGATATGTCGCGTCTTTCATCTCTTAGTGATGGGTGTCAGTATAGAAAGACACATCATCTTCCATTTGACAAGTCCATGTCCAGGTGAAAGGCACAGTTGGAAACTTGGGATGCATTCACAGTGACCCGATGAGACCGACCATCACTCACAGTCTTGGAGGTAGCCGCTATATGCTGGTCTTGGTTGATGATTTCACTAGATATACTTGGGTATATTTTGTGAAGGAGAAGTCAGAGGCCTTTCATAAGTTTGTGGAGTTCAAGGAGATCGTGGAAGACCGACTGAATCTGCGGATTATGAAGTTGAGAACAGATAATTAAGGAGAGTTCATTTTAAATGAGTTCCTTAACTTTTGCAGAAAGCATGGAATCCAGAAGGAGCTTTCTTGTGCACATACTCCACAGAAAAATGGTATTGCAGAGAGGAAGATCTGTCATCTGGCAGAAACCTACAAGTGCTTACTTCACTCTAAAGGAATTCACATGGCCTTTTGGGCGGAGGGAATGGCCTGCGAAGCTTATGTTGTCAACCGGATGTCATTAAGCCCTAACAATATGAAGTCTCCTCATTAGCTCATATTCAAGAAGAAGACTAGCGTGAAACACCTTCGGGTGTTTGAATCCACTTGCTACGTGCACGTCCCAAATGCACTTGGGAGAAAATTGGATGTAAAGACAAGGAAGCCTGTCTTCACTGGCTACGATGAGAGGAAGAAGGGCTGGAAGTGCATGGACCCTGAGACAAAGAAATTTGTCATCTCAAGGGATGTTGTATTTGACGAATTGACATAATACCAAGGTAGTTACTCTGTATATCTACAGGAGAGCAGGGTGAAAGGAACACAAAAAAAGTTGTTGGTGATCTTATGATGGAGCTGTCTATGTCTCCAGTAGCTACAACTACATTTAGCTTCGGGGCAAGTACTTATGTTTCTAGAAGCAGGGTAGTGATGCTCCTAGTGTGCTCGGGATAAGAGCTAATATAGAAGAAGTAGCTGGCATGGTGGATCAGGGTTAAGCCTTGCGGAGGTTGAAGAAGAGCATAATTTCACCAGCTCGGTACAGAGACGGGAACATGATGAGTTTTGTCTCATGTTTCTTTGCATGTCCTCTACACGAGCGGGGGCCATCATGCTTTGAGAAAGCCATCAGGACTAAGGAGTGGGGAGATGTCATGGATAAGGAGATGACCGCCCTCAGGAAGAACGAGACTTGAGATCTTGTGTCCATGATCGATGACATGACTCTTGTTACTTACAAGAGACTTTATAAACTCAAGAAGAAGGCTGACGGTAGTATCGAGAGGTACAAGACTCGCCTTATAGCTCAGGGGTTCTCCTAGTAGTACGGAGAAGAATACGAGGAGATGTTTAGTCTGTTGGCAAAAATGACTTCAATTCGGGTGGTGATTTTCTTGGAAGATTTGGCAGCTTGACGTAAAAAACGTTTTTTTACGATGAGATTGACAAGGTTATCTTTAAGGTTCAGCCACTGGTTATGTATTTGAAGAAGATCCAGGACACGTCTGTAAACTCACCTCTATGGCTTGAAGTAGACGCCTCAGGCGTGGTACGGAAAGATCACAGAATATCATTAGTTCTGCAGATACTTTGCTTCTGATCCTTATTCAAGCTTATTCATTAATAATAGGGGAGATTCATATCTTGGTATTGTTGTACGTTGACGATGCGATCATCATGGGGAACTCAGGAGAGGAGGTGGCTAACCTCGGGGAAAAGCTAGCTATTCGATTTGAGATGAAGGACCTTGGGGAGATCCACAATTTCCTTGGTCTCAAGATGGAGAGGAAAAAGAGCAGTGTGCTCGTTTCGCAGAAAGGGTATGCAGAGCGGATCGTAAAAAGATTCGGCATGCAGGAGGAAAATAACAGCTCTACTCAACTGGTGATTGGTCTGAAACTTTGACATGTTGAGGGAAAGGTTCTTTCATATCCCTTGGTGTTCCGGGCTCTGGTTGGGAGTCTAATATATGTGATGATTATAAGGTCGGATATTGCCTATGTTATGCGCCGCATAAATCGATATATGCAGGAGCCGCGAAAACCACATTTGGTGGCGGCAAAGAGCATCTTGAAATATGTGAAGTCCATCTTAGATATAAGTCTCTTTTATAAGAAGGACACAAGCTTCAGTCCGCATGGTTACATGAATGTTGATTATGTGGGAGATACCGACGATCAAAAGTCGACGTCTGGTTACATCTTTATGTGCAGATCAAAAATTATCTTGTGGTGTAGCTGTAGTGTACAACCCCGTATTCGCGAAGAATGGGCCCAAAAAATGGTAAGCAAGTTTTTAAGCTTTTTGGGAGTTTTGCACTCCTAGGGGCCAATTTTTGGTGAACTTGAAAGACATACTAGTAGGGGGAGAAAATATTTCTCCCCCCAAGGCGCTCTTGGCAAGCCGCCCAGGCCGCCAGGCCGCAAGCCGCCCAGGCCGCCAGGCCGCAAGCCGCCTCAGTCCGTCAGGTCGCAGGCCGCCCCAGCTCGCGAAGAGTGGACCCTATGTAAGGCGTGCTTGGCTTTTTTAAGTATTTCGAACTCTTGGCGGCCTAGCGGGGCGAGACCGGCCGGGGGCCAGGGTCTCGCCCCCGCCTCTTCTTGCTCGGCGGCCTAGCGGGGCGAGACCGGCCGGGGGCCAGGGTCTCGCCCCCGCCTCTTCTTGCTCGGCGGCCTAGCGGGGCGAGACCGGCCGGGGGCCAGGGTCTCGCCCCCGCCTCTTCTTGCTCGGCGGCCTAGCGGGGCGAGACCGGCCGGGGGCCAGGGTCTCGCCCCCGCCTCTTCTTGCTCGGCGGCCTAGCAGGGCGAGACCGGCCGGGGGCCAGGGTCTCGCCCCCGCCTCTTCTTGCTCGGCGGCCTAGCGGGGCGAGACCGGCCGGGGGCCAGGGTCTCGCCCCCGCCTCTTCTTGCTCGGCGGCCTAGCGGGGCGAGACCGGCCGGGGGCCAGGGTCTCGCCCCCGCCTCTTCTTGCTCGGCGGCCTAGCGGGGCGAGACCGGCCGGGGGCCAGGGTCTCGCCCCCGCCTCTTCTTGCTCGACGGCCTGGCGGGGCGAGACCGGTCGGAGGCCGCGGTCTCGCCCTTGCCCCCTTGCAGTTTTACCTTCTTGCCCTCGGGGAAAATTCCCCCTTTACCCCCCGGCGTGGCTGTTTTCTATTGGCCCAAGGCTTTTTGGGCGTGAGGGTATCTCGGTCATTTTGATCCAAGGGGTTTTGGAAAACTATAAATAGACCCCCTTGGGTGCCTTGGAGAGGGACTTCATCTTCTTCTTCTTGCTTGCTCCTCCCTTGACTTCTTCTTGGTAGAGTTGAGAGAGCTCCTCCAAGGCACCCTAGCTCGAGCATTGGCTAGGGAGGGGAAGAGCTCAGGTAGCCTTCCGGGTGTGAGGTGGGACCTCCGCGCTAGAGCCGAGGGTCTATTCCTAGCTTCTTGATCCTTTGGTCCGTGACGTTCTCTTGAGTGTAGTAGGTGTGAGGTCACCCCTTTCTAGGGACCCCGAACTCCACAGAAACCAGGTTTCTGGTTTCAACATTTTGGTGCGGTGAGCGTGGAGAGTGACCAGCACAGAAGATCTCAGGAGAGTGTCATGACGGGAGGTCAAGGAGGTAGTGATGATCTCGGCGAGCTCCCCACCCCAGGACCCTTTGTGGGGAGGCAAGAGTTCATGGCCTCCATCCAAGGCATCATGGAGATGTTGCGAAGCATTGCTCCTCAGGGTGGCAGCTCCACCCCGACCCCCCAGGAGCTAGCTCCCCCCCTCGACGAGTCGACTCCCAGGGGTCTAGGCGAGATGACCCCAGCGGGGGGAGAAGGAAGTGTTCCAGGAAGAAGGCCCGGGAAGGAGAGGATGGACGATGGGGTCGAGCGAGACCTCACCGGCCGAGAGTTGTTCTCCAGCCCGGCGAGTGCCAACCTTCAAGGCGAGCAGGTCGCGCGAGTGGAGGTGGCGAGACCACCCCTCAGGGGGTCACCCTTCAGCGAGCTAATCATCTCAGCTCCCGTTCCCGAGGGGTTCAGAGAGCCAGACATGGCTTACTATTCCGGGAAGGATGACCCTGTCCAACATCTGCAATGGTTCGAGGATGCCGTCTCTATCAGGCCGATGACAGATGCCTTCAAGTGTCGCCTCTTTGCGATCACTCTGAAGGAGAAGGCAAGGGACTGGTTCCATCAACTCCCTCCGAGGTCTATCTATGGGTTCGAGGACTTGAGCCGAAGCTTCCAGCTCCGCTTCTCCACCTCCAAGAAGCGGAAGAAGAGTCCTGAGTCCATCTTCTTGATAAGGCAGGGGGCCGAGGAGTCGCTGGCCCGCTACGTTGACCGGTTCCAAGAGGAGATCCTGGAGGTCCAGGAGATGTCAGGGTATGCTCTCCAGATGGCCTTCACCGTTGGGCTGAAGGAGGGATTCTTCAAGATGAGCTTGACCAGGAAGGCCCCCCTTTCCTTCGAGGAGCTGATGGAAAGGGCGGCTGAGGAGATTGTCATGGAAGCAGCCAACCCGACATTTGTCAAGAGGTTGGAAAAGTTGACGGAGGTGGAGACGAAGGAGCAGGGCGGCTCGAGGCACCATGAAGGAAGAAGGAGAGAGGAGTAGAGAACTCAGGGGTTCCAGGGACAGGAGGGTCCGGAACCAGGCTGGAGGCAGCAGGGAGGACCTGCCCAAGGTCTAGGAAGAGCTCTCATCCAAGGAGGGGGGAACTACCATGGGGGCCAAGGGAGGTATAACTTCCAGAGGCAAGCCCCAAGGCAGCTCTTGCCCCCGCCGCAGCAAGCCTTGGCGATAGGAGGGGGAAGAGGTAACAGGAGAGAGCGTCCAGCCCGCCGAAAGAGGGGAGGAGCGCTACCGTACTGTGACTTCCACCAGGTGGAGGGGCACGCCACAGCTACCTGCCCCGAGTTCTTGGAAGTGAGGGGGGCGAGAGGCCCTGCCCCGCTGCAGCCGCCGGTGCGGGTGGAAGAGGTTCTACCCAGAGAAGTGGGTGATGATATATGCGAGGACCGGGTCGACGTGGGAACCCGAGGTGGTATAGGAGTGATCCACGGTGGAGTGGGGGTTGAGGCCACTCGGAAGGCAAGCCTCCATGTCATGTACCGAAGGAGCGTTGCCTCAACCTCCCAGACCCCACCCCCAGAAGAAAAGATCACCTTCTCGGTGAAGGACCTGCCGGACCATGAGGATCCGTTCTGCGATGCGCTGGTCATCCAGACGGCCATCGAAGGCTACACCGTCTCCCGGGTCTTGGTTGACAACGGAAGCTCCGTCAACGTCATTTTCAAGAAGGCGTTTGACGAGATGAAGGTAGAGCCAAGGAGGGTGTTGGCCTCAGATGGACCCCTGTTCGGATTCTCAGGAGAGAGGAAGGAGGTCGAGGGTGGAGTGGGGCTCCAAGTAAAATTGGGAGGAGTCTCGAGGAACTGCCGGTTCGCCATTGTTGACGCTCCAAGCAGCTACAACGCCATCTTCGGAAGACCCCTCATCAGCGCCTTCCGTTGTGTGCCGTCTTCATTCCACCAATGCCTCAAGTTCAGCTCAGGAGGGATCCAGGTCAGAGTCAAGGGAGACTCCAGGATGGCACGTCAGTGCTACGTCACGGCCGTCAACACCATCTCTTGGTTAGCCAAGGCAGAGGAGATGGAGAAGATCATGGAGAGCCTGAGCAGGATGGAAGTGTCTGGCGAGGAGGAAGCAGATGGCGACCACCGGGCCCAGACCCCCTGAAGAAGCCTCGCCCCGGCAGAGTCCTGTATGTATCTTATCTTGTAATGAGTCCAACCCCCGACCAGCTGAGTCGGGAGAATCATGTAACCCATCTATTCTCCCCGTTTGAGGATGTAGAATTTGGTAAGGTTTGATTGTGATGCTTAGTCCTTAGCTCCGATGATGATTCCGCCGCCAGGCTCCCACTAGCTGGCTGGGTAGGTTGATCTCTCGTGGTAGCCCAAGTCCTTAGCTCCGATGATGATTCCGCTGCCAGGCTCTCACTAGCTGGCAGGGCTGGTTGATCTCTCGTGGAGGCTAAGTTCCTTAGCTCCGATGACGATTCCGCCGCCAGGCTCCCACTAGCTGGCGTGGTAGGTTGATCTCTCGTAGTAGCCCAAGTCCTTAGCTCCGATGACGATTCCGCCGCCAGGCTCCCACTAGCTGGCTGGGTAGGTTGATCTCTCGTGGTAGCCCAAGTCCTTTGCTCCGATGATGATTCCGCCGCCAGGCTCCCACTAGCTGGCAGGGCTGGTTGATCTCTCGTGGAGGCTAAGTTCCTTAGCTCCGATGACGATTCCGCCGCCAGGCTCCCACTAGCTGGCGTGGTAGGTTGATCTCTCGTGGTAGGTTGATCTCTCGTGGTAGCCCAAGTCCTTAGCTCCGATGATGATTCCGCCTCCAGGCTCCCACTAGCTGGCTGGGTAGGTTGATCTCTCGTGGTAGCTCAAGTCCTTTGCTCCGATGATGATTCCGCCGCCAGGCTCCCACTAGCTGGCTAGGTAGGTTGATCTCTCGTGGTAGCCCAAGTCCCTTAGCTCCGAGATGGATTCCGCTGTCAGGCTCTCACTAGCTGGCAGGGCTGGGTGATCTCTCGTGGAGGCTAAGTTCCTTAGCTCCGATGACGATTCCGCCGTCAGGCTCCCACTAGCTGGCGTGGTAGGTTGATCTCTCGTGGTAGCCCAAGTCCTTTGCTCCGATGATGATTCCGCCGCCAGGCTCCCACTAGCTGGCGTGGTAGGTTGATCTCTCGTGGTAGCCCAAGTCCTTTGCTCCGATGATGATTCCGCCGCCAGGCTCCCACTAGCTGACTGGGTAGGTTGATCTCTCGTGGTAGCCCAAGTCCCTTAGCTCCGAGATGGATTCCGCTGCCAGGCTCTCACTAGATGGCAGGGCTGGGTGATCTCTCGTAGAGGCTAAGTTCCTTAGCTCCGATGACGATTCCGCCGTCAGGCTCCCACTAGCTGGCGTGGTAGGTTGATCTCTCGTGGTAGCCCAAGTCCTTTGCTCCATGATTCCGCCGCCAGGCTCCCACTAGCTGGTGTGGTAGGTTGATCTCTCGTGGTAGCCCAAGTCCTTTGCTCCGATGATGATTCCGCCGCCAGGCTCCCACTAGCTGGCTGGGTAGGTTGATCTCTCGTGGTAGCCCAAGTCCTTTGCTCCGATGATGATTCCGCCGCCAGGCTCCCACTAGCTGGCTGGGTAGGTTGATCTCTCGTGGTAGCCCAAGCCCTTAGCTCCGAGATGAATTCCGCTGCCAGGCTCTCACTAGCTGGCAGGGCTGGGTGATCTCTCGTGGAGGCTAAGTTCCTTAGCTCCGATGACGATTCCGCCGCCAGGCTCCCACTAGCTGGCGTGGTAGGTTGATCTCTCGTGGTAGCCCAAGTCCTTTGCTCCGATGATGATTCCGCCGCCAGGCTCCCACTAGCTGGCTGGGTAGGTTGATCTCTCGTGGTAGCCCAAGTCCTTAGCTCCGATGACGATTCCGCCGCCAGGCTCCCACTAGCTGGCTGGGTAGGTTGATCTCTCGTTGTAGCCCAAGTCCTTTTCTCCGAGGTGGTCCCGCTGCCAGGCTCCCACTAGCTGGCAGGATCGGTGGTACCTCTCGTGCACGTACCGTTGGGCCGGGTGGCTGACGGTTGTGATGGCATGTGTGCGTGAAAGCACATTATATGAGATATATTGACATGTTTGTGATATGCTATGCCTGCATGGAAGATTACCGCTGCCCCGAGAAAAGGGGTAGAGTTGTTATAATTTGGTCAGCTGAATGCTGATCGTTGCCTCTGTTTGCCACCATTGGGTGGAATATCCCTTTGCAGGTGCTGGAGAACCCAGCGGGACGCATAAGTGTTGAAGTCCCTACTGCTTTTGCTGCTGCCGCTGCTAGCCCTCGAAGGCTAATGTGGATGTAAATACTATGTTTTCTTTTGATGTGGCCGGCCTGCGTGCCAATGTTTGGGCCACTGTTTGATAGCCCTGTAAGGCCATAATGCCAACGCTGTTTACATGTTGTAAGACATTCCTATAATCTATAAAATGTGGAGTTTTATATGTTGGACATTCAAGAGAGGAGTTCAGGTTTATAGGCTTTCGCTAGAATGCAATGTGTTAAGGTGCGCTGCGCTACTATGGTATCATCCCGTACCTTCACCGCCTGTTTTGTGATATATGTTGTGGGGCCCCGACGAGACCTTCTAGTATATACCATATGAACGGATGAGGTTGTTACATTTTTGGTATCAGAGGTGTCGTGGTCTTTCCCTCTCGAAGTCGTGGTCGCCTTCTTTTGTGGGGTGGCGAGCACGTGTCTGTGCCAACCACAGTAACACGGTTGAACTCCTGAATGTCCATGATAGGAATGCAATTTTTTGTGTTTGAGGAACCTGTGTGTTCCTATCTTGTTGCTTACTTGTGTAATTTTCCAAATGTAGGCGACGAGTGCGATGGCATGGCAGCAGGAACCCCAACACTCGATGGGAAGCCTGACATCAACTATGGTACCAACATCTCCTCCATCGATAGAAACGGCTCGACTGATTGCCGATGTGGTTTTTGCAACGCTCAAGGCGTACCATGAGGGACAGGTTCAACCCTCTGATCCGGTGATGCATTCCATGTCGGGTAGTGAACTTGAGCAGACAACAAGGGGAAGTGCCTCAGCTTCGTCGGTGAATGTGTGTTTGAGCCAAGGAGAGGACACTGTTGAGGACTATTTTCATGCATTTATTGCAATGAGACAACAACCCGAGTTTGTGTTTGAAACCGAGGGGATGAAGATCAATCAGTTTTATGATGGGCTACGTCAGGAACTTCGTTTCTTGTTGATGGGTCCTAAGTTCTTGGGATTCCAACCACTGGTGGAGGCAGCTAGACTGTTGGAAATGGACTTGATGAGAGCCCAGCAGATGCCTGTGACCAGGAAAGTGCGCACTACAAAGGTTGGGCAGTCTGCTCACCGTAAGAGGCAAAGACTTGAGAAGCGTACTTATTATGCTTGTGGTCAGGTAGGACACCTCGCTCGTGACTGTTGGGATGATGTTCAGCAGCCAAAGAAGCAGTACAAGTGCTATTCGTGTGGTAAAGCAGGACATAAAACCTGAGATTGCCGCGTTGGCTCGTAGCGGGCAAGAAAGAAGAAGGAAATGTCGACATAATGATGTACATAACTAATTAGGCTCCTCATGTATGGTGGCTTATGCATGTGTTATCTGTACAGTAAGCCGTTTTGGATGATAAGTCTATGATGGCATTTATCGTTTATAACGACAATACATGAATGTGTGGGATCAACGTGTTTGTCTGTTTGTCGTGAACATGACAGATTGTTGATGTTTTATGCCATGGGGACATTTGTGCCCAACCTTATTAGGAGTCGTCGATGTCTGGTTGAGCAGGAAACAGAGCGTCTTATTTGGAGACAGAAAAAGCAGTGGTGGAGTCCTCTGCGTCCCAGGCGCAATCCTAAGTGTTACGAGGGCGTGATAATCTTATTGCTAGCTTTTGTTTGCATCTTGTGTATGTTGTTTGTGTATTCGTGCACCATAGGTTTTGCGAAGATTCAGAACACACAAGCACTGTTTGATACAGATGTTGCGTATTCTTTTTTGTCTAGCGAGTTTCTAGCACGGCTTGGGATACCTAGTCGTGTGAAGACAGATAGCGTCAGAATGGTGTTGCCAAATGGCCGTTGGATGCTTGCAGATCAAGCTTGCGATGTGGCGGTCTAAGTAGGAAGTCGGGATTTCAGTTTGACTGCATATGTATTGCCAATATCAGAATTCGACGTGATATTTGGTATGGATTGGCTTGCGGAGTAGCATGCCTTGATTGATGTTGTTGTCTGCACTCCAAGTCTTGAAGGCTGTTCGGAAGGGTGCGGAGTGCTACTTCGCTCTGAGTCAAGCTGCTGAGCCAAAGACCAGTGTGCGTGAAGTTACGATTGTGTCGGAATTTGCAGATGTGTTTCCCAAAGATCTCCCTGGGCTACCACCCCAGCGTGAGATTGACTTCACGATCGAGTTGGCGATAGGTGCGAAACCTGTGGCCCGCTCGCCATATCGCGTCGCGCCTAAGGAAATGGCGGAGACGGTGGGTTGCGGTTATGTTTTGACTACCGTGAACTGAATAAGCTGACCGAGAAGAATAAATATTTGATACCCCGGATTGATGAATTGTTCGATCAGCTGGTGGGCTCGACCGTCTATTCGGACGTCTGGTTATTACCAGTTGAGAATTCGGGAAGGTGACATTCCCAAAACCGTGTTTGGAACGTGTTACGGGCACTATGAGTTCACAGTCATGCCATTTGGACTGTGCAATGCGCCCTCGGTGTTTATGGATTTGATGCACCACACGTTTCAAAAGTACCTGGATCTGTTTGTGATAGTGTTTATTGATGATATCCTGGTGTACTCGAGATCGGAAGCCGATCATGAGAAACATTTGCGGTTGGTGTTGAAGATATTGAGGCAAAATCAGCTTTATGCCAAGTTCTCGAAGTGCGAGTGTTGGTTATCGTCAGTGGCTTTTCTGAACCATGTGGTGAGTGGAGCGGGCATCGCTGTGGATCCAGCGAAGATAAGGGTCATAGACGAGTGGCCAGAGTTGTCTTCAGTGGCCGAGGTTCGGAGTTTCCTTGGACTAGCAGGCTACTACCGAAGATTTGTTGAAAACTTCTTGCGGATTGCTTTGTCGCTATGTTGACGCGAAAAGAACAGCAGTTCGTTTGGTCGCCAGAGTGTGCACGAGCTTTTAAAGAGCTGAAGTTTCGGTTGACCACGACACCTGTGTGATCATCGCCATGTGGTACCGATGGATTTGTAATCTACAATGATGCCTCAGGGAGCGGCTCAGACTGCGTACTTCTGCAAAATGAAACGGTGATTGCGTATGGCTCAGGCCAGCTGAAAGTACACGAGCAAAACTATCCCGTCCATAACTTAGAGTTGATGTCGGTGATCTTTGCACTAACGTTGTGGCGACATTATCTGTATGGTATGACGGTGGAGATTTATACAGATCACAAGAGCCTAAAGTACATTTTGGAGCAGAAGGACTTGAATATGTGACAAAGAAGTTGGTTGCAGAAGCCTGATGAACGTCTCATCCAGGAGCTGGAAGCGTTAAAGCTTTCTTGTGTTGACAAGAATTCCATTGCACATGCATGTTTGAACTGGACGGAGGTGCAATGTGACCTTGCGGACCGAATTCGACGGGAAACGGAGTTGGACGAAGATCTCCTACGCTATGCGAAAGCTGGACCAGAAGCGAAGTTCTCTTGGAATGACGGTCTTTTGCGAAAAGAAGGTCGTTTGTGCATCCCAACTGTGGGTAAATTGAGGGAAAAACTGATGTATGAAGCACAGTATCCGAAGTACTCAATCCACCCAGGAAGCACAAAGATGTTCAGAGATATAAAAAGCACTTTTGGTGGCCAGGGCGAAAGAAAGATCTTGCTCGTTATGTGGTCAAATGCCAAACATGTGCGATGGTGAAGGCGGAATGCCAAAAGCCGGGTGGTGAGTTGAAGTCGCTGCCGATTCCCGAGTGGAAATTTGATGACATTTCCATGGATTTTGTGCACGGGTTGCCGAGATCTCAGCGAGGAAATGATGTCATCTGGGTGATTGTTGACCGGCTAACTAAAGGAGCACATTTTCTACCAAATAAGCGAGATGATTCGGTAGAAAGTTTGGCAAAGCTGTACGTGGAACAGATTGTACGGCTTCATGGTGTTCCTCGGAGCATCGTAAGTGATCGAGATGGGCGATTCACATCAAAGGATTGGAAGCTAGTTCACCAGCTATTGGGCACGAAGTTGACTTTCAGTACGGCCTTTCATCCCCAAACGGATGGCCAAACTGAACGGACCAACAACACTATGGAGGACATGCTCAGGATGTGCGCCCTAGACTTCGGAAAGAGATGGGAAGATCATCTCTACATGGTGGAGTTTGCTTATAATAACAGCTACTAGGCGAGCATCGGGATGACATCATATGAAGCTTTATATGGAAGGAAGTGTCGTACTCCCTTGGCTTGGGTAGAAGAGGGTGAAGCTAGAGTTTATAATCGGAATGAAGTCGATAAGGCAAACTCAACCATTCATGTTATTCGCGAGAGGCTACTTATAGCCCAAGATCGTCAAACGAAGTACTACAACGCCAAGCACCGGAACATAAAGGTCGCGGTAGGCGATTGGGTCTACTTGAAGCTCAAACCCTTCAAAGGTGTATCCAGGATTCGACGTTTGGACAAGTTGAGTCCAAGATATGTGGGTCCATTTGAAATGGTTGAGCGAATCGGAGAAGCTGCGTGTCGACTAGCTCTTTCGGCAGACTTGGGTGGACTACATGATGTGTTTCACATCTCGGTGCTTCTGAAGGCCGTGAAAGCTCCAGCTCAAGTGATCACGGGTGATCGTGTGCCGGTGGAGTATGAGCTAACAATGAGGGTTATACCCATTCAGATCGAGGATCGAGCCGAGAAACAGTTGCGAACAAGACATGGTTAGACCATGCTTGCTGGTTGCCAACCTCTATACCAATTTCGAGGACGAAATTTCTTATAGGATGGGAGAGTTGTAACAGCCCAATTTTCAGCAGGCAAAATTTTTGGTCACACGACCTGGGACACGGGCGTGTCCCGGCGTTAGATCGTCGAACGCGGAATCGTCGAACTGATGTCGTCGAACGCGGGATCATCGAACGCCGGATCGTCGAACGCGGGATCGTCGAATGGAAATCGTCGAACGCTGGCAAATCGTCGAACGCGCTGTTTGACGATCGTTGGTGAGCTCGACAATCGCTGGCGAGCTCGACGATCGTTGCATGATCGTCGAACGCAGATCGTCGAGCGCCGGCCTGTGACACGGGCGTGTCACAGGGCGTGTCAGCGCGGTCGACGAACTCAGCCCGACGAATTGGAGCTGGGGCGTGTCTAGTGCCGTGTCTGGGCACACGGCCTGGGACACGGGCGTGTCACAGGTCGTGTGAGTCTCAGGTGATTTTGGGATTTTTTTCATCCTGACGAACACGGCCACAGACACGGGCGTGTCTGAAGGCGTGTCAGGTGACACGGCCCATGACACGGGCGTGGCACATGGGCGTGTCACTGGATTGGATAAGTCGGTTGAGCACCGTTTGAGTCACACAGCCTGGGATACAGGCGTGTCACAGGCCGTGTCAGGCAAAAATTGTACTTTTGTGGCAAAATCGTGGCCGTCCGTTCTTTCAGCCGGGATCCAATGGCTGAGCTGCCTCCATGTTTCCTTAAGTCCGTGAATGAGAAAAGAAATCTCATTTCTCATTTGGACTTCTCTTTCTTCATTTCTAGTGAGAAAAAGGGAGAGGAAAAAGGAGGAAGAGGAAAGGGGCTGGTCACTGGTGCTGCTGCGGTTTACCGACGAAAGATCTGAGGCCGACGTTGCAGAGGAAAAGCTCTTGTGAGTCGTTCGAGCCAGCTTAGAGCTCATGGCTACAAAGAGGTCTTCAAGGGTAACGACTTTTCTTCTTAGCCATGTGAAAGCTTCCTTTTTGGCCTATGTTTATGATTCCCCCACCAAAAGGTGGCTGATTTTGGGAGTATTTGGGTTGATTCATGGAATACCCTTTGTTGGCATATAGATCCGGAAATGGAGTACGGAATAAGCATGTTGTGTGAAGCCCATCTGAACAGGTTGTTCTGGATTGGTGATGTTGCATATACGAACCGGGGAAGACGCCGTGATAAACGTGTAGTTTAGGAGTCGACGGGTTGGACCTGTGAAAGAAAGTAGCAGGAAGTACCGGAGTGGTAGTCCAGGAAAATACCCGTATAGTGATTGTGTTGCTTGTGCTATTGGGTCGTACCTGTGAATAAGTAACAGGAAGTACTGGTGTGACCAGAAAAGACCCTTTGTGATGCTTGATATCATAGGTGGTACCTGTGAAGCGAGTAACAGGAAGTACTGGCATGATAGCTAGGAAAGACCCCTGACATTTGTAATATGTGCGACGTCCACCTGCGAAGAGAGTAGTAGGAAGTACTGGTGTGCCCAGGAAAGACCCGCTAATGTTGTGAGAGAATGAGTGTAAGAATTATGCCGAGGCTTGAATGCCAGAACATGACCGGTGAGACCTACCCGCACCTTTATTTAGCCGCGAGTACGCCGTGCTCGGTGCTGGCAAGGAGATTTGAGCAACGGGGGGTGGAGGATCCGACCTGCGTTATGTCCGTCCGACGTGAGAGAAGAAGGTGCGGTCTGTTGGAGCGCATAGCAAGAGTCTTAGGCCTATATATCGTGATACAATGGGGGGCTACGCGCCATCCCGGTTCACTAAGACTATAAAACTCCGGTTGCACACTATGAAGTAAATGCTTAAGAGAGTTGTCGTTAGGTTGCGATCCTGATATGGTGGTGGGCAACTGATTTGTCAGTACACCAAGAATGTGCCCTGAGTGCACGGACCGTTGGGCTGGGTGGCTGACGGTTGTGATGGCATGTGTGCGTGAAAGCACATTATATGAGATATATTATCATGTTTGTGATATGTTATGCCTGCAGGGAAGATTACCGCTGCCCCGATAAAAGGGGTAGTGTCGTTATAATTTGGTCAGCTGAATGCTGACCGTTGCCTCTGTTTGCCACCCTTGGGTGCAATATCCCTGTGCAGGTGCTGGAGAACCGAGCGGGACGCATAAGGGTTGAAGTCCATACTGCTTTTGATGCTGTCGCTGCTAGCCCTCGAAGGCTAATGTGGATGTAAATACTATGTTTTCTTTTGATATGGCCGGCCTATGTGCCAATATTTGATAGCCCTGTAAGGCCATAAGGCCAACACTGTTTACATGTTGTAAGACATTCCTATAATCTATAAAATGTGGAGTTTTATATGTTGGACATTCAAGAGAGGAGTTCAGGTGTATAGGCTTCCGCTAGAATGCAATGTGTTAAGGTGCGCTACGCTACTCTGGTATCATCCCGTACCTTCACCGCCTGTTTTGTGATATATGTTGTGGGGCCCCGGCCAGACCTTCTAGTATATACCATATGAACGGATGAGGTTGTTACATATTTTTTCCTAGCTATATAAATAAAGTGAGATAAAATCTAATGCGATCACAGTCTTTGCTCAAAGGAAAACCGGGTTCTTATCATTAACAATTAACATGAGTTAATTGTTAAATAAAGTCTTTCATAATGCTTATTGCTCTTTAATTTTTTTTGTTGCTTTTAAAATTAATCGTAAGCATGTATTTTTATGCCTTTTGCATTTTTTAACACTATAATCGTCCCAGCTCAATTTATTCACACTCTCTCCGGGGATAACTATAAAATATGAAAAGATAACGTGCTTCTAGCCTTAGGGTGCATGAATTTAGATCTGGCTCTTCGTATGGAGGAGCCAGCTCTCCCCACGACGAAGAGCACACCGGTTGATCTTATCTTGTATGAGCGACGAGAATGATCTAATCATCTCAGTATAATGGTAATCAAGACCCACGCCAGTCAGAGCATAAGGGGATCTATCCCCGAATGCAGAACTGCTAAAGAACTGATGGGGGTCATTGATGAACAGTTCGTCAGCGCGGATAAAACTCAGGCCAACACCCTAATGGCAAAGCTCGGTTCCATGAAGCTTAAAGGAACAAAAAGCGTAAGAGGACACATTATGAAGATGAGAGACACAGCTGCTCAGCTGAAGGCTTTAGATGTCGACTTTTTAGAGTCCTTTTTGGTCCACTTTATTCTGACTTCATTGTTCGCTGACTACACTGCATTTAAGGTGTCTTATATGACACATAAAGAAAAATGGTCGGTGAATGAGCTTTTGAACACGTGTGTTCAAGAGCAAGGCAGGCTGAAGCAGGAGAAATTGGAATCAGTGAATCTTGTGTCACATAAGAAAGGGCAGTCCTCAAAACCTAAGGGTGACTCAAGGGATAAAGGCAAAGGGATAGCAGGTTCCATAAAGAAATCAAACAACCCAAAACTATCAACTTATTTTTTCTACAAGAAAAAAGGGCCACATGAAGAAGAACTGCCATAAGTACAAAGCATGACTCACTAAAACTGGATGATGACATCTTTAATGTGTTATGAATCAAATTTTGTGAACTCTCATAATTTTCATAACACATGGTGGATTGATTCGGGTTCTACAATCCATGTCTTTACTGTCATGCAGAGGTTTCAAAGCCCGAGGAAACCCAATGAAGGAGAACTTTGCGTCTATTTGGGGAACAAGATTTCGTCTTTTGTTGAAGGTGTTGGGACATACAGGCTCGTCCTAAAGACCAGATACATTTTGGATCTAGAGAAGACATTTTACATTCCGAGTTTTTCTAAAAACTTATTATTTGTATTCAGACTAGCGTCTACGGGCTTTGATTTTCAGTTTAAAGACATTTCCTTTCTGATTATTAAAGATTTAGTAACTGTTGGCTCTAGTATATTGACAGATGGATTATATAGCCTAGATCTAGATTTAAACTATTTACAATCATTCACTACAATGCATGATAACAGTAGTTACACCAATGTGAAAAACAACAATTCATCTAGCTTATGACACATGAGATTAGGACACATCTCCATAGAGCGCCTTAAAAGATTAGTGAAGGAAGGTGTTATTCAGACACTTGACTTCACTGGTTTTGGAACTTGCATAACATGCATAAAGGGAATGCATACTAGCAAGTCCAGTAAAGAAGCTAGAAGAAGCGATTCAAAACTAATGTTAATTCATACTGATATATATGGACCATTTACCACCCCTTGTATGAATGGTCAAGAGTATTTTATTACTTTTATTGACGATTTTACAAGATACATGTATCTATACATTTTGACTGACAAATCTGAAGCACTCAATGCTTTCAAGGTCTATAAGGCAGAGGTAGAGAAACAGTCTGGCTTGAGTATCAAAATCGTGAGATCTGACAGGGGTGGTGAATATTATGGTAGGTTTATAGAAGGAAGCCAAAGACCTGGTCCATTCACTAGATTCCTTCAAGAACACGAAATCATAGCTCAATACATGACACCTGGCACGCCACAACAAAATGGTGTAGCCAAAAGTAGAAATCATACTGTTGGAACACCCTATTACTAATTTGGGTCAGGATCACTATGTCTCTAGGATTCTATGTTTTGACCTTCTGTATAGATTATAGGTCAATTAGAATTGAGTCTAAGGGATCAGGAGTCTAGGTTTGGAAGCTGCTCTGAAGACCCAAGTTTTTCTGGAGACTAAGTCCAAATCGTCGAGCTCAGCACGATGTTTCGTCGAACTCCGGTCGACGATCGTCTAGCTCAACTTTGGCAGATCGTCGAGCTCCATTCGACGATCGCTGAGCTCAAGCCTCTCAATATCGTCGAGCTCTGGTCGACGATCGCTGAGCTCAACTTCTCAATATCGTCGAACTCCATTCGACGATCGCTGAGCTCAGGTCGACGATTTTGACTCTGTACTGGATCTTTATCTCTGAGCTCAGTTCGACGATCTTTGAGCTCAGATCGACGATTTCTTTGCTGCTTGCTTTTTCCAGTTCGCTGAGCTCAGCTCGACGATAGCAGAGCTCAGTTCGACGATTTCAGTTGATCTTCAGAATTCAAATTCAAATCAAGATAGAAGTTATTCTGCATTTAAGTCAGAAGATCTGCCAGCCGTTTTCATTTAATTCTGGAGCAAGTTTCAAGGGATTTTTCAAGGAACAATTCAGTGGACTTTCCTTCAGAATATTTTATGCAATTAAGGCTGTAATTAATTCAGACCAACGGCTATCTTTGACAGAGCAATTTTCCTATTGAGATTCAGGGAATAAAAGAGAGAATGTTTTTTGAATCAACAATACAGTTAAGAGAGATTGACAAGAACAGGACATCTCTCAATATACAGAGACTCTGAAAAATTTTCTGTCAACAATAATTCTGAAGAACACTCATCAAGAAGAGATCAAGCTTTCAAGCATTTTTCAGATCTCTTCAGCTCTCAAGTGTTCAAGGCCAACATCACTTCAAGACTCCAGACAATCAACATTTCAGCTTGCTGAAATCATCCTTTGCTGGAGATCTATCTTTGAAGGCCTATCACCCTCAGCAAAGCTCATCTTCCTGAAGACTTCAAGGACTCAGGGGGAGCTTTGACAACATCACTGAATCCACATAGTCTTCTCAGTTGCTTGAGAAAGAGAAGACTGCCATCACTCTCTCACCCCCATTCTGTAAAGGGTTTTTCAAACTCCCTTCAAAAGTTTGAAGTTGGTTTTTGAGCACCTTGTCAAAAGCTCATTGGTGGCAAGACACCTGATCAAAAAATCTGTTTTGGTTTTTGAGCACCTTATCAAAAGCTCATTGGTGCCCAGGACACCTGATCAACTCATCCTACAGTGGATTCCTACCTAGGGTGGTAGAAGAGTGGATGTACCCAAGTTGGGGAACCACTATATTTCCTTGTGTCTTCTGGTTGTGCATGTTTTTCTTTTGTTTCTGGACTAGATTCTTTTGTGCATAGCTTAGTTTTGTGGTTTATTTTATTTCTGCTTCCCTGCTCACATTCATTACAACAATTGTTGTAAAGCCTTGCAAAAGATTTTCTTTGTGTTTTAAAAAGCACCATATACTCTATTCACCCCCCTCTAGAGTATATCAGATCTAGTTTCCCCTTTCAATTGGTATCAGAGGGAGGTTGGTTAAACATACCATATCTGTTTGGTTGTACAGGCTAACACCTGAACCCCAAAGATCCCAAACTAGATCCTTCTTTTGTTTCCTTTTTTATTAGTGTTAGCTTGCACAAACCATGACCCAGAACAAAGATTATGCTAGCACCAGACCTCCAGTGTGCAATCTATCAAAGTTTGCACTTTGGAAGGCAAGGATTAAACTCTACATGAATTCAATTGACGAAGATATTTTTAATTCTGTTTTGACAGTGTGCCCAAGACCTCCAGAGAGCACAAGCACAAGTGCTGTTCCACCTCCATCAGGAACAGATGCTGACATTAAAAGATGGAAAGTAGCTGATGCCAAGGCAATGAACATTCTAGCTCAGACAATGTCAGATGACATTTTTCAGAAGGTAGCTGAATGTAATTCAGCCAAGGAGATCTGGGACAAGCTCTCAGAAATTGTCTCTGGCTCAGCTGATGAGAGAAAGGACAGAAGATCTCATCTCATCTCCCAATATGAGAACTTCAAGAAGGGAGAAACTGAGTCAGTGGGAGACATGTACAATAGATTGAGTCTAATTGTCAGTGAACTGAGGACATTAGATAAAGAAATCTCACTAATAGAACTCAATGACAAGATCCTAATGTGCTTCCCCAGCACTTGGGATTCAAGAATCTGGCCAATTAAAGATGCCAGAAGCCTAAATGAGATTACCACTGAAGCCTTGTTGGGAAAGCTCAAATCTTATGAGCTACTCATCAAGAACAGAGAAGAAGAACAGAAGGCTGCTTCTCCAGCCACAAGAAAGGAGAAGACTATTGCATTCAAGGCAGCTGAGGATCTGCCTGAAGAAAAGGCCACAAGCAATGATGAACTTCTCAGCCTATTGGCCAAAAGATTCTATAAGATGGCCAGGAAGGACTTCAGAAGAAGATCATACAAGGAGCAAGACAAGCCAAGGTATGACAAGTCCATTGGCAATAACAAAGATATCATCTGCTTTGGTTGCAGGAAACCAGGGCATATAGTTCCTGACTGTCCAGAGAATAAGAACAAGGACAGAAGGGAAAGAAAAGAAAGAAGAAAGGAGAAGGACTCCAAAAGGCATGGAAACAACAAACCTTCCACCAGCAAAAATAAGCACACAAGGAAAGGATTTGTTGCTGAATCCTGGAGTGAGACTGAAGAAGAGTCAGAGATCTCTTCCAGCTCAAGTGATGATGAGGATGATGCAGAGGAAAAGGAGTTTTGCATGATGACAATCAATGCCTCACAGAACAGCTCAGAAGAAGAGGAGTCAGAGTCAGACTCAGAGACTCAACCAGAAGAAGATCGGGTAATCAGCTCTTTTGATTTTACCTCAGAAGATTTTAAGCTTGAATTTAAAGCACTATGTTTAGATCTGCTAAAGTCTGAGAAAGAGATCATCTCTCTCAGAAATCAATTATCTGAACAAAGTGATTTAAAATCAGAAAACCTCAAACTCTCTCAGGAGTTGGAGAACTATAGGGAACAGATAGCTTCACTGAAGAGTGAGCTCTTTGAGGCCAAGAAGCTTGAAGAATCTCTCAATGGGAGAAGCATCAAGCTGATGGACATCACAAGCACAGTGAACTCAAGATTCAACAATACACTGGGCTTGGGTGCCTCATCCAGCCAACCTATTGTTCTAACAACCCCTATCAAGTTCATTTCTGACAAGGGAAAGGGAGTTGTAGAGGTTGCCAGGAAGAATTCTGATCTGCCTCAGAAAACTAAAGTCCAGCACAAATCGTCGAACGGAGATCGACGATCGCCGAATGAAGCTCGACGATCGCCGAACGCAGCTCGACGATCTCAGGAAATATCGTCGAACGCAGGTCGACGATCTCAGCCAAGATCGTCGAACGCTGCTCGACGATCCCATATACCTGACCTCAGCCATAGTCGACCGTCGAACGGAGCTCGACGATCTGACCCAAGATCGTCGAACTCAGCTCCAAGATCGTCGAACAGAGGTCAGAGCAGTGGAAAAATTTTCAAGGGCAAGTCAAAATTGAATCCTGAGGGTTCTTCATCCCAAACATTTAACCCTTATACTGAATGGATTTTACCTCCAAGGAGATATCATCCTGAAGGATATAAGAGTCAGCCAGAGATATCTTTTATTTCTGAGTTTAAAGGTTATCAACCTAGGCCCAAGGTAAACTGGGTCAAAAACAAGTGAATTGCTCTATGTGCAGATGAAGACCTATCCAACATCTAACCAGCAATGGTATTTGGATAGTGGGTGCTCCAAGCACATGACAGGGAACAAGGACAACCTCAATTCCTTTAGAGCCAAGCTTGGACCCAAAGTTATCTTTGGTGATTCCAACTTTGGACAAACTAAAGGATATGGAGCAGTCCAGATTGGTTCTGTAACCTTCAAGAAGGTAGCATATGTGGAAGGACTGAAGCACAACCTAATCAGCATCAGTCAGCTGTGTGATGAAGGCTACCAAGTGAACTTCAGCAAAACTTCATGCAAAATCAAATCAGAGGACAACACAACTGTGTTAACAGGTAAAAGGAAAGGTAACATCTACTTAGTAGATTTTCTTTCAACTACTGTAGACATCTGCTTATTCAATTCAGTTTATAGACCAAATGTTTTATGGCATAAGAGATTAGGACACCTAAACCTTAGAACTATTGCTAGGCTATCCAAGGACAACCTTGTTAGAGGACTACCTTCTGGCCCCTACAAGAAGGAAGGACTTTGCAAGGCTTGTCAATTAGGCAAGCAAACTAAAAACAGCTTTAAGTCACTTAATAAGAGTGATTCACCTAGGATATTGTATCTGTTACACATGGATCTATTTGGACCCATCACAGTACAAAGCCTAGGAGGGAAATCCTACACTTTAGTGATTGTAGATGACTTCTCCAGATTCACTTGGGTGTTCTTTCTAAGGAAGAAGTCTGATAACTTTAAGTGTCTGACAGAGTTTCTCAAATGTATAAAGATTGAGTTCAATACTCACATTGCCCTGATCAGAAGTGATCATGGGACAGAGTTTGATTCTCTTCTTATGCAAGAGTTCTGTCAGAGTGAAGGGATCAGGCACACTTTCTCAGCTCCTAGAACTCCTCAACAAAATGGGGTAGCTGAAAGGAAAAATAGAACCCTTATTGAATCTGCCACCACATTATTGAATCATAGCTCAATACATGACACCTGGCACGCCACAACAAAATGGTGTAGCCAAAAGTAGAAATCATACTTTGATGGATATGGTAAGTAGCATGACAAGTGTCTCATCTCTCCCTCTTCACATGTGGAGTGAAGCCTTGAAAACGACCGTGTACGTCTTAAACAGGGTTCCATCCAAGTCGGTTCCGAAAATACCTTTTGAGTTATGGAATGAATGGAAGCCCAGTTTGAATCATGTGCACATATGGGGCTGTCAAGTGGAGGTTAGAGTGTATAATCCACATAAAAAGAAATTAGACACAAGGACAATCGGTGATTTTTTCATTGGTTATGCAAAAAAATCCAAGGGTTATAGAATTTGTTGTCCCTCTCACACGCTTAAAGTTGTAGAAGCAAGGAATGCCAAATTTCTTGAGGAATTTAACACTGATGAGAGCCGTACTCATAAAGTTGTAATAGAAGAGGTGTAGGAGACTGCACCTTCAGGTAGTGGTGTTGAACCTGGTGGGCTCATACCTATTGTGGCTCAACACCTACTATTCAGATCCCAACTTATGAAGATATGATCAATGATCCTCCTATCCAAAGCTCTCATGAAGATGTGGCTCGTGAATCAGTCATTCAGGAACCACCACCAGTAGAGACTACACCATAATCACTAGATCAATCAGATCTACGGAGATCTTCAAGAATCAAAAGGTCGGCTATTCCAGCTGCTTATGTTGTATATTTGCAAGAGACCGACTACATGTCTGGACTCAATCAAGAACCCATCACCTTTTCAGAGGTCGTAAGTCATATAGATTATGAAAATGGTATGAAGCTATGAAAGATGAATTAAACTCAATGACAAACAATCAAGTATGAGTTCTAGTATAATTACCATAAGGTTTTCGGGTTGTAGCTTCCAAATGGGTCTACAAGACAAAAGTTGATACCTCTGGAAAAATCGAACGATATAAGACAAGACTTGTTGTCAAATGTTTTTTTCAAAAAGAGGGCATAGATTATCATGACATCTTCTCTCCGATATCTAAGAAGGACTCACTGAGGATTATCATGACCCTCGTAACCCATTTTGACCTGGAGCTACATCAGATGGATGTCAAAACAGTATTCTTAAATGAGGAACTTGAAGAGGAAGTATACATGAGTTAACTTGAAGGTTTCGTTTCAGAGAACGACCCTAACCTTGCATGCAAACTAAAGAAATCAATATATGGGCTTAAACAAGCCTCACGACAATGGTATATAAGGTTCCACAACGTTATTACCTCATTTGGATTCGAGGAAAATATTGTGGATCAATGCATATACATTAAGGTCAATGGGAGCAGATTCATGTTTTTAGTCATATATATTGATGACATTTTGCTAGCAAGTAACAATTTGAGAATGATATGGAAGACTAAACATTTTCTCTCTCTGAATTTTGATATGAAAGATTTAGGGCAGGCTTCCTATGTTATAGGAATTGAGATACATAGAGATGGATCTAGAAAGATCTTTGGGTTATCCTAGAAGGCCTATATCAACAAAATTCTGAAAAAGTTCAATATGAGAAATTGTTCTAGCTCAATAGCTCCTATTGTGAAGGGTGACAAATTCAGCTTGTCACAATGTCCCAAACTCTCTGGAATTGGAATCCATGAAAAACATTCCATATGTGTCTATGGCTGGCAGTTTGGTCTATTTAGAGGTTTGCAATAGACCTGACATTGCTTTCGTCGTGGGGATGTTGTGAAGATATCAAAGTAATCCTGGGATAGAGCACTGGACAACTGCCAAGAAAGTTATGTGATATCTCAAGGGGACAAAAGATTACATGCTTACATATAGAGAGTCCGACCATCTGGACCTGGTCGGATACATAGATGCAGACTTTGTGTAACAGCCCAATTTCTCAGCAGGCCAATTTTTGGGTGACACGGCCTGAGACACCGGCGTGTCCCAGGGCGGGTCCTGCGTGTGTCGAGTGTCAAGAGGATCAGTCGACGTTTTTCGCTCGACGATGTGTCGAGAGGAGGCATACGACCAAGGACACGGGCGTGTTCAAGGCCGTGTTGTGTGCTCGAATTTTGCTCGACGATCGTCGAGTGTCGATATATGGTCGTCGAGTGTCGAGAAGTTGGTGAACACGGCCTGTGACATGGGCATGTCACAGGGCGTGTCCCTTCGGCTCGACGATCTCAGCCCGACGAATTTTGCGCTAGGGCGTGTCTTAGTGCCGTGTATGGGCACACGGCCTGGGACACGGGCGTGTCACAGGCCGTGCGAGTCTCGGGCGATTTTGGGATTATTTTCGCCGATGCACACGGCCACCGACACGGGCGTGTCTTAAGGCGTGTTGGGTGACACGGCCCATGACACGGGCGTGTCCCATGGGCGTGTCACTGGTTTGGATAGGTCGGTTTGTAACAGCCCAAAGTTCTGAAACAGGAAAATTTGGGTGACACGGCCTGGGACACGGGCGTGTCCCAGGGCGTGTCAGGTGACACGGCCTGCGACACGGGCGTGTCGCAGGGCGTGTCGAGGTTGTGTCGACGATTGGGCTTTGTCTCGACGATTTTTGCTCTCGACGATCCGTCGAGAGGAGGCACACGGCCCAGGACACGGGCGTGTCCAAGGCCGTGTCGCATTCTCGACGATTTTTCTCGACGATCGTCGAGTGTCGAGATGTGAGGGTCGAGTGTTGAACACGGCCTGTGACACGGGCATGTCACAGGGCGTGTCAAATCAGGCGACGAACTCAGCCCGCCGAAGATTTCGACAGGGCGTGTCTTTGTGCCGTGTCTGGGCACACGGCCTGGGACACGGGCGTGTCACAGGCCGTGTGAAGTCTCGGGATGATTTGGGATTTTTTTTTCCCCAGGTACACGGCCACAGACACGGGCGTGTCTGAAGGCGTGTTGGTGACACGGCCCATGACACGGGCGTGTCACTGGTTTGGATAAGTCGGTTGACCACCGCTTGAGGCACACGGCCTGGCACATGGCCGTGTTCGAGCCCGTGTCGGGTCAAAATTTGTGTTTTTGGCAGAATCGTGGCCGTCCATTCCTTCAGTCTGGATCCAAGGGCTGAAAGCTCCTTTCTCTTTTCTTCAAGGCCGAAAACTGAGAAGTGTTGCTCACTTTAATTTGGCCTTCATCTTTCTTCAAGAGAGAGAAAGGAGGAGGAAGAAGGAAAGGGGGCTGCTGCTGGTGGTGCTGCGGTTTACCGACGAGAGATCCGAAGCCAGCGTTGCGGAGGAAACGCTCTTGCGAGTCTTGCAAGCTAGCTTGGAGGCCATGTCACCGAAGCGATCGTCAAGGGTAACGACTTTTCTTCCTAGTCATGTGAAGGCTTCCTTTTTGGCATATCTTGTGATTTCCCCCACCAAGAGGTGGCTGATTTTGGGAATCTTTGGGTGGATGCTTGAAATCCCCTTTGTGTTGCATATAGATCCGGAAATGGAGTACGAAATAGGCATGCTGTGTGAAGCCCATCTGGACAGGTTGGTCTGGATTGGTGATGTTGCATACGAACCGGAGAAGACTCTGTGATAAACGTGTAGTGTAAGGAGTCTACGGGTTATGCCTGCGAAAAGGAGTAGCAGGAAGTACTGGGGTGGTAGCCCAGGAAACTAGCCTTGTGATGGTTTTGGGTCCAACCTGTGAATGAGGCACAGGAAGTACTGGTGGGACCAGGAAAGGCCCTTTTTGTGATGCTTGATGTCATAGGGTGTCCACCTGTGAAGCGAGTCACAGGAAGTACTGGTGTGCCCAGGAAAGACCCCTGACATTTGTGCTTGTGCGGTGTCCACCTGTGGAGAGAGTCACAGGAAGTACTGGTGCGCCCAGGAAAGACCCGCTGTTGCTGTGAGGAAATGGGTATAGATAAATACCCAGGCTTGAATGCCAGAACAGGATTGGTGAGACCGACCCGCGCCTTTGCTATAGCCATGAGTACGCTGCACGCGGAAAAGGCAAGGCGATTTGAGCAACGGGGGGGGGGGGGGGGGGTGGGGTGGAGGATCCGACCTGCGCTATGTCCGTCTGACGTGAGACCAAAAAGTGCGGTCTGTTGGAGCGCATAGCAAGAGTCTTCTGCCTGCGCGCCATGACACAACGAGGGGCTACGGGCCATCCCGGTGTCCGAGGACTAACTCCGGCTGCACGCCATGGAGTAAATGCTCAAGAGATTTACCGTTGGGTGATAACCCTGATACGGTGGTGGGCAAGAGGTTGCCAGAACACCAAGAATGTGCCCTGAGTGCACGGACCGTTGAGCCGGGTGGCGGACGGTTGTGATGGCTTATGTGCGTGAAAGCACCTTTTGATGATATAGCTTGCCATACTTGTGATATGATATGCCTGCAGGGAAAAATACCGCTGCCCCGAGAGAAGGAGTAGGGTCGTTATAATTTGGTCAGCTGAATGCTGACCGTTGCTTTTGTTTGCCACCGGTGGGTGGATTGTCCCTTGCACAGGTGCTGGAGAGCCGAGCGGGACGCATAGAGGTTGATGCTCCTGCTGGTGTTGCTGCTGTTGCTGCTAGCTGCTAGCCCTTGAAGGCTATTGTGTTCTTTTGAGTGTTTTCTTTTATTGTGGCCGGCCTGCGCGCCAATCTGTTTTAGGCCACTGTTTGAAAGCCATGTAGGTCATAAGGCCAACTCTTTGTACATGTTGTAAGACATTCCTATATATATAAAATGTGGAGTTTTTATGTTTGGACATTCATGAGGAGTTCAAGTAGTTTAGGCTTCCGCTAGAATGCTTGTGATAGGTGCGATGCGCTACTCTGGTATCATCCTGTACCTTTACCGACTATTTTGTGGTATATCCTGTGGGGCCCCGGCCGGACCTTCTAGTATATATCATATGAACGGATGGGGTTGTTACATTTTTGGTATCGGTTGTCTTGGTCTTTCCCTCTCGAAGTCGTGGCCGACTTCTTTTATGGGGTGGCGAGCACGTGTTTGTGCACACCAAAGTCTACGATTGAACTCCTAAATGTCCATGATAGGAATGCAACTTGCTGTGTTTGAGGAACCTGCGTGTTCCTATTTTGTGTTGTTTGCTTGGGTACGACCGCTAATGTGTGGGTCTTGTCCACCTTTAGGTGACACGGAGTGGAGCTGGGCCGTCTGAGCCCCAGCGTTCTGATGAAAGTACGGCACCAGCCGCGGTGCCTACACCTCCACCGTCTGCAGAACATGTGCGTTTAGTTGCGGAGGCCTTATTTACCATGATCCAAGGTCAGTCACTTAAGCAGGAACAAGCGGCTGTAAGGCCAGAACAGGTGGTGGCAAGGCCTGAACCTGTTATGGATGTGGTTCCTCGAGCGGCTGAGAAGCAGCTAACACGGTTTATGAGTTTCCATCCGCCTACGTTTTCGGGAGCGGGAACCCCGACGCAGGCTGAGAATTGGTTATCGCGCGTCAAGCGAGTGATGACGGCGATAGGAACGGCGGAGCACCAGAAGGTTACCTTAGCCACCTTCTTGCTTGAAGGAGAAGCGCGTTTATGGTGGGATGAGATGGAGTTGCATCATTTGGCGGGTCGTCCGTTAACCCAAGTGTCGATGGAAGAATTCTCCCGGCTCTTCCTTGCGAAGCACCTTCCTGTGGCTCAACGGATAGCCATGGAAAATGAATTCCAACGGTTGACTCAAGGTGAGGGCAGTGTTGACGCGTACCTGCATGAGTTTACTCGCTTGGGGCGGTATGCAGGTTCGATTTTTGCTGATGAGCAGAGGAAGACTAATCGGTTCTATGAAGGGCTGAGGGACGAGCTGAGGTTCCTTGTGTCCAGTTCTGTGAACCAAGGTTTCCAAGCATTGGTTGACACCGCGACGGCGTTGGAAAAGGACATGAAGAGGGTGCAAGGGAAGAGAGCTTTGGTTGTGTCGCAACAAGAGTGGAAGACGCCCCGATCGGGAAAATCGTTTTATAAGAAGAGATGGGGTAAGAAGTCCAAGCCTAGTGGACAAGCTCCTTCATCAGTTGCAACGGGAGCAACATCAGGGGCAACCTCCAAGCCAGACACTCGTACCTGCTTCAATTGTGGTAGAATGGGGCATATTGCGCGAGATTGTCGGATGCCGTCGAAGAGTGAAAAGAAGGCGGGGGCATCCTATGCGGAAAAAGGAAAGGCGGTGGTGGATTCCTCTGCCTCGCAGGCGCAACCCCGAGTCTACAATCTTGGCCTGCAAGAGGCCATCAAGCAGAGTGACGTGGTCACAGGTATAAGTTTAGTTTTGCATATGCTAATGTTTGTATGCTTAGCTTAGTACCCCTATGTTTGTGGTTTGTGTGTGTGACATGTTTGTCATAGGCTTTGTGATGATTCAGGACACGCTAGCGCGAGCACTGTTTGATACAGGGGCATCGCATTCTTTTCTGTCTGGTGAGTTTCTTACGCGGCTTGGGATACCCAGTCGTGCAAAGACAGACAGCGTCAGAGTAGTGTTGCCGAATGGTTGTTGGATGCTTGCGGATCAAGCTTGCGATGTGGCGGTTCAGTTAGGAAGTCGAGATTTTTGTTTAACCGCATTTGTTTTGCCAATATCGGAATTCGATGTGATTTTTGGGATGGATTGGCTTACGGAGCAGCATGCTATGATTGATTGTCAGTCCAAAGAAATCACGTTGGGCCAGAATACCGAACAGGAGACCAAGTTCGCGGGTATGCGAGGAGTAGGCGGGATGTTGATGTCTGCACTCCAGGTAGTCAAAGCTGTTCGGAAGGGTGCGGAGTGTTACTTTGCACTAATTCAGGCTGTTGAGCCTAAGGCCACTTTGTGCGAGATTCCGATTGTGGCAGAATTTACAGATGTGTTTCCCACGGATCTCCCTGGGCTACCACCCCAGCGGGAGATTGACTTCACAATTGAGTTGGTGCCAGGTGCGAAACCCGTGGCCCGCTCGCCATATCGCGTCGCGCCTAAAGAGATGGCTGAGTTGAAGGTTCAACTACAAGAAATGCTAGAGCAAGGTTATATCCGCCCAAGTATGTCACCTTGGAGCGCGCCTGTGCTTTTTGTAAAGAAGAAAGATGGTGGGTTACGGTTGTGTATAGATTACCGGGAATTGAATAAGCTGACCGAGAAGAATAAGTATCCAATACCTCGGATTGATGAATTATTTGATCAGCTGGTGGGATCTACCGTCTATTCGAAGTTGGACCTGAAGTCTGGTTATTACCAGTTAAGAATTCGGGAAGGTGACATTCCCAAAACAGCATTTGGAACGCGTTATGGGCACTATGAGTTCACAGTCATGCCCTTTGGATTGTGTAATGCGCCTTCGGTGTTTATGGATTTGATGCACCGTATTTTCCTTGAGTACCTGGATCTATTTGTGATCGTGTTCATTGATGACATCCTGGTGTACTCGAAGTCTAAAGCTAAGCATGAGATTCACTTGCGGTTGGTGTTGAACACGTTGAGGCAAAATCAGCTCTATGCCAAGTTCTCGAAGTGCGAGTTTTGGCTATCGTCAGTGGCATTTTTGGGCCATGTGGTGAGTGGAGCGGGCATTGCAGTGGATCCAGCGAAAATAAAAGTCATACAAGAATGGCCAATATTGTCTTCCGTGGCCGAGGTCAGAAGTTTCCTTGGACTTGCGGGCTACTATAGAAGATTTGTGGAGAACTTCTCGCGGATCGCTTTGCCGCTAACCACACTGACGCGAAAGGATCAGAAGTTCGTTTGGACGCCAGAGTGTGCACGAGCTTTTGAAGAGCTGAAAGTTCGGTTGACCACGGCGCCGGTGTTGTCTTCGCCATGTGGAACCGATGGATTTGTGATTTATAGTGATGCCTCAGGAAGCGGTTTAGGCTGCGTTCTTCTGCAGAGCGGAAAAGTGATTGCTTATGGCTCACGCCAATTGAAGGTGCACGAGCGAAATTATCCCGTCCATGATTTGGAACTAGCGGCGGTGATTTTTGCACTCAAGCTGTGACGACACTACCTTTATGGCGTGAAGGTGGAGATCTATACCGATCATAAGAGCCTAAAGTATCTGTTGGAGCAGAAAGATTTGAACATGCGACAACGAAGGTGGTTGGAGTTCCTTGGGGATTACACTTTCAAGATTCATTATACACCCGAGAAGGGAAATGTTGTCGTGGATGCCTTGAGTCGGCGAGTTCCGGCTAGAGCAAATTGGTTACAAAGGCATGATGAACGTCTTATCCAGGAGTTGGAAGCATTGGAGATCTATTGTGTTGACAAGAGTTCCACTACCACTGCATGTTTGAACTGGACCGAGGTGCAATGTGACCTTGCGGACCGAGTTCGACGGGCAACGGAGTTGGATGAAGATCTCTTGCGCTATGTGAATGAAGGGCCAGAAGGCAAATTCACCTGGAATGACGGTCTTTTGCGAAAAGAGGACCGGTTGTGCGTCCCGAATGTGGGGAAACTGAGGGAAGAACTGATGTATGAAGCACATTATACGAAGTATTCCATTCACCCCGGGAGCACAAAGATGTTCAACGATATGAAGAAGCTTTTCTGGTGGCCAGGGCTTAAGAAAGATGTTGCCCTGTATGTAGCCAAATGTCAAACATGTGCGATGGTGAAGGCGGAATGCCAAAAGCCGGGCGGTTATTTGAAGTCACTGCCGATCCCAGTGTGAAAATTTGATGATATTTCCATGGATTTTGTGCATGGATTGCCAAGATCGCAGCGAGGAAATGATTCCATTTGGGTGATAGTTGACCGGCTAACAAAAGTAGCACATTTTCTCCCGAACAGGCGGGATGATTCGGTTGAAAGTTTGGCAAAATTATATGTTGACCAGATTGTGCGTCTTCACGGTGTTCCTCGGAGCATCGTAAGTGATCGAGATGGGCGATTTACGTCAAATGATTGGAGGCTAGTTCACTGACTGTTGGGCACGAAGTTGACTTTCAGTACGGCCTTTCATCCCCAAACGGATGGCCAGACTGAACGTACCAACAGAACAATGGAGGACATGCTCCGAATATGCGCCCTTGACTTCGGAAAGAGATGGGAAGATCATCTCTATATGGTCGAGTTTGCATATAATAATAGCTACCAGGCAAGCATTGGGATGACACCATATGAAGCCCTATATGGAAGGAAGTGTCGTACTCCCTTGGCTTGGGTAGAAGCGGGTGAAGCTCGGGTTGTTAAACCAAATAAGGTTGATGAAGCAAACTCAACCATTCAGACTATTCGAGAGAGATTGCTTATTGCTCAAGATCGACAAGCGAAGTACTACAACGCCAAGCACCGGAATGTTGAATTTGCGGTTGGCGATTGAGTCTTCTTGAAGATCAAGCCATTCAAAGGTGTCTCCAGGATTCGACGATTGAAAAAGTTGAGTCCAAGATATTTGGGTCCTTTCGAAGTGGTTGAGCGAATTGGCGAAGCGGCTTATCGGCTAGCTCTGTCGGCGGACTTGAGTGGGTTACATGATGTCTTTCACATCTCGGTGCTTCGGAAGGCCGTGAAAGATCCAGCTCAAGTGATCGCGGATGATCGTGTGCCGGTAGAGTATGGGCTAACAACGAGAGTTAGACCCATGCAGATCGAAGATCGAGCCGAGAAACAGTTGCGGAACAAGACGGTCGGTATGGTGAAAGTCCGATGGGACAACTGCGGCCGTGAAGAGCTGACATGGGAGCGCGAGCAAACCATGCGAGCAGAGTTCCCTGAGCTGTTTGTGTAATTTGTAGCAAGAATGTTGTAACATACATAATTAGATGTGTTGTCACATTTTTCTTGCTGTTTCTGTTACTTTCCTGTCTTTAAATTTCGAGGACGAAATTTCTTGTAGGAGGGGAGGATTGTAACAGCCCAAAGTTCTGAAACAGGAAAATTTGGGTGACACGGCCTGGGACACGGGCGTGTCCCAGGGCGTGTCAGGTGACACGGCCTGCGACCGTGTCGCGGGCGTGTCGCAGGGCGTGTCGAGGTTGTGTCGACGATTGGGCTTTGTCTCGACGATTTTTGCTCTCGACGATCCGTCGAGAGGAGGCACACGGCCCAGGACACGGGTGTGTCCAAGGCCGTGTCGCATTCTCGACGATTTTTCTCGACGATCGTCGAGTGTCGAGATGTGAGGGTCGAGTGTTGAACACGGCCTGTGACAGCCTGTGACACGGGCGTGTCACAGGGCGTGTCAAATCAGGCGACGAACTCAGCCCGCCGAAGATTTCGACAGGGCGTGTCTTTGTGCCGTGTCTGGGCACACGGCCTGGGACACGGGCGTGTCACAGGCCGTGTGAAGTCTCGGGATGATTTGAGATTTTTTTTCCCCAGGTACACGGCCACAGACACGGGCGTGTCTGAAGGCGTGTTGGTGACACGGCCCATGACACGGGCGTGTCCCGTGGGCGTGTCACTGGTTTGGATAAGTCGGTTGACCACCGCTTGAGGCACACGGCCTGCCACACGGCCGTGTTCGAGGCCGTGTCAGGTCAAAATTTGTGTTTTTGGCAGAATCGTGGCCGTCCATTCCTTCAGTCTGGATCCAAGGGCTGAAAGCTCCTTTCTCTTTTCTTCAAGGCCGAAAACTGAGAAGTGTTGCTCACTTTAATTTGGCCTTCATCTTTCTTCAAGAGAGAGAAAGAGAGAGAGAAAGGAGGAGGAAGAAGGAAAGGGGGCTGCTGCTGGTGGTGCTGCGGTTTACCGACGAGAGATCCGAAGCCAGCGTTGCGGAGGAAACGCTCTTGCGAGTCTTGCAAGCTAGCTTGGAGGCCATGGCACCGAAGCGATCGTCAATGGTAACGACTTTTCTTCCTAGCCATGTGAAGGCTTCATTTTTGGCATATCTTGTGATTTCCCCCACCAAGAGGTGGCTGATTTTGGGAATCTTTGGGTGGATGCTTGAAATCCCCTTTGTGTTGCATATAGATCCGGAAATGGAGTACGGAATAGGCATGCTGTGTGAAGCCCATCTGGACAGGTTGGTCTGGATTGGTGATGTTGCATACGAACCGGAGAAGACTCCGTGATAAACGTGTAGTGTAAGGAGTCTACGGGTTATGCCTGCGAAAAGGAGTAGCAGGAAGTACTGGGGTGGTAGCCCAGGAAACTAGCCTTGTGATGGTTTTGGGTCCAACCTGTGAATGAGGCACAGGAAGTACTGGTGGGACCAGGAAAGGCCCTTTTGTGATGCTTGATGTCATAGGGTGTCCACCTGTGAAGCGAGTCACAGGAAGTACTGGTGTGCCCAGGAAAGACCCCTGACATTTGTGCTTGTGCGGTGTCCACCTGTGGAGAGAGTCACAGGAAGTACTAGTGCGCCCAGGAAAGACCCGCTGTTGCTGTGAGGAAATGGGTATAGATAAATACCCAGGCTTGAATGCCAGAACAAGATTGGTGAGACCGACCCGCGCCTTTGCTATAACCATGAGTACGCTGCACGCGGAAAAGGCAAGGCGATTTGAGCAACGGGGGGGGGGGGGGGGGTGGGGTGGAGGATCCGACCTGCGCTATGTCCGTCTGACGTGAGACCAAAAAGTGCGGTCTGTTGGAGCGCATAGCAAGAGTCTTCGGCCTGCGCGCCATGACACAACGGGGGGCTACGGGCCATCCCGGTGTCCGAGGACTAACTCCGGCTGCACGCCATGGAGTAAATGCTCAAGAGATTTACCGTTGGGTGATAACCCTGATACGGTGGTGGGCAAGAGGTTGCCAGAACACCAAGAATGTGCCCTGAGTGCACGGACCGTTGGGCCGGGTGGCGGACGGTTGTGATGGCTTGTGTGCGTGAAAGCACCTTTTGATGATATAGCTTGCCATACTTGTGATATGATATGCCTGCAGGGAAAAATACCGCTGCCCCGAGAGAAGGGGTAGGGTTGTTATAATTTGGTCAGCTGAATGCTGACCGTTGCTTTTGTTTGCCACCGGTGGGTGGATTGTCCCTTGCACAGGTACTGGAGAGCCGAGCGGGACGCATAGAGGTTGATGCTCCTGCTGGTGTTGTTGCTGCTGCTGCTAGCTGCTAGCCCTCGAAGGCTATTGTGTTCTTTTGAGTGTTTTCTTTTATTGTGGCCGGCCTGTGCGTCAATCTGTTTTAGGCCACTGTTTGAAAGCCATGTAGGCAATAAGGCCAACTCTTTGTACATGTTGTAAGACATTCCTATATATATAAAATGTGGAGTTTTTATGTTTGGACATTCATGAGGAGTTCAAGTAGTTTAGGCTTCCGCTAGAATGCTTGTGATAGGTGCGATGCGCTACTCTGGTATCATCCTGTACCTTCACCGACTATTTTGTGGTATATCCTGTGGGGCCCCGGCCGGACCTTCTAGTATATATCATATGAACGGATGAGGTTGTTATACGGTTGACCACCGCTTGAGGCACACGGCCTGGGATACGGGCGTGTCACAGGCCGTGTCAGGCAAAAATCAGCTTTTCTGGCAAAATTGTGGCCGTCCATTCCTTCAACCTAGATCCAAGGGCTGAGCTTCTTTCCTGTTTTCCTAAAGGCCAAAAACTGAGAACATAATCTCATTTCTCATATTTGGCTATGTTGCCCTTTATGTATCCAAATGCCAAACATGTGCGAAGGTGAAGGCGGAATGCCAAAAGCCGGACGGTTATTTGAAGTCGTTGCCGATCCCAGAGTGGAAATTTGATGATATTTCCATGGATTTTGTGCACGGGTTGCCAAGATCGCAGCGAGGAAATGATTCCATTTGAGTGATTGTTGACCGGCTCACGAAAGTGGCACATTTTCTCCCGAACAGGTGGGATGATTCAGTTGAAAGTTTGGCAAAGTTATATGTTGACCAGATTGTGCGACTTCTTGGTGTTCCTCGAAGCATCGTAAGTGATCGAGATGGGCGATTCACGTCAAATGATTGGAGGCTAGTTCACCGACTGTTGGGCACGAAGTTGACTTTCAGTACGACCTTTCATCCCCAAACAGATGGCCAAACTGAGCGGACCAACAGAACGATGGAGGACATGCTCCGCATGTGCGCCCGTGACTTCGGAAAGAGATGGGAAGATCATCTCTATATGGTAGAGTTTGCATATAATAACAGCTACCAGGCGAGCATTGGGATGACACCATATGAAGCACTATATGGAAGGAAGTGTCGTACTCCCTTGGCTTGGGTAGAAGCGGGCGAAGCTCGAGTTTTTAACCCAAATGAGGTTGATGAAGCAAACTCAACCATACAGACAATTCGAGAGATATTGCTTATTGCTCAAGATCGACAAGCTAAGTACTACAACGCCAAGCACCAGAATGTGGAATTTGCGGTTGGCGATTGAGTCTGCTTGAAGATCAAACCATTCAAAGGTGTCTCCAGGATTCGACGCTTGAAAAAGTTGAGTCCAAGATATTTGGGTCCTTTTGAAGTGGTTGAGCGAGTCGGAGAAACGACCTATCAGCTAGCTCTATCGGCAGACTTGGGAGGATTATATGATGTATTTCACATCTCGGTACTTCGGAAGGCCGTTAAAGATCCAGCCCAAGTGATTGCGGATGATCGTGTGCCGGTGGAGTATGGGCTAACAACGAGGGTTAGACCCATTCACATCGAGGATAGAGCCGAGAAACAGTTGCGGAACAAGATGGTTGGCATGGTGAAAGTCCGGTGGGACAACTGCGGCCGTGAAGAACTGACATGGGAGCGAGAGCAAACCATGCGAGAAGAGTTCCCCGAGCTGTTTTTGTAATCTGTGGAGATTATTATGTTGTAACATAAAAATTTGACTGTTATAACATTTTGGTTGCTGGTTACTTGTTGCCTTCCTGTGTCTGAATTTCGAGGACGAAATTTCTTGTAGGAGGGGAGGATTGTACATCACAATTTCTCAGCAGGCCAATTTTTGGGTGACACGGCCTAGGACACGTGCATGTCCCAGGGCGTGTCCTGCGTGTGTCGAGTGTCGAGAGGATCAGTCGACATTTTTCGCTCGACGATGTGTCGAGAGGAGGCACACGGCCAAGGACACGGGCGTGTCCAAGGCCGTGTCGTGTGCTCGACGAATTTTGCTCGACGATCGTCGAGTGTCGAGATGTGGTCGTCGAGTGTCGAGAAGTTGGTGAACACGGCCTGTGACACGGGCGTGTCACAGGTCGCGTCCCTTCGACTCGACGATCTCAGCCCGACGAATTTTGCACCAGAGCGTGTCTTAGTGCCGTGTATGGGCACACGGCCTGGGACACGGGCGTGTCACAGGCCGTGCGAGTCTCGGGCGATTTTGGGATTATTTTCGCCGATGCACACGGCCACCGACACGGGCGTGTCTTAAGGCGTGTTGGGTGACATGGCCCATGACACGGGCGTGTCCCATGGGCGTGTCACTGGTTTGGATAGGTAGGTTGACCACCGCTTGAGGCACACGGCCTGGGACACGGGCGTGTCACAAGCCGTGTCAGGCAAAAGTCAGCTTTTCTAGCAAAATTGTGGCCGTCCATTCCTTCAGCCTGGATCCAAGGGCTGAGCTTCTTTCCTGTTTTCCTAAAGGCCGAAAACTGAGAACATAATCCCATTTCTCATATTTGGCTTCTCTTTCTTCATTACTAGTAAGAGAAAGGGAGAGGAAGAAGGAGGAGGAGGAAAGAGGGCTGATCACCGGTGGTGCTGCGGTTTACCGACAAGAGATCCGAAGCCGGCGTTGCGGAGGAAAAGCTCTTGTGATTCGTTCAAGCTAGCTTGGAGCTTATGACACCAAAGAGGGCTTCAAGGGTAACGACTTTTCTTCCTAGCCATGTGAAGGCTTCCTTTTGGCATATGTTTGTGATTCCCCCACCAAGAGGTGGCTGCTTTTGGGAATCTTTGGGTGGATGCATGAAATCCCCTTTGTTGGCATATAGATCCGGAATTGAAGTACGAAATAGGCATGCTGTGTGAAGACCATCTAGACAGGTTGGTCTGGATTGGTGATGTTGCATACGAACCGGAGAAGACTCCGTGATAAACGCGTGGTTTATGAGTCGACGGGTTGGACCTGTGAACAAAAGTACTGGAGTGGTAGTCCAGGAAAATATCCGTGTTATGTTTTTGGGTCATACCTGTGGATGAGACACAGGAAGTACTGGTATGCCCAGGAAAGACACCTGACATTTGTAATATTGCGGTGTCCACCTGTGAAGAGAGTAACAGGAAGTACTGGGGTGCCCAGGAAAGACCCGCTGAGATTGTGACATGAATGGGTGTAGAGAAATACTCAGGCTTGAATGCTAAGAACAGGATTGGTGAGACCGACCCGCGCCTTTATATAGCCATGAGTACGCTGTACTCGGAGAAGGCAAGGCGATTTGAGCAACGGGGGGTGGAGGATCCGACCTGCGTTATGTCCGTCCGACGTGAGACCAAAAAGTGCGATCTGTTGGAGCGCATAACAAGAGTCTTAGGCCTGCGCGCTGTGAGACCATGGGGGGCTAAGGGCCAATCCCGGTTCACTAAGACTATAAAACTCCGACTGCACGCCATGGAGTAAATGCTCAAGTAAGTTACCGTTGGGTGATGACCCTGATACGGTGGTGGGCATGTGATTTGCCAAAAAACCAAGAATGTGCCCTGAGTGCACGGACCGTTGGGCCGGGTGGCGAACGGTTGTGATGGCATGTGTGCGTGAAAGCACAATTTTCTGAGATATATTGTCATGCTTGTGATATGATATGCCTGCAGGGAAGATTACCGCTGCCCCAAGAAAAGGGGTAGAGTCGTTATAATTTGGTCAGCTGAACGCTGACCGTTGCTTTTGTTTGCCACCGCTGGGTGGATTGTCCCTGTACAGGTGCTGGAGAGCCAAGCGGGACGCATAAAGGCTGATGTTCCTGCTGCTGTTGCTGCTACTGATGCTAGCCCTCGAAGGCTATATGTGTTGTTTGTTGTGTGTTTTTTTTTATTGTGGCCGGCCTGCGCGCCAATAGTTGAAGTCACTGTGCGAAAGCCTTGTAAGGCCATAAGGCCAGCTTGTACTATTGTAAGACATTCCTATGTGCTATAAAACATGGTGTTTTATTTGTGGGACATTCAAGGGAGGAGTTCAAGTTGTAGTATAGGCTTCCGCTAGAATGATTTGTGATAGGTGCGATGCGCTACTCTGGTATCATCCCGTACCTTCACCGTCTGTTTTGTGATATATACTTTGGGGCCCCGACCGGACCTTCTAGAATATACCATATGAACGGATGAGGTTGTTACATTTTGCAGGCTACCAAGATTCGAGGAAATGCACTTATGGCTACATTTTTATGTTGACTGGTGGTGTAGTGGCTTGAAAGAGTACGAAGCAAACTCTTATTGCATCATCGACTATGGAGGAAGAATTTATTACATGCTTTGAAGCAACCAAAGAAGCGTTATGACTGAAATTTTTTTCTTCAGGGTTTAGGGTGATGGATACAGTTCCTAAGCCAATGAAGCTAAGAACAATAAAAGTGGAAGTCGCAACATGCACATTGATATAAAGTTTTGGTGGTTAGAGAGAACGTGAGGGAGAGTAAAATCATCATTGAACATACATGCACATTGCTCATGATAGCAGATCCCATGACTAAGGGGCTCCCACCTAAGTTATTCAAAAGTCATGTTGACAGAATGAGACTTGTGGACTCATTTGATGGTTACGTGGTCATGACTTTTCATTGTATCTCTCCTTCTGATTAATGTAGTATTTTCAGTTTTCTTTTATCTCTTGTGCACACTAAAGTAATAATAGAGATATTATATTATGTTAAAGAGTGTGGACATCCACTCATAAGGATTGACAACACATAAATCACTTGGTAGGGTTTAATGATTATAGTGTAATTGTGGAAGGAAAATATCCACTATTTAGATACAACCGCCACAGTTCATGTAGTTGTAACGTCCTATACAGGTATGAAGGCGTCACATAAGGTTTGAGTTGAAAATCACTGTTATTTTATGTTAGTTTGTATAGCAATACGATTATTCTTTGTTATTCACTATCACCTTATGAGTCTAGTTATTTTACTCTTATAGAACATATTTATTATTATTTTAAATGATAAGAGGAACTTTCACTAGTTGAATCAAATGTCAAAATGTTAGATTGCCTATTTGATTCAACACGTAAGAGACCAATAGGGTGATTAGTATCAAGTGGTGGCTCGCAAGGCCCAATAGTGACGTGTTGTTTAAGTTAGATCGAGTTTTAAGGCAAGATCCTCTAGATGAGAGGATGACGACACAAATCGTTCATGGTTGCTTGAGGCCCTGATTTGGGGTATAGATAGGATAAAAATTAAAGGACATTTATATTGGCAGCCCAACTTTGTTTATTGGCAGCCCGCTAAAATAATAAAAAATACGCATATAATGACCGCTAGTTGCAGCCCAAATTGTGGAACACGCGCCTTTTGAAAAAATGCCTACTATATGACATTTTTAGAAAAATTGTTTAACATGAAAGTTGTAGATCTCGATGAGATCTAAAACTTTTATGTTGAACAATTTTTCTAAAAATGTAAAATAACAGATCTATTTTCAAAATGCGCGGAATCCGGGCGGAACTCTCATAATTCCGCCGGGATTCCGCGCCTTTTGAAAATAGGTTTGCTATATGACATTTTTAGAAAAATTGTTCAACATAAAAGTCGTAGATCTTGTCGAGATTTACAACTTTCATGTTGAACAATTTTCCAAAAATAACTTTTAAAAACTTAATTTTTAACCTACCAATATACATTGGGCTGCACATAACTATTTTTTGTGCTGCTATTATTTTTGAACTGCCTAAAATCGAATAAAAGCTGCCAAGATAAACGCCCAAATTAAAAACATATCAAAATTCAAAAACATCCGCCCGCTTCTCTCCTCTAAATCCAGAAGCCCGAGCCTTCTTCCCGCAGCTGCAGAAATCGCGGATTTAGGGTTTCGCCGTTCCTCATCGTCATCCCGCCTGAACCCGACGCCGTCCGCCGTCCAGAGCTCCGCCTTCGCGTCGCTCTCCATCGGCGATTTAGGGTTTCCTCAACCTGATGCTGTCGCCGTTCTTCCCGCAAGAGCAGAGTTCGCCGTCGCCGTCCTCCAGCAAAGCTGCTGCCGTCTTCCAGCAAGGCTGCTGCCTGGCGTAGGATTCCAGCTCCTTGAGTGCTCTTCTTCTTCCTCCCGGATCGAAGCCGTTCGTCCAAAAGAAAGCCCTAATGGCTGGAGGTATAAATTCCTATACCCGATCACTGCTCTCCGCTGCGCACTAGGGTTTTACCCTAGATTGGTTTTGTGTTTTACAGTTTCCCCAAGAAGAAACTGTGAATTTTTGCAGCGCATTATCTTATCTCTTCGTTTTTTAAAACACGCAGGTTATGGTAGGCGTGGTTTCTCAGTGTCATTTTCTGAGCTTACCGTGCCCATCAGCTGTTCACCAGAAGTTCCCAGTGAAAAGATTCGAGGAACTTCTGAATATATCAGAAAAAGGCAGAATATTGAAATCTCACCTGTTGAGCTCTTCGCCGAAGTGTGTTCAGAGGGCATGAAGAACCATGTGGGATTAACTACAGCAGAGCAGGAGAAATTGTCAGAGGGGCTCAGCTGGTCGGAAGTTTCTCTAGAGCTTCCACAGATTCCGGTAGCAGAGGAGGCTTTGTTGTCCTTAAATGCAGGAGGAGTGGACGAAGCTGTGACTTATGAAGGCAAATATTTTAAGAAGGATAATTTCTATACAGGAGGAGACATTATTAGTTCAGATGCTAAATCGTCGGACGGCATGGGGCATGCATTATACAAAACAGCTCGGTTTGGAGATTTCTCTTACGAATTCCCTGACATGGAAGAGGGAGTTTATTATGTTGACCTTCATTTTGCAGAAATTGAGTTTATAACTGGTCCCTCAGAAATGAGAGTTTTTGATGTTTATATTCAGCAAGAGAAGGTGAGGAAGTTCTATGGAATACTCTATGTTTTTGAAGACATTTATGTTTATGAATGAAATCAGTATTTTTGCAGGCTGTTTCTGCCATTGACATATATGCAAAGGTAGGCTCCAATCATCCTCTCATACTACCCAATTTGGAAGCTTTAGTTGTTGGACGGAAGGGTTTGTCAATAAGGTTCAAAGGACTCGTTGGAAAACCTATAGTATGTGGAATTTCAATAAGAAGGGGTTCTTCTACTGGTTAGTTTTCAGTATTTCTTTTTGCTCGGCCAGTTTTTGTTAGTAGCTAGTTCTGTACCATATCCCAATACTAACAAAGTGGGCTTTTGGGGTTTGATCAGAAGGTGAGAATATTCGCAAACGATTAGGTGATCTCACATCCATGGATGGAAGCAATGAAGAAATGTTGAATATGGTTGGTCTGATAGTATGAATTTGATGAAGTGATACAATAGAATTTGTTTTCCTTTGGTTTCAGATGTTGATTTTCTCTGTTTTACTGATCAAATTTTACAGGAGAACTATCATGATTGTAGGAAATGTAAGAGAAACTATGATTTCCTCATAAAGGAGCAGTTAGAAATGAGAACAGCTCTGGAAGCTGCCAAATGCAAGAATGAACTCAAAAGCCAAGAATGTGAAGAGGCCTGGGCATCAATGAAGGAACTTCAGAGGGAACTTATGCGGAAATCTATGCATGTGGGCTCATTAGGTATCAATATTTTACTACAATATGCCTCAAAACTGAAAACTTAGTTATTATGACATGGTTTCTTGGCAGCTTTTGCTGTGGAAGGGCAGGTAAAGGAAAAAAGCAGATGGTGTCAGGGTGTAGGAGATTTATGTGAGAAATTTAAGGTAATCATGTTCTATTTTTTTTCTAGATCTAGTCTATCATTATCCCCCATTTGCCGACCCTGCTATCTCCTTTCTTTTATTTCTCATATGTTTGGTTCACAAGACCACAAATTGTAGCTAATGCCATTTTCTGCACATTGAGCTCCATAGTTGATGAAGATAGAGCACACCAAGTTAACAGAAGAAGCATTGGAGCTTAAAAGTTGTCTCGTAGAAATGTTTGGAAGGATGAGTAGTATTTTGCCATCCAGTAAGTCTGCCAATTCTCACTGTGCTCCAGTTTGTCATAGTTATGATTACTTCTCTTAAATTCTACGGAGTGATTGAAGAAAAATCCAACTTTGGTATTTTGACAGGGGACAAGTATATTAATCTCGAAAGAAAATATAAAGATCTAAAATCGAGGTTCATCGAAGAGTCTAAGGAACGAAAGGACTTGTACAACAAAATGATTGAACTGAAAGGTTGGTCAATTGTTTGAAACAAGTTAATATTTGCGAAAGAAAACTGCAACATCCTTCAACTTATGACACCACTCATCGTGCTGCAGGAAACATCAGAGTGTTCTGCCGCTGCAGACCTCTTAGCACAGAAGAAATAGCTAAAGGAGATGATATAGCTCTAAATTTTGAATCTGCAAAAAATGGTGAGCTCGTCATCAAAACAAATGGAATACCGAAGAAGGTATTTAAGTTCGATGCAGTCTTCGGCCCTGATGAAGATCAAGGTATTTAGTTGAATCTTTCTTATTCTGATTCTTAAAAGACATAACGTGTAACTTCCTTCCTCAAAATGTGTTCTTCTTGATCAGAAAAGGTGTTTGAAAAAACTTCACATCTTGCAACATCAGTGTTGGATGGATACAATATCTGCATATTTGCTTATGGGCAGACTGGAACTGGCAAAACATTTACCATGGAAGGAACGGAAGGAGCTCGTGGAGTAAACTTTAGGATTCTTGAGGAGCTGTTTCGGGTTGTCGGGGAAAGGTGTGGTATATTCCGCTATGAAATATCAGTAAGTGTTCTCGAGGTGTATAACGAACAAATACATGATTTGCTCCTACCAGGATCTCAAACTGGTGTTGCCACAAAAAGGTAGTCTTCCATATAATTTTAACCAAGTATTAGTAAAGAATTTAACATGTTGCATTGCAAAAATGTAGGCTTGAAGTAAGAAAAGCTTTAGAAGGAGTACATCATGTTCCTGGTCTGGTTGAAGCTCATGTTAGCAACATGACTGAAGCATGGGAAGTTGCACAGACAGGAAGCAAGGCAAGATCTGTTGGATCCACTAATGCAAATGAACATAGCAGCAGATCACACTGGTCGGTCTTATACTCAAATTTTCCTTAAAAGTATGGTTGGAATCTTCGTTTCTATAACCCTACTTAATGATATATATTCAGCATCCATTGTGTGATGGTAAAAGGTGAGAATTTGGTGAATGGTGAGTGCACAAGAAGTAAACTATGGCTTATCGATCTTGCCGGAAGTGAGAGGATAGCGAAAACTGACGCTCAAGGAGAGCGTTTAAAGGAGGCGCAAAGCATTAATAAGTCTCTCTCTGCATTGGGTGATGTGATTTCTGCTCTTGCAACAAAAAGTCCTCACATTCCCTTCAGGTTGGTAGTTAGAATATTTTACATGCAACATAACCAAGTCATTAAATATCATAATTTTATGTGAATTGCACTTCATTTTGGAAATGCAGGAACTCTAAACTGACCCATTTACTACAAGACTCTCTAGGTACTGCTTTCTTTCACTTCATTTATCCAATTACACGAGGATATTTCCATTTGTCTTGACGTTAACATTACTTGGATCGAGATATCTAGGTGGAGATTCGAAGACTTTGATGTTTGTACAGATTAGTCCGAGCGAGAATGATGTTGGTGAGAATCTGTGTTCCCTGAATTTTGCTAGCAGGGTTAGGGGAATTGAACTTGGCCCGGCCAAGAAGCAATTTGACGGTGGTGAAAATTTCAAAAACAAACAGCTGGTATGATAACATGAACATCTTGAAAAACAATTCTTGAAAAAATGTTGGTATATCTATGTTTTAACTCCTCTCCAAGTGATCCCAGGCTGAGAAGGCTAAGCAGGAGATCAGGAATAAAGAACTACAAATAAAGAGCATGGAAGACATGATCTGTTCAGTAGAATCAAAGAACAAGGCAAAAGATATGCTCAATAGAAATCTTCAAGAGAAAGTACATGTGCAAACTTTAACTCTGTTTATATATTTGACATTCAACTTATATAAAGCATGAAGAACTCTTTAATAACCTTCTTTATGTCTTTTGTTCCCTTTTCTGACCCAAGAGCTAGCTTTTGGGGTGAGAAGGCACAATAGCACCCAACACAGTGGTATTGGAGTCAATGGTCCAGCTGGATCTAGTATGATGTCATGGTGTTTCTATCTATGTTGGGTCTTGGTGCCTTCAGCCAATTACTGAGCAAAGTTTAAGAGCGGGTGACTCCCACAACATCTTCACGAGGATGTGACGACTCCAAACTCGACGAGAGTGAGAGTGCTCTCGATGCATGATACTCGATGATGTTAGAGAAAAACTTTCACTTGGGTAGTAATGACCGATGTGGTGATCCCTCGGATGAGAGGGGGATTGCTAAGGCATGCTATAGTATTGATTTAGTCTCTCATCAAATAGTTGAACAATATGTTAGTGCAAAAATACTTTGTGGTTGGCCTTGGGTTGACTATGGGTTGAATATGAGTTTAATCATTCGTGTATTTAACCCAACTTCAATTCCACTTTGAGTTCCCTCTCCAACTGATGTCAGAGAACCAATCCCATGGCTATGGTAGTCACATGTTTGTAGAAGGGGTGGGTACTTAGATTACAAGTATGAGGGAATGACTCTCCTTAAAGCTAGCATTTAGGGTAAGAAGGATAAATACCCAACACTAGTACCAGAGCCCATGTGTTATGGGCTTCTCCCGTAACACCCATGTGTTATGGGCTTCTCCCCCGTAACACCCATGTGTTATGGGCTTCTCCCATAACAACAACGGTAGTGTCTCCGGAGGAGTGGCCGGAGGCGGGGATGATTGAGGAGAGGGACAATATCCCTATTAAAATGTCTTCAATCCTAACTTATTTGAAGCTCTCATGCACTTGACTTTCTTTCATTTTCTGTCCCTTTCACAATAATCATAGAGGGTTTGCAAAATTCATCTATATTGCATAGTAATTTATATGAATTCTTCTGGTTGTTGGGCCGGGGCATATCACCTCCCATCTTTGCTTCTCTTCGAAATCCTAAATCTTCATAGTGACCATCTCTCACCATTATGAATGAAATCAATCATACATGCATGATCTGTATTCAAAATTTTGTAATTATATGATTTTTCTTTATTTGCTCGATTTGTAAATAACAATCTCATTCTTTACAGATCAAGGAGTTGGAATCACAACTTCTGATTGAAAGAAAACTGGCAAGGCAGCATGTTGACTCCAAAATAGCAGAGGATCATCACCTCCAGGAACAGAAACAGCTGGAGTTCAATACTCTTAATTATGATGCTCCATCATATAAACCACAACCAGAAAAAAACCGTAGCCCTGCAGATCAGAGAAGTATCCTAAGACCTATTTCGGAGAACAACAATCACCCCTCATCCGATTCCACCGTGCTCAGATTCCTCAATCCAACAAAAGACAAGGAGAACAAACCAACGATTGCTGAAGACACATTCTCAACAAAAGCTAGCAGATTTTCGCTCGAGAACAACATTCGCCGTATTTCTCTGACTCCATTTAACCGCCGTGATTCTATGATTCCATCGCCGGCGGTGAGAACTACGCCTTTGGTGTGCTTGCCTCAGTCAGCCGTGGATATTACTTCGGAAGGTAGAAACGTTAGTCATGGAGTTAAAAGAAGCAGCAAGAGCAACACCATACTTAGAAGAAGCCTCCAAAAGAAGCTCATTATCAGATCGCCACTTCCGCAGGGAGGCGGCATAGGAAATGCTGGCGGAGAGAAACTGCGAGTTTCTATTGGAAACAGAGGGTGGAGGACGAGGAGAGCCCCAGGAACTGATGCTGTGAATACTGGTAGAGGAGTCCAGCAGAAGCGCCAACACAAGGAGGAGAGGGGATGGAGTACTGGGAAATACTAAGATTGCCTTCTGATGCTGATGCCAAATCAAATTGGGGGTCATACTTGAACTCCAATTTATCTTTTTTTCTTTTTTCTTTTTTCTAAGTTGATGATTGATTATGTAGAAAAAAATTGATGTTTTCTGTTTCTGAAAACAAAGCTATACTTCCTGAGAACTATGGGAACATATTAGGATGAGCTTTACCATGTTATAAACACTACTAACCTTATGAAACAAATAACATTTGCCCATGTAAATGCTATGCAGGTGGTCGTCGTAACGAGTTTCAATGATATTTATTTATTTTACGTGTTCGCATGTCCTGGTAACTGAGGGTCATTTGAGGAGTGTCCATGTGAAAATATAGTCGTACGGAAGTGTTTTACCGTGTTTGTAACTTCCTGAACAATGTAAGCTTAGGAGACTGGTAGCGGTTATGAGCGTGGTTAAGAAAAACAGAAGTAGCATTGGATATATGCAGCCACAAACCCTATTTTTCCAAAACACTGTTTTAGGCCAAAAGCTGCCCCAGATGGATTGCACCATAACCACTCAAATGCCACAAATGTCCCAAATAGAGCCATTATTTTTTGGCTGGTGTTATAGATCGTTGTTAGCTATATACAAATTCTTAATATATACAAATCAATGTAAATAGAATTGTGTTATACACAAGAATAATGATTATATATAGAATTGTGTAAATATTAGATTTGTATATTGTCAAAAACAATCTATATATAACATCACCCAATTTTGTTGGTGGGGAGTTTTATTTGGCCTTAATTATTTTATCAAATTAATAATAATAATAATAATAATAATAATAATAAAGGAGAATTACACCCCTAACAATGTATGCTCACAATAACAACAGAACCCATATAGTCCCCAATTATTGAGGGTACGGGCGGAGGAAGATTGGAAACGAACCTAACCTTTAACACAACAACAACAATGTATGCTCACATAGTAAAAATATTTACCTTACATTTTCCTTTAAAAAAGTCTCCATATATAAATATATAATTGTGTATGGAATATGGATACACCATGTAATGCATATTCTATTCTTTTATATGTGTTGGAAGTGCCCAAAACTTGTATGTATTATTCAAGTAAGTAAATACAAGGAGAGAATACAAATATATAGGAGAGAAGAGAGAAGAATAAATCCTATACATGATGTGGGACTAAAGAAGGAGGAAAAATGGGTCATCAAATGGGCCTTTTACATGGGCTTTTCTAATACTCCCCCGCAAGCTGGAGCGTACAAGTCGTATGCGCCAAGCTTGGATAGGCACTGATAGAAGAGGGTACTAGGTAGAGCTTTGGTGAGGATGTCAGCAACCTGTTCAGTATCCGGAACATGCTTGAGCTCGATCTTCTTCATGTGGACTTTCTCTCGGATGAAATGACAATCTACCTCAATATGCTTCGTTCTTTCATGGAAGACCGGGTTTTTGGCAATATGTATGGCAGCTTGACTGTCACAAAGGAGGAGAGCTGGTGAAGGTAGTTTAACTCCAAGGTCGGTAAGGAGACTCTCAATCCATGTGAGTTCAGAGACCACAACAGCCATTGCCCGATATTCTGCTTCTGCTGAGGATCGAGCAACCACTGCTTGTTTCTTGCTTCGCCAAGTAATCAGATGTCCTCCAAAATAGGTGCAAAACCCGCTAGTAGATCGTCGATCGTCGAGGGAGCCAGCGTAGTCGGCATCAGAGTATGTCACTAGTGTAGGAATGGAAGATGAGGTTTTGTATACAAGTCCTTGGCCAGGAGCTGTCTTAAGATATCTGAGAATGCGTTCCACAGCCTGGAGATGAGAGTTTCGAGGAGAGTGCATATAGCGACTCACAAGTCCCACAACGAAAGATATATCAGGTCTTGTAACTGTTAGGTAGATAAGCTTCCCAACTAGACGACGGTAATATTCTGGATTTGATAGAAGCGAATCAGAATCTGAGCCCTGAGCACATATTTTGTGATTTGCATCCATGGGAGTGTTAATAGGTTTGCAACCAGAGTAGCCTGCATCATGAAGAAGATCCAGATAATATTTGCGCTGAGAGAGAACCAACCCATCTGACCGTCTGGCCACTTCCAGACCGAGGAAGTACCGAAGAGGACCCAGATCTTTAGTTTGGAAGACGGAGCTCAGATGTAGCTTAACGGCCTGTATGCCGTCCAAGTCACTGCCAGTAATAATGATGTCGTCGACATATACCAATAGGAGAACCGTACCAGTGGCCTGGTGGCGAGTAAACAATGAGAAGTCAGCCGAGCTGCGAGTGAAGCCAATGTCCCGGAGAGCTTTGCTGAACTTGTCGAACCATGCCCGAGGGGATTGTTTGAGACCATATAGAGATTTGAGAAGATGACAAACCCGTGACTCCCCCGTGGTCTCAAACCCGGGAGGTTGGTGCATGTAAACCGTTTCCTGAAGGTCGCCATTCAGGAAAGCGTTCTTGACGTCGAGTTGAAACAAGGGCCACTGGCGATGGACAACCACAGAGAGGAGAATGCGGACCGTGTTGAGCTTAGCGACCGGAGAGAAGGTCTCGTCATAGTCCAGCCCCGGTTGCTGGGTGAAGCCACGAGCAACCAACCGAGCTTTGAGGCGATCAATGGTCCCATCAGGAGCATGTTTAATGACGAAAACCCATTTGCACCCAACGAGTTTCTGGCCGGGAGGAAGGGGCACCAAGGTCCAAGTCTGGTTGGCCCAAAGAGCAGTCATCTCTTCTTCCATGGCCGCACGCCACCCAGGATGTTGAAGAGCGTCCTGGACAGAAGTAGGAATAGAGACCGAGGAGAGCGAAGTAGCCAAGGTCTGAAGAGGTGAAGAGAGGCGATGGAGAGAAACATAGTCCGCCATTGGATGAGCGGTAGAGGCCGACACCGGAGCAGCAGAACACGGAGAAGCCGAGGTCGAAGCCGACTGCAGAGGAGCAACGGGAGGGAGAGGGCGACGAGCATAGACCCGAATAACGGGGGGTCGAGGAGGGTCAATGGTGGGAGGAGGCGTAGGGATGGTGGGAGGTGAGTGGACGTGGATCACCGGCCGGGGGAGGGAGGGTGTTGTAGGAGGTGGTGGTAGAAGTGGTGGCAAAGGAGGAGGGAAGAAGGGTTGATCCTCCCGGAAAGTAACATCAGCCGAAACAGAGACCTTCCGGGTGATCGAAGAGTAGCAAACATAGCCCTTTTGGGTACGGGAGTAGCCGACAAAAATGTGTTTGGCCGCACGGGGATCCAGTTTGTCAAGAGTAGGGCCCAGGGTATGGACAAAGCAGGTACATCCAAAAACCCGGGGGGTGAGGGGGAAGACGGGTGTGGAGGGAAAAAGAAGGCTGAAGGGGGTAGCGTTCTGGAGAACGGGAGAGGGGAGACGGTTGATAAGAAAACATGCAGTAGACACCGCAAAGTTCCAGAAGACTTTGGGAACGTGCATGTGAAGCATGAGAGAGCGAGCCACATCGAGCAAGTGGCGGTTCTTGCGTTCGGCGACCCCGTTTTGTTGAGGGGTGTAGGGACAAGAGGTCTGGTGAACAATACCGAAGTTTGCGCAGAGAGTGGCAAATTCGTGGCTAGTATATTCCCGGGCATTATCAGAGCGGAAAGTTTTAATGGTGGTAGAGAATTGCGTACGAGTCTCTAACACAAACGCCTGAAAGACACGAGGAAGCTCGGAGCGATCATGCAGGAGATACAACCAAGTAGTACGAGAGTAATCATCAATAAATGTTATAAAATAATGATAACCAGAAATGCTAGAAACTTTATAGGGTCCCCAAATATCAGAATGTATTAAATCAAACGGAGCAGAGCTCCTAGTACAATGAGCGGGATAAGAAGAGCGAGACTGTTTGCCAATAATACAAGAATCGCATTTAAAAACGGGAAGAGAAAGGTCGGGAAGCGCCTTCTGCAGGATAGGTAGAGGGGCATGCCCAAGCCGACAATGCCAATCTGACGAGGAAACAGAGGAAAGGGATGTGGGAGAGACATCGAGGAGGTAGAGCCCGTTCTGCAGCCGACCCCTACCAATGGTAATCCGCGTCTGCCGATCCTGTATCAAAAAACCAGAAGAGGTGAAGGTGATAAAGCAATTCATATCAGTAGTAAGACGACCAACATAGAGTAAATTAAAAGGCGAGGCTGGTACATAAAGAACGGAGCGAAGAGAGAGAGAGGGAGGAAGGAGGAGATCCGCGCAGCCGGAGACCGGGACAAGCGCACCATTGGCCACAGTAATAGACGGGGGGTGAGCAGCAGCAGAGAATTGGGGCGGCCGTATGGAAGTGATGTGGTGGGTGGCTCCCGAGTCCAGGATCCAGCGAGAGCTGGAAGAGAGACAGGCAGTACCTGCAGTGGAGGTGGAGACAATACCTGCATGGGAGGTGGAGGCAATGGAAGCAGAAGGGGGGTTGAGGAGCCCCTGGAGTTGTTGCAGCTGAAGGCGAAGAGCCTCAAGATCCGTATCAGTCGGAGGAGAGCTATTGGTAACAGCAGCAGTAGGCGGGCGAGGGGGGTAGCCATGTTTATTGTGACAGACGGCTTCAGTATGGCCATCCCGGCCGCAGTAGGTGCACTTGGGCCGTCCGCGGCCACCACGGCCCCGCCCACGGGAGCCCGTACGGCCACCCAGAGGAAAAGAGGGTTGTGGAAGTAAAGGAGGAAGGGCCTGCTGAAGAAGGGCCAGCGAGGGTGGTGCATGAGCCTCCGGTGGAGGTGGTACACGAAGTAACATCGAGCAGACATCAGAGAAGGAAGGGGTAGTGGGTGAAGCCAGAACCTGGGCCCGAATACTGTGCAGGTGTGGCGGGACGCGAGCCATAATCATAGCAATACAAACAGCCTCCTTCTGGGCGCGTTGGGCAGCGAGATCAGTAGTCGCGGGCTGGTGCTGAATCCAGGCTTCCGTGAGAGTTTTAGCACGGGCCACGAAGGAGGTCATGTCCAGAGCTTTGCCAACATCCAAGACTTGAAGATCAGTGAGGATGTCAAAAAGGTGCTGAAGGCTGTCCTTCCCGGAGTACAACGAATGAAGTTCATCCCACATGGCTTTAGCGGTCTCATGATACATGATCATTTGGTACGGCTCACCCTCGACTGAGTTCAGGATCCAGGTCTGGACGCGACCGTCATTGCGGAGCCAATCATCAGTAGGAGGAGTTGGTGGGCCCTGGGTAAGGTGACGGGCAAGACCCTTGGCCTGTAAGACCCGACGGACAGAGTGGACCCAGGGAATGAAGTTGGTCTTGCCAGAGAGAGAAATAATAGTAATCTGAAGCTCATCGCGGAGTTCGAGAGGAGCCACGTGGTCGGCAGGGGGTTGAGCGGTAGTGGAGTCGCTGGAGGACATGGCGACTGAGGAGCAGCAGACAGCAGGGCTCGGAGAGAACAAACCGCGCGGCAAGCAGTGGGAGAAAGGAGAGCCCGCAGCGGTCTGGAGGTCGCGGCGGTCTGGAGGTCGCGGCGGTCTGGAGGTCGCGGCGAACTGAGTGAGGCCGCGTCGAACAGGAGCAGTCCGCGAGAAGAGGTCGCGGCGAGTTGGAAGAGGTCGCAGCTCAGTGGAGCAGATCGCAGCTGTTGAGAGCAGAGCTGGAGCAGTCCGCGACAGAGGCCGCGGCGAACTGGGGGCAGGTCGCGACAGTGGATAGGAGCAGTCCGCAAGAGACTGCGGAGAACTGGGGGCAGGTCTCGGCAGAGGTCGCGGCAAGAGAAGAGCGCACAGTGGACACAAGGAGAGCCCGCAGCGGACAGGAGCAGTCCGCAAGATATGGCGGAGAGAGAGTCCGCGAGCACAGAGGCTCGAGCGGACAGAAATAGAGCGAGCTAGAGGGAGCAGTCCGCGAGCAAAGAGGCTCGAGCGGACACAAACAGAGTGCAGCGGACAGGAATGATCGTCCGGAGCGGATAGAGAGAGGTGGGCCCCACTAGTCAGAGCAGAAGATGGCTATAAGAATCCTGAGGAGGGTGGAACCACAGAGGGAGAGAAGAGGAGCGGAATCAGAAGGGCAGTCCGCACGAGACCGGAGCGGACAGGAATGCAGTCCGCAGGGTAGCCGAGTGGACAGATAGAGGGGCAGTCCGCAGAGAGGCGGATGCAGGAAGGCAGTCCGCAGGAGACCGGGCGGACAGAAAAGGGCAGTCCGCAGCTAGAAGGGCAGTCCGCAGCTAGACGCAACCTCCCTCTGATACCATGTTGGAAGTGCCCAAAACTTGTATGTATTATTCAAGTAAGTAAATACAAGGAGAGAATACAAATATATAGGAGAGAAGAGAGAAGAATAAATCCTATACATGATGTGGGACTAAAGAAAGAGGAGGAAAAATGGGCCATCAAATGGGCCTTTTACATGGACTTTTCTAATAATATGATATTTTTTTTCAAACATCCACCTACCTATAACTTGACTGTAGTATAATGCTGTTTTTTTAAAAATTTAGGGTAATATTGTTTTGAAATGTAAAATTATAATGAATGATCTAGATAATGAGATAAATTATACATTTATAAAAATAAGAAAAGTTTGAATATTAATAAAATGGCATTCATTATACCTTCAATGAACAATATTTTTTTTTAAAATCACATAGGTGTAGTACTTAAAATGACATTCATAGTACCTTCAATGAACTATATTTTTTAAATCAATGACCAAGGCTCCGTTTGGCACGGTGGCGGCATTCATGAACATGGGGGTTAAATTGTCATTTGTTAACGCACATCTAAAGAACTTCATCCACTTTTATGATCACACGGATAATGTTTGTTAGGTGATCCTTAACGAATGACATTTTAACTCATACTTTTACGACCGCCACGGAGCCCAAGTTTATTAAAAAGTAAAAAAAATATATAAAAAAAGATTTTTTTAAAATAAAAATTGTTTGTACAACAATTTCTTTTAAACAATGATCTACATTCTCAAATTTAGGAGCTCCTGTTCAGTATCACGATTCCCGACCTGAGCCATGAGCCATGAGCCATGAGCCACGATGCATAAGAGGCTCAACAAACTCGTAACTCGGGGGCACAACCGTCATTCTTGACAAGTGTAATCTTAATGCAGCAACAAGAAAATTCTACATCATGAAAAAAGCATTACTCCTGGATCAGTGATGGAACTAGAATTTTGATGTCGTCCGGACACAATAAATTTTAACATGCGTATCATTTTAACAAGGGGGAAAAACTTTATCACTATTCCTCTGCTTTGCAACTTGCAACCGTGTATAATCACAGAGTTGCACAAATCAAAAATCAGAGGAGGGGGCGGGTGGGATACACATGCTAGCCCTAGTAAGGAAATTAAAAGGTGCTGCTATGATCCAAATCCTATGAGGGCTTAATTTCCTATCTATAATAACCAGAGCCTACAGAAGAATGATCAAGCTATGGAGCCAAGATTGGTTAACAATCAATGAAGCATGCATAAGAACAACAATAAAATCTTTTCAACCTTTCTATGTATTATGTATATATTGAGATTTTTTTAAAAAAAAACAAAGAAATGAACTCATACCTGCAGTATTTCAGCGAGCAGTCACCGACTCACCGGGAGGTGGAGCCGCTGAATTAGGGCACGACTGGATTAGGGCACAAGATTCAGGCTCTCCCGGCGGAGGTGGGGCCGCTGAATCGCTAGAAGCAGAGTTGTTCCTGCCTTCCTGAAGCTTGCCCGCTGCTGCTGCTTGTGCGGGACGACGGTCGCCGAGACTGCGGGAGTGCGAGACGGCGGGAGTGCGGGACGTTGGTCACGCCGCCACGCCAGGACTGCGGGAGTGTGGGACGCCGGTCACCGGGACTACGAGAGTGCGGGGCAGGGAAGCCGGGACTGCGGGAGTGCGCAGTGGCGGAACTGGGGAAGGGCGGGACGCCGGGACTGCGGGACGCCGGGCAGTGACATAATTGGGAATACAGAATACCTGGGGGTTTTTAGGCGGAAATATCGGTAGGGCACGTGCCCTACCGTGCCTGACTGTAGATCCGCCCCTGCCTGGGATACACCATGAAGGATTACATTAAATATACATATACAGGGTCATTTATAAGACCTCAGTACCTCACCTCTAAGTTTACTACCTTACAAGTTGCACCCCTCTTACTTTTGAAATTACAAAAACCGCCCTTCAAGTTTACATTTCATAATATTAATCTCCCTTAAAGTTTGCATTTCATAATTTTATTTCTCTTGAAGTGTACATTTCATAATATTAATCTCCCTTGTAGTTTACATTTCATAATTTATATCTCCCATGAAGTTTACATTTCATAACAATCATGCACAAAAATACCCCGCCCCCCCCCTAAAAATTTACTCCAATGAGATATTCTTATGCATGAATATTATGGAATGTAAATTGAGAAGTTTTTGTAATTTCATAAGAGCATGCAATCTGTAATTATGCTAACTTTCAGGAACATTTTTGGTAATTATTCCTATGTATAATTGTATATATAGCATTATTTATCGGGACCCCCGAAGATTTACTCAAAGGGGTACTTTTGTGCATGAATATTATGAAATGTAAACATTAAGGGGGGAGGTTTTTGTAATTTTGAATGTTAGAGAGGTGCAAGCTGTAATTGCGTAAACTTCAAGGGAAGATCCCAGTAAATAACCCTATATATATATATATTACTCTGCTATGATCCTGAAATAAGACACCATCAAATGAATCTGTGCGCTTCAATTTTACTCTTATGTAACGAAACACGTGATTGATTTAATACATAAACCAAACATAAAATTAAAAACATATACATATCCTTTATAGATGCTACTGTTGGAGTATAGGGCCTCACATACGCAATGCGCAGAAGCAGTAAAACCCGACTGTTACCCGAGCAACAATGGGAAGAAAATGATACAACTAAATCTAAACCTGTCAACAGAAGCAACTCTCTGATCATGCTCCATGGATTTTGTTTTCCTGTAAAAGTTTTTATACAGAAGTTAGTGGGTGAATCAACTTTCTGAATCATAAAGCTTGTTATTAACATTAGTATAAACATAAATAAATTTCATGTGGTTTTTCATGCACGATTGAGAGAATTTGATATGGGAGAGCATGCTTAGCCATTTAGGCTTACAAGTGTGATAATTATGGACATGAGTTTCATAAACGCAGAATGGCCAATGAATGTGAATTTGCCAATGTCTCTGTGGATGAAAATATTAAGACTTTTGGCATTGAGCACAATCCAATTAGGAGGTTTTTGCACATTACACAATAAATATTATTTTTTACACTTCGCAGACACCAAAGGCTATAATATTGGCATTTTGCACCATCCTAATTGAATATTTAAAATGCCATAATGGTCTAATTGGAGGGTGCTTAGTGCCAAAGTCTCGATACATTATCATATAATGTTAACACGGGGACTCCGAAATTATGTTGTGATGTTTCTTAGGGTTTAGAACTCCATTTTAAAGCAAATGTGAAGAAGATCAGGATAAAATCATATAAGATTCCGGTTGTGTTAATGTGGGTGGCACTCTCACATCCATCGCTTCTCCAGTGCTATTGGGCTCTCAATGGCTTCTATTGGTGTCCTGATAGCTCCAGCCGAGGAATGCACTGTAATTTGATTTCTTTTGCTATGATTATGCTTAGATATTTCATAGAACGATGCATTCTTAAATGACACTTACTGAGATAAAGGGTGTGTTTGTTTGGCTGGTGGGAGTGGGAGTGGCGGGAGATGAAATGAGGTGATTGCTTGAGCGGTGGCGGTGAGACTGGAAGTTTACCAAATGGTTTTAAATAAGGGGTTTGCTTTTTTTCTTCCACCAGAGATAAGAGTAAGCAAAAAACGCCCAAACAAAGAGACACACCCATGTTATTTAAATGTGTTAATAAGCATAAAAAGGAATTAAAAGACTGATGAGCCTTCAAAATGATGTTTAAAACATGAAAAAGTCATCACAATGTCCCCATCCCCTAAGAAGTTTGTCATTGAAAATGAAACAAATCATACAACAGCTAAAATGGTGAGTATGATGGTTTGTCTTCTTGGTATCATTGTTTAATACGTTATATTCTGCCTTAGAACTTTTAATTAAACGATATTATGATCTAGAAGTTTTCCTGGCTCATAGTCTGGCCAAGCTAAATATCCATAATCCATGGAATAAGGAATAACTATTGTCAACCACCATACTCTAAAAGCAAAATATGTGAAACACGCCAGCTCGGACGTGTCTCCAATTCAACCGCCGGTTGGCTGCCATTTTTAAAATGTATGATAATATAATTCTCCCTCTAATGGAGGAAGAGGAACACGAAGCCATCAACTAAAGCATTGTTCACAAGGCACAAATTAAGACAGACACTGATTCCCTGCTATCAATGACAAATTTTGTTTTTAATCCAAGAAGATGTAGTACTGCAATAAAGCTTGCACAATTTGAGGTGACAATAGCAGAATTAAAAGGTGCAAACAACTTATTTTGGTTGTGGTATTCCAATCCGCCTCTCAGAATGCATCACTCTATTATCTTTAAATGTCAAGAGCATCATTTGGGTCTTTGACCCTAGTGGGATCAAACGATGAGGTCGTCGCTTTATCGGGATGAGTAGGAGTGTAGCGGGTCATTCAACATAACCCGCCACATGTATGGCCACACAACTTTGCATTCCTAAGCATATGAAAGAGCTGTAAGGGGCATCTATAAGGAGCTGTAACGGCTATATGAATGTATCAGTGTATATATATTGGCGAGAGGAACCATTGTAGGCATTCATAATTGATAATGAAATAGTATCTTCATTAGCCTTGACAATATAGTAGTAGGTTTATGAGCTAGGATTCAAATAATGTTCTAAGTTCCCTTCTTTTCTATGGACGGCGACCTCGTTGCAAAATGGTAACAAGAAATATAATTTAGAAAGACAGCATTTGGAATCCATCTCCTACTATAAATCCAATCGAGAGTAAGCTTGAGTAATAGGTGTTGCAGTATGTAGGCCGGACGGTCTGTTGCTGTTCGGAGGCCGGGTGGTCTGACGGTTTATCCTAGCCGGCTTGTCTGCCGGGCTGTTTCTGTTTGGTATCCCAGCGGTCTGACGGTTTGTCTCAGACGACTTGGAGATCGGGCGGTTTAGCGGTCTCCTGTGGCGGTTTGTCCTCTGTGGCGCTTGTTCTCTCCTATTGTTGGTGGTCGGGCAGTCAGCCGGTTTGTCTAACCGCACGACTTGTCCGATTTGTCTATTTGTAAAGCCGCATATACTTGTAATTTTTTAGTCCCACATTGCTTATTTGTAATCTCTCTGATCTCCTCAATTCTATAAAAAGGAGGTTATACCTTTGTAATAGATACCTTTTTGGATAATAAAAGTTTTGTTACTCCAAATTTCCGATCTACTTTTTCTTGTTCGCACATGGTATCAGAGCACTATCTCTTTTCCTCTTGATTTTATGAGACCTCTCTGTCCGGGCGACCTGTCCGCGCGGCTTGTTCCTCTTCTCTCGCGACATGTTCTCGCGATCTGTTTCCTCTCTTGTCGCGCCCTGTTCGCGCGGTTTCTTCTTCCCTTGTGTGGGCGTCCTCTCTGCCCCTCCTTTTCTAGCCGCTCCTGCTCTCTAGTCGCCGCGACCTGTTCCTCAGTCGCCGCGACCAATTCTCTTTTGTGCGGCCTTCTTTTCTCGCCGCTCCCGTTCTCTAGTCGCTGCGACATGTTCTCCTTTGTGCGGCCTCCTTTTCTAGCCGCTCCTGCTTGCTAGTCGCCGCTTCCTCCTCTTTAGCCGCGCGGCTTGTTCTTCGTGCTGCTCTCCTCTATGGCCAACTCTGATATCTCTATCACCACTACTCCCGTTGCCGCTCATCCTCCTACACCTCCACTCCTTCTGGTAACCTTGGCATCGCTTCCAAACTCATCGGTCTCAACTACCCGGATTGGAATGTCTCCTTCACCTTCCTTCTCCGCTCTTAACGCAAACGTCATCATCTCACCGATGACCCTCCTCCGCATGATTCCCCTCTCTTTGACGATTGGGATGCCAGCGATGCTCTTGTCCGCACATGGATAGCTAACAGCCTCCCTGACGAATGCCTACCTGTTATCCGTCATGATGAAACGGTCAAGGCCGCTTGGCTCCATCTTGCCGCTCTCTACTCCAAGGGGGCTCAGACGTCTCGCATCTATATTCTGTATGCGGACCTCTTTGTCCGTCCCTACATGTCTACAACTGCTGCTTACCAACAAGTTCAGGCTCTCGGGGCCTAAATTCTCCAAAATTGCCCCTTCTCTGCTGATCTCGCCGAACAACACAAACACTTCCAGGAGCTTCTGGTTGTGTGTTATCTTCTATGACTTCCTGAGTCGTATGACATGATACATCAGCAAATCCTTGGCGAGGCGGAGTCTCCCACCCTAGATGCCACTGTTGCCCGCATCGCCGCTGTCACATCTCTGCTCCAACATCCGTTGTTATCCTCCACTCCTCAACCAGACAACTCCGCTCATCATACTCAGCGAAGTGGCTCTGGTGACCGCCAACTCCCATCAAGCGACCGTGGGGATTCCCGCTTTCTCTGCTCTCACTGTGGCGGCACCGACCACACGGTTGATCGCTGCTGGAAGAAGCATCCTCATCTTCAACCATCTGGGGACGCTTCCACTTCTTCTTCGAAGCCGCCCGCCTCCGTGGTCACGTCTTCAGGTAGTGCCCACGCCGCTACTCAAGGTAAATGGCTGATCGATTCTGGTGCTACCAACCATATGACCGGCAATCCGCAATGTTTTTCTCTCCTCGAACAGCATGACCGGTTGCCCCAGGTCCTTGTTGCGGACGGCTCTCCCTCAGCGGTCAATGGAACGGCTGTGGTTCAAGTAACTCTGTCTCTTCGCCTGGCGGACACCCTCTACATGCCCAAGTTCCCTTGCAACTTGTTATCTGTTACTTCGCTTTGCAAACAACTACAATGCTCTGTCACATTCACTTCTACTACTTGTTCTTTTCAGGATCTGAGCACCAAGCAGACGATTGCTACTGGGACTGAGAGCGGCGTCCTCTACTTCCTCGACAACGTTTTCGCACTCTCCGCCTTCTCCACATCTTCTTCTGATATTCTCCAGTGGCATCTCTGCTTTGGTCATGCTCCTCCACGTCTTCTCCGTCAGCTTCTACCACATCTTCCTCCGCAGAGTCCACCTCTCAACTGTGAAGCATGTCAGCTTGACAAGCATCACCGCTCCTCCTTCCCACCGAAGCAAGGTCGTGGCTCTTCCCGGCCGTTTGAACTTGTTCACTCCGACATCTGGGGTCCTGCTCCTACCCTCACCATAGATCGGAGTAGTTCCTATTTTGCAACATTTATTGATGATGTCTCTAGATGTACTTGGATGTATTTTTTAAAAAATCGCTCTGAACTCTTTTCTGTATGGACATCATTTTATAATATGATTAAAAATCAATTTGATATGTCTATTAAAATATTACGTTCTGACAACGTTAAGGAATATCTTAGCACTGTTTTTTCTTCTTTTTGTATGCAACATGATATTATTCATCAAAACACATGTGTCTATACATCACCAAAAATCCTGTCTTCCATGAGATGACAAAACATATAGAGGTCGACTGTCACTTTATTCGAGAAGAGATCTTGAAGAAACAGATTTGTACTCCGTTCGTCACTTCCGACAACGAGTTGACAGATGTCTTCACCAAGCCAGTGTCTGCTTACTTCTTCCACATTTGCGACAAACTGGGCATGATTGATATCTATGCTCAAGTTTGAGGGGGAGTGTTGCAGTATGGAGGCCGGACGGACTGTTGCTGTTCGGAGGCCGGACGGTATGTCGGTTTATCCTAGCCGGCTTGTCTGTCAAGCTGTTTCTGTTTGGTATCCCAGCGGTCTGACGGTTTATCTCAGGCGACTAGGAGATCGGGCGCTTTAGCGGTCTCCTATGGCGGCTTGTCCTCTGTGGCGGTTGTTCTCTCCTACTGTTGGTGGTCGGGCGGTTAGCCGGCTTGTCTAACCGCACGACTTGTCCGGTTTGTCTATTTGTAAAGCCGCATATACTTGTAATTTTTTACTCCCACATTGCTTATTTGTAATCTCTCTCATCTCCTTCATTATATAAAAGAGATGATATACCTTTGTAATAGATACCTTTTTGGATAATAAAAGTTTTGTTACTCCAAATTTTCGGCCTACTTTTTCTTGTTTGCACAATAGGGAAGTAAGAATTTCTATAATAGTAAATTTTTTAAGAGGATGAAAGAGGATCTCATATAGTGGATACAAAAACAAGAGGATGAAGATAATACAGAGAAAACAATATAAGATAACTGATAGCTCACATTATATGGATGATCCAGCAAGACAAGTCAGCCTTGACTTTGTCTTAGATTCTGCCAATGGAGTTGCCTTCTCCTTTGAGATCATTCTCAAATCCCAAATTCTTATTACACCATCAGAGGATGCTGAAGCCAAGCAATTGAACGCTTCAAATTTTTCATTGTCGCTTCTACTCTTCAAAACGACGAGTCCTTTAACACGCGCGGAATGAGCGCCATCAACAGAATATGCAATTTTTCCACTTGTTGTATCCCAGGCAACAATATTTTTATCCTCTCCACCAGCAAACAAGAGTCCACTCTAATACAATCAAGTGAACATAAAATCATAAGAAAACTTCCTAGGAAAGCAAACATTGGGAGAATTATGAACTTTGGCACTAAGCACCCTCTATTAGGGAGGTTTTTGCACATTCCATCGTAAATATTTAATTTTGACACTTTGCACCACCAGAGGATTTAATATTGGCATTTTGCACCCTAAGTACTCAATTAGGAGGGTGAAAATGCTAATATTAAAGCTTTTGGGTTGCAAAAGGTCAAAATTAAATATTTAGGTTGCAATGTGCAAAAATCTCATAATTGGAGGGTAAAGATAAGTTCAGAGAATTATATCTTCTTGAAGTTCTTAAGCAATCCACTAAGAAGGTAAAAATAAAATAACAAAAAGTCTCACAATCATAAACATAAGCTATGACCACTCACTTTCCATTCAAATTACAACATAACACTAAAAATATTTGTGATCATCATAACTCAAAGTATTTTCTTAATAAATCAAATAATAAATTAATAACCAACATAATTTAGAGAAAATAGTGAAAAATAAAAATGTAAAGCTTAGCCACCGTTTGGCACGGCGTTTTAACTCAGGTGAGTTAGGACAAAAATGTCACCATCATAAAATGTATGTTTGGCATGACAACGATTACAACCATCACCAAGAAAAAAACTAGTTTTGAACATAAAAGTGGATGAAGTTCTTTAGATTAGGTCAGGCGTTCACATACGACAGTTCAAAACCGCCGCATTCATGATTGTCACGGTGTCACCGCCATACAAAACTTAGCCCTAATGAAATGGATTCAAGCTTTCAAAGTGTAGATGAAGAAAGAAAGTACTAAAGAATTAATGTCTAATTCTACTGCAAGAATGAAATTTACAAGTAAAAAAACACTATAAAAGTGAAACAATTTTGAATTTTTACTTGTTTTGCTTTAGTTGTCTAAACCTCCGTTTGGGGGGACTTATTTTCACCGGTCAAGCAGTTATGACCGTATGAATCGGACCTTAGTTGCAACCGCTTGACCGGTGAAAATAAGTCCCTCCAAACGGAGCCTAAATCACAATCGCCCCTTTCATGCATAGTCACATCAATCAGTTAGAATTGAAAGAAAGAAAAATTTATACCTCCCCCGCTGTAATGCAGAGGACACGCTTTTGGGCAACCATTTGCTGCACAATCTTCGCATCCTCCGCATCGTGCGCAGTGATCCTCTCATTTGCCACCATGAAGAACCTCTCCTCCGAGCCATACTTTACAATCGATGCTTCACGATCCATACGGCAGGAGAAATTACGCCGCCCCCTCACCAAATTAACCATCGCCAGGCACGAGTCCCGGCCGACGGTAAGGGCGAGTCGTCCGGAGGGGTGCACTGCGAGGTCGGCAATGCCATGACGATGCACCGAGACGGTTTTGAGGTGGACGAAGGGGTCGGCATCGAAGATGCAGAGATTGCCGTCATCGGCGGCGCTGATGAGGTTGCGAGGGAGAGACGGAGCGAGGGGACAGGTATAGAAAGCGAGGGCGGTTACAGCACTAGTGTGGTCGATAAGGGATCCAATCTCGGAAGAGGTTGTGAGGTCATATATCTTGATGATGTCGTCGGTGCCACCGGAAGCTGCAATGGGGCCGGCAGCGGCGACGGACTTGATCGGGGCGATGTGAGAGGGATATGAGAAGATTGGGGTTAAAGCTAGGGTTTCGGAAGAAGAAGAAGAGCTTAGGTTTTTCAGGGAAAAGCCCCAAATAAATTTCTCGTAAGAGCCCGCCACCAGCGTCATCGCTCGCTCTGTCGCCGCCTCTCAGCCGAGGGTTTTACAGTAAATGATAGTTAGTTGCTCCTTACGTTATCGAGCGACGGCGTCGTTCTTCTTCCCTAATCGAGCGACGGCGAGGTTCTTTGCTCCTTCGTTCTCCGTCGGCGAGTGAAGCAGGAGGCGGAGAAGTACAGTCGCGAAAATCGCAAAGGAGAGCGCCGGCGAGTGCGATAGTTGTTTGAAGAAACCCTAAAAAATACTTCAAAGTGGGTGCGGATAAACAAAGTCATAGTGAATTAACAATGGTCTTATGTTTGAAACATATTTTGTGGTATATACTGTCTTAGGTCTTTTTGGACAATTTGCATTTCAAAAATATTATTTTTGACATTTTGTGTGACGCAGCCGTTTATACAGGTATTACTTTATTACAAATATGGTACTATGTCCCGAAATAATAATTTGTAGTAATATTTATGAAATAAAGATATTAAAATTTGTCAAAATAAAATACATTAAATTTTTAAAAAATGAAGAGTCTTAAAGCCTATATGTATTATATAGTTTGGGTTAGGGTGACCAGCTAAGAGGGTGATCGAGCGAGTTAAGTGTGACTAACGCTAAATAGAAGCGTACGTGTCGTGAGGAGGCCAAGCGGTGCTCGGGTAAGAAGCGGGAAAACAATCCTGCATTCCTCATTTCTCCCAGAGCCGGAATCGAGACTGACGGAAGCCGCAGAGAGCCGCCCGACGCAAATCTCTATTGAAGCCTCAAATCTTCTCCGTTTCCCTCGATTTTTCTTCATAGGGCAAGGTAATCTCTTGCTCTCAACTCCTTTTGAGTTTTGTTTAGCTTGGAGAATTTCTTTTTCAATTTTCAAAAACCCTAAATCATCCAAATTTTAAAGATTTTCTAGTTCTTCTCCTCTTGAGTTTCAGAGGCAAGTTTATGCATGTTTTATATTTTTCTTGAACTTCTTGTGGAAAATCTAAAAACCCTAGATTCATGCATGATTATTTACATTCTAATTTCAGTTATTTAATTTCTCTAAAGGAGTATTGATGGTGGATTTTTGGTGTAATATGAAATTAAGGCAAAAGTCCTTTGCCTCCATGTTAGGGCATCCAACAATAATGTATGATAGGTCAAAACATCATTTTATGAACACTAATCTATTTCCCTATGTATTTAGAACATGTCATAAGGGCATCCTTAATGTTTACACCATATAAATTTCCAATTGATCAACTCATAGTGGTTATTTTTCTTAGTACATGAATTCTCAAGGAAGAGAAAAAGGAAATGAGCAACGCAAGGAGAAGGGCAAAGAAAAAGTAAGATGAAATGAACAACACAAGAATAAAGGAAAAGAGAAAGTGAGAGTGAGTTCTTCTTTCCTATAATTGCAAGTTATTTTGCTTTCTTTATGACTCATTTTGTGCTCATATATTAGGGTAGATCAAGAAAGAACTAAAATGACAACAAGAAAGATATAAAATGACAAGTCGTTATAAATCAAATCGATATAATGACAAGTAAGCAATGTAAACAAGCAAGTGTCAATACATGATTAAGCCCCCAAAAAAAATGTAAGAATAAAAGGAAAAAAAGAACAATTTAAATAATGGGTATAAGAAGAGTTAACCCAAATTGGAAGATTGAGAGAATAACCTTCCTTCATTGTGCGAGTTAAGGACACGAATAATAATATGAACGTGCGAGATAAGGGCACGAGAAGAATATTACATCATAAGTGTGAGACAATGACACATAATTTACACTTAATATAACTCATGATTAAAAATGAATTACGTATAAAATAAGTAAAAAAAAAGATTATGAATAAGAAAGACAAGTCATTATACGACTACATACAAACATAATGATACAATAATGAACTATGCAAGATAATAAGAAGTGATTATAGAAGAAAAAGTAAGAATTCACAGTCATTTGACTAATAAAAAATAAAACTAAACAGGTAAAGGAAGAGATGGTTTCAGCTACTGGTAGTCAGCGTCAACCATGTTCTCCTCACCAGGAGAAGAGGTATCATCTTTGGGTTGAAGTTGCCACAACAGTGTTCGACGTCCTGGATGATCACAGGTCGAGGTGCAGAGACCCGGAGTGTCGTCATGAGGAGTTTCAGTTTTACTTCATGTAGTGTCTGTAGTTTTACTTATGATAGATGTGCAAGTACATGATGTTGTATGTTTTGAGTCAGTGTTGTTTATATGTATAGTGTTGGTAAGCCTCATTTTGGTGTATGTTTAAGGCTATCTTTTTGGACTGATGTATTTTGTATGCAAAGCTTTAAATGAAATGAAATGATTTTATTCTGTCATGATATTTACTTCTCGTACTCTTTCATATACCGTTGTACTCTGAATCTTCTTACTTTGCTCATTATGAAATACTTAAGTTAAATTATAGTGGTAGCCGTAAGAGGGTCGTTACATTTTGAATCTCAAATATTTAAGTATTGCACTTTGTATTTTCCCCATTCTCACATTTTTGGAACGTTGCACCCTCGCAAGGGTAATTTCTGATAGATGAATTTAAAATCAGAAGGCACAAAGTGCCAAAAATATGAAAATGAGGGTGCAAAGTGTCAAAAGTGATATTTTTGGGGGTGTAAAATGCCAAAAATCCACTCTCTTACTATATTGCTCTCAAAAAAAATTAAAATTTAACATCAGATGGATATTCGTACACCATTAAAAATAATAGTAAAAATAAAAAATTTCAATTCATTTGTAATAGCAGCTAATGTTTCAGTCATGCCACAAAAGGGACTAGGGAGATCCGATCCAGGTCGGAACAAAAGGGTTTGGCTCGGAACGTTCGATACGACAGAAGAGTGTCGTTGTCGTTTATGACTTAGCCGCCATTAACCTCAAAAGGGAAAATGTCGTTACGAATTTTTCAACGGTGAAGGGCCATGACTGTCGCAGATGAGCTCTCCCTGTCCTTCTCCTCTCCGTCCTTCGTCCTTCGTCCTTCGTCCTTCGTCCTTCGTCCTTCATTACGACATAGACCGGTCACTCTTCAACTGCCTCAACTACGACCAGTGGCGGAGCCAGAAATATTGGAGCGTGGGGGCACAAGATACTTAGAATCAGGAGTCGGGAGAAAATGATGCGGCCCGCAGGGTCAACTCCACGCTTAGGGTTTTGGGAACTCGGCTGCGGACCTACGGTTCGCTGAACTGGACCGAAAAATGCGTGGGGGCACGAGCCCCCACGGGTCCCTATATAGCTCCGCCCCTGACTACGACGAGGCCGACACCTTCATGCTCGGCATGGAGTCACTGTAATGTTCATCAGAACTTTCACTACCGAAGCGACAATGATGGGAATTTGAGTTCAACGGTTTCAATGTCGAGGATTTCCTATTGGAAGTCGTTATATTCTAGCTTTTCTCCATACTTGTGGTAATGCATGCCCCATGCTGTTGGAGGAGGCTAGGCCGCTCGAGGAGTCGCCGGCGTCCGAGGAGCCACTGGGTTTGGAAGCTGCATTGAGGACGACGAGGATGCTGCATAAAGTGAGAGGAGCGACGAAGATTATGTGGGCGATACATTTAGTGTTTTTTTGGGTTAAAAAACAATTTTCAATTTTGATTTTAAGGGATGCAAATAATCATATCGGATCTAGATTATCTATTAGAATTATACATTCGATAGATATAAACGAATTAATAATAATAGAAAAGAACTTGGATTTATTGTTGTAGCCGCCATTGTCGTACGACCCGGTCTACATCTCTTTGCTCTAACAAGAAGGAGATAGATTCTCGTGTACTTCTTTAAGGTAAGAAGAATTGCGAGCATTCTCCTCTATTTACATGAACCTCAAGATTTAAAGTAAGAGGTGAGACCGTCCCCTTAAACTAATAATCTCTAGCCCATCCATCAAAGATTAGAGATTTTGGTCTTAAGTTATTTATGAGTATGACTCAAGAAAATATTAAAGACATTAAATTAAAATCAATTTAATTACTTTCTGTAAACCAATTAATATGAGTCCAATATTATCAACACTCATATTTTGTCTTCACAAGCAAATCAAACTAAATTATTGGGCATATAAATCAAACAGAATCGATGAGCGCATCGCTTTGAGATAAAGAATAATAATCATTGAAACATATTTTATTCAAATGAGAAAAGTTTGTTCACATTCGTCATTTTTCTTGGATCTTTCCGACCATTACAACATTCGACACTCAAAAAGGAATTGAATTTTGACAATAAATTATGCTTTCAACAACTTCTGGACTTCTTCTTTGATGGACTCGACCAAGGTTGTCGCAATGGTTTATTTGTTATGGTAAATGGGACGGATGTCGGGATCCAGAATGAGCCGGTGGCAGGCAACATCTGCGTCAGTGTCAGGCATGTATGTTGTGCTCCAGGCAAAGACATCGACATTGTACTGGAGATCTCAAACCATCTCATTCTTCTTTTCCTCCGACAGCTCCCGGCTAATATGCACGCTCCGCATTTCCCCACAATCGATCACCGGTTTGATCTCATCCATCTCTTCTGAGATTTTTAGGCGCGTTGCTCCCTCCAAAGAACTATCGACGGCCTCAGCCTCCTTCGAGGTGATGTTATTGTCGGTGCTAAGATAGCATTTATGGGCTATCATAGGATTGCTGCGGACCCTGATCTATAGGTGCGTTAGGCTTCATGCATGTTGTTGCGGACCCTGATCATAGCATGTTGTTGTTAGGCTTCATGCATAGGTCTTAGGAAGGAGAAAATTGTAGGTGCGTTACTCGCACCTATTTCTAGGTGGGAGATGTGTATTTACCGTAGGATCGGGCATTCAACGGCCGAGATACGGTCATATCTGTTGGAGATACAACCGTATGTACCGCACATCGATACGGCCGTATCTCGGCCGTTAATCCTTATCTAACTGCAGATCTCGGCCGTATCTCCCACCTACAGATAGGTGGTAGTAACTCACCTACAATTTTTTGTTAGATTTATATAATAATATGTCCGCACGTGTTGAGGCCGACTCGGAATAGGTTAACGGGTTTCGTGTCTTGTTCTCCCTAGTTATTTATTATCAACGGTAAAAGAAAAAACCATCTCTGAGAGAATCCAGTTCTGAAAGCTTTTGGATTGTGATCCAAGTTTGAGCTCTTTGCATCTCTCTTAGTGGAGGAGGTGTGCATTTGTACAGTTATTGGTGCTTGATTCGTGTCTTCAGTGATTGTGACTAGCCAGAGAGGAGGAGACATACATCTGGATTGGATCCGAAGACTCGTGTCTCATCTCCGCGCGACTCAGGTGACTTATTTCTAGTTGTTACTGTTCTAGCTTTAGCGAAATGTCGAAAGTTTCCACCTACGACATCGTCAAGCTACAGTCGTTCGACTTCTCCGACTTCCACGCTTGGAAGCTGCACGTCCAACTTGGTATGAAGGAACGTGAGATTTTCTACACGGTCCCGAGTGACTTTGCTACTACCGAAGAGGACGTGAACGAATTACAGTGGAGAAATGATGAAGACTTCTGTAGGGACTACCTCCTAAATTCACTGAACCCTAGGTTCGCCCTGACCTACAACAGTCATAAGACTGCATAGGAGATTTGTGATCGCTTGAATGCGCACTTCCAGAAGGAAGAGGGGTTGTCGAGGACTCTCCTTGGGGAGAGACTCTTCACTTCAAAATTTAATTTAAACTCGTGAATCACCTCTCAAATAATTGAACTGGAGAGTCTGCGTCTCAAGTTGGCGGACGATAAGTCCGACATCTCGGATAATCTCTTTGTGTGTCTAATTCTTAGCAAGCTACCTCCTGAGTGGTTGACCTTCAAGACTGAAATGAACAGACTGAAGGAAAAGATCGCGTTGGATGAACTCAAAAGGTTCATTCATATCAAGGATCAAAATATCGCTTGAAAAGGCTTGGAATAAGTTGGTCAGTCCTCATAGGCTGTTAACTTCGTTTCTCGACCCAGCAAGCCTTGAAGGAAGCCAGCAGCACCCAAAGGTGAAGCCTTTACACAGTTGGCGCCTAAAAAGCCCTCTTTCAAAAAGAAGAGGGACAAGTGCCACAACTGCGGCAAGTGAGGACACTAGGCGGCTGATTGCAAGACTCCTAAGAAAAAAAAGGAGGATGCCCCACAAAATGTGGCGAACATGCTGGTTAATGCCTCAGATCCCAAGTCCTTCGTGGCTATGATCGGGAGCAGTCACCGCAATTCGTCCTCTGATTGGTGGCTAGATAGCGGTGCTACCTGTCATGTAACGAATGACAAAGGGTTACTAGCTGAGGTCAAGGCGGTCCAGGAGAAGGTGGAGAACTGCAATGGAGGAGAGACCGAGGTGACCCATGCTGGGACAGCCGAGCTGGTCCTCTCGTCAGGTAAAACTCTTTTTCTGAATAATGTTAAAGTAGTGCCGTCTTTAACTAAAAATCTGATTTCAATGAGTCTGTTAGATAAGGCTGAGATGTCTTTCACAACTCAAAACGGTAGAATGACCTTAACGGTAAATTTACATTATTTTGGGTGTGTGTACCTGATCAATGGAATGTATAGACTTAGCTTAAACAATGATTGCATTAACCAAATAAGTTCAAAACTTATTGATCCTAAGTTGTTACATAACAGACTTGGACATGTGAACTATAGGAAAATACTAGATCTAGCGAAGAGTCACAACATTCCCTTAGATCTGTCGATTCGATTTGACAAATGCGAGGTGTGTGCTCAAACCAAAATCACTAGAAAGTCATTCAAATCGGTTTCTTAGAGCACGAAACTTCTTGAATTGATACATTTAGACCTCTGTGATTTTCACAGTTACGTCACTAGAGGGGGAAGAAAGTATCTGATTACATTCATAGACGATTTTTCAAGATATTGTTATGTGTATCTATTAAAATCGAAAGACGAAGCATTTGAGACATTTAAGACCTTTAAGTCTCGTGTAGAAAATCAGTTAAACCTGAAAATTAAAAGATTTAGAAGTGATCGAGGAGGAGAATATACTGCTACTGGGTTCAAGAAATTCTGTGTCTTTGAGGAAATAATTCTTGAAACCACATCTCCTTACTCACCCCAGTCAAATGGTGTTGTCAAGCATAAAAATAGAACTTTAACAGAAATGTTGAACTCTATGCTCCTAACAGCTGGCATGCCTAATTCCTTTTGGGGAGAAGCAGTTCGTGCTGCAAATCACATTCTGAATAGAGTGCCTCATTCTCAGCTCATTGCTACCCCGTATGAGCCGTGACACTGTCATCCTTGTAGATACGATACTCTAAAGAATTGGGGTTGTATTGCTTATGTGCGTATACAAGACCTTAAGAGGCCTAAGGTGGGACCTAGGACGACAACATGCGTCTATCTAAGTAGTGCAGAAGATAGTGCAGCCGACAGATTTCTCGATCTATCCACGAATATTGTGATAGAGTCTAAAGATGTCATATTCTTTGATGATAAATTTGTCAAGGATCATGGTTTGTCTGTTTCTGGGTCTAATGATATGATTTCAGAATCTATCGTATAACCTGAATATGGCCCCTCTACCACTGCTCCCCAACCTCTAGAGGTGGAAACTGTTACACTTAGAACATTTACAAGAGAGAGAATCCCTAAGAACTTTGGTGAGAATTTCGTCACCTACCACTTAGAGGATGATCCATTCTCCTACCAGGAGGCAATGAGATCTAGAGATTCGTTGATGTGGGTATAAGCCATTGATGATGAGATGGACTAGCTGTTACATAACAATACTTGACATCTAGTTGACTTGCCGAAAGGCGCTAAAGTACTCAGATGCAAGTGAGTGTTGAAGAAGAAACTACATAGTGATGGGTCTATAACAAGGTATAAAGCGCGTCTCGTAGCTAAAAGTTATAAACAACAGGGGGGAATAAACTATTTTGATGTTTATTCACTTGTGTGTCACCTATCAACTATCAGGATTCTTCTAGCCCTAGCGTCTATCGAGAACTTTATAGTTCATCAGATGGATGTGAAAACATCTTTCTTAAATGGAGAGCTTGATGAAAAGATCTATATTGCACAACCTGAAGGTTATGTGCAGAAAAATCAAAAAGATAAAGTATGCAAACTGTATAAATCAATCTATGGACTTAAACAAGCGCCTAAGATGTGGCACATGAAATTTGACCAGGTGGTAAAAAGCCTCGGATTTCAGTCCAGTCTCTCAGACAAATGTCTTTATCACCGCTCATTGTCGAATCAGACAGTCATTATATACTTATATGTGGATGACATGTTGATTTTGGGGTCTAATCTTACTGCAGTTAGGGATATTAAATTCACTCTGCCAGAAGTTTTTGACATGAATGACCTTGGTCCTGTGGATACCTTGTTAGGTATGAAGGTTAGAGTTGACAAGGGTCGAGTTACTCTTAGTCAGGCTTATTATATTGAGTAACTTCTTTCTACCTGGGGATATGATAACTGTAGGCCGATTGAGACGTCATTTGATCATAATGTTAAGTTGAGTCCTAACGTAGAGACCAGCATTGATCAAGTCAAATATTCCAAAATAATTGGTAGTTTCATGTATGCCACAAGTTGTACTAGGCCAGACATTGCTTTTTCGGTTAGCATGCTGAGTCGTTTTACCAGTAATCCAGGCAAAGAGCATTGAGATGTCCTAGATAGGCTGTTGAGGTACCTGAAAGGTACCAAAGATCATACTCTGTGCTACACTGGTTACCCACCTTCTGTGGAAGGACATTCTGATGCGTCATGGTGTTCAGAAGTCGGGAACAACAAGTCCACCAATGGATATATATTCACTTTGGGTGGGGCTGCTATCACTTGTAAATCCAAAAGACAGACCTGTATAGCATTATCGTCTATGGAAGCCGAGTTGTTTGCCTTAGCCTTGACCGGTGAAGAGGCAGACTGGATCAGGAACTTGATTTTAGACATTCCCTTGTCTAAGTTACAAGTCAACTCGTTGAACTTGTATTGTGATAATCAAGCATCAGTTCAAGTCGTTAAGAATACCCTCTATAATACTAAGAGGAGATATAAACGACTGAGACATGTCTTGTTGAATTATCTGAAAGAACAAGGAATTATCACTTTAATAGATGTACATTCAAAGGATAACCTATCTGATCCATTGACGAAAGGAATGTCAAAAGACCATCTAATCAAAACTGTGGGGGAAATGAGACTAAAGACGATTTAGTTCGGTCTTAGTTCAGTAATAGGCGATTTAGTTCAGCCTTTGTCTAAACGTTTTGATTATTCTGATTTCCTTTGTTAGAGCAAGCATGTTGTGTTCCGTTGATGCTCTTGGTTGCTGAGCTCGGATCTGGTAAGTTGTTTCATTCCAAACTTGATGCTAACAACTTCACCTGGATTCGGCTTTTGCCTTGTAGGAGAGTGTTATTCCAAACTTGATAACATAATCTGACTCGATCTTGTCTCTTCTTTATAGATTGGTTTCATTGCAAACTTGATGAGTTCCAATTAACTTTAGAAGGGCAGTAACCGTGACATTCCATATAGGATCACAGGTATAGTTGCGGTGTCCAGAAGTCTGGAATCGTTTCAGTTGAAACAGATATCATATTCTGAGGTAAAATTATAACACTCTGTGAACGTGTCCTTCCAGCCAAATTAAAATGATTAATACTAATTTCTTTTTTGTAGAACTAGATATTTGCAAATTTGCAAAGGATAGAATTTATTCTGAAATGAAATTCTCTATTGAAATTGCATGGATTGCTGAGATAGGAGGAGCACCGGTTGACTGGAATCCAGATCAGGATGGTCTTTTGGATGATGAGTTTTAGAGTGTTTTTAGTTTATCTTTTGCTACTTCTGTTCAGAGCATTGTTTTAGCTCTTCTTTTATGCACTGTTTGATTGGACTATTAGATCTCTGTTTGTTTGGGACACCAGACGTATTGGGCCTGTGTCTTGTTGTACCTGATACTATTCTGTGTTGCAGTTGAGCTTTGTTTTACTTATGCGTGCATACTATTCTGTGCTCAAGTCTAATTTTGTTTGAAACAGGTGCTGGACACGGTTGTGTATGATTCACAGTTGGTTGAATTTTGCACAAACCATCCTCTATCCGAAGTCTGGGTTCACAGCGGACATAGGAGAAGATTGTTAAATTTATATAATAATATGTGTGCACGTGTTGAGACCGACTCAAAATAGGTTAACGGGTTTCGTGTCATACTAGGGTTTGACCCTATGCTAGAAGTACTATTTATACCTTACTCCATACTTAGATGAGATATGGTAGAATACTTTGAGCGATTAACCCTGACATTTTTTTTCTTAGTAAGAGACTACAAATTGAAAGTTGTTGAAAAGAGGCATGTCGAAGATGTCATAGTAACTGATCTCAGCATGGACAATGACATCATTAATGAATGTACAATTGCATATTAAAAATTGATATATTAATCAAATTTAAGAGCTTGTCATCCATATTTTTTAGTAGCCACATTTACAAAATATCTTCATTCCTAATGCTATTATCAATAGAACATAGTAACTTGAAAGGGTCTCTTTAGAATAGTTGTAGCGTTTGAGTGGTGATAATTTGAAATTGTGATGGTAAACATAATGGTTGCGGTTACGAGCAGCTCAGCACGAGTTTCGTTCGTGCTCGCTGATTCTTAGCGGACTTTGCCTGCATTTGAGCGGGCTGCACCCGCAAATGAGCGGGCAAGGCCAGCATATGAGCGGGCCGGGGTACAGTACTTTTCTGTAACAATACATTAATTGTATTATAATGCAATTATATTTTTACAAGCTTTTATTCAAAACATATACATAAAAGTACTTAAAAATGATCGTAAATAAATATGAATCAATATTCCGGTTGCGGGACACCCGGTTTTTCCCCTGTCCGGAGAATCGGACCGCTTTAGCTCGGAATTGGACCAGACGCTCAAACAGTCAAAGAAAGGCAACAAAAAATGACCAGAAACTTTTTTTAAACGTGAAAAATCTGGAAATAGTGAAAAACCACGCGGTCAGATCCTTGTCGTGCCAAAATCCACTATTTCATCGGAGTTTTTCAAAAGTTAAGATAATTTCTCGCAGGGTGACATGCCACCTTTCTATTACAAGTACAAAGTATGAACTCAACGGAAGATAAACTAAGTTCTTAGAGTCTAGGTAAAATCGCTCTGGTGTTGAAAATCGCTTAAGTATTCGGAGTCTCGATGGAAACGCTCATGTTGAGCCAGAATCTCGATGGGAGCACTCTTTTGGAGAAGGAAAGCCGCGCTCTTGAAGCCTTGAGACGTCTTAGTGCTAGAGAGGGAGCATAAAGAATTTCAAGCGGAGAAACGATATGTCACATGTTCTCGCCAGAAAATCTTAGAGCTTTTTCTAGCATTTGGAGTTATTTGTCCACAAATGAAGGCTCAGGGGCCTTTTTATAGTTTTATGTAGGGATATGCTGACAATTGCGTCGAGGCGAAATTTGTGCTGACGAATGACGTCACTCCGTTCTGGTCACCTAGATCACCAATTTTAGCGAAATGACGAAAGTACCCCTCTGCGGTCCGAGCAGCCCGAGCAAGGTTCCCGGCGATGGAGGAGGACGGCGACGGCCATCAGCGGCGATGGCGGCCACCGGCGTGCGCGCGTGCGCCCAAGGAGCGCGCACTGTGCGCCAGCGCGCCTATCTTGGTGTGACGTGCTTGTCCTCGCATGCACTTCTTCTTGTGCGGTCGCTTGGACCCCTTGGCCTAAGTCGAAATTTCTTCTTGTGGGGTCCGCGCGAGCACGTGCGGGCGGGATCGCCTGCTCGGGCGCGCGTGGGGAGTCCCCACGCGCGTGATCGCTCGCGCGGGCTTCTGCGGGGGAACTTGCACAACTGCATGTGGATGCTCTTAGCGATACGATACACACACATAGGCGCTTGCGGTGGCGCTTCTTCCTGGGGGCTTGCAGGCGTGCCGCTCTGCAGGAATTTTTCCCGGTTGTTTGTTTTTGTGCTAATACCCATCTTTTTTGCAAGTGTTGAAGGGTAGCACTCCGCCGCGATCGATGTGCCTTACCTCGACTTTGAGCCTTGCCTGAGTGAACAGTTGGAGGAAACTCTTCGGGATTTTTGCAGACGTGGAGATTGTGATCTCATCCCCGTTAGAGCGCATTCAAAATCCTCCTCCTGGTCATTTCGCGATCACGGAGAGGTGTCTGAAGGCGGGCTTTCGGGTCCCTCCTGTTGAGGATGCCATTGCGATTTTCCTGTTTTGTGATGTTCCGGTTACACAACTTTCTTAAGTGGGGATGGAAAGGATCATGGGCCTGGTATGCTTCTTTCGGGAGCATGTCTCTCGTATGTCGGTTCGAATTTTTCGTGAATGATGCAAAGTTTGCCTCGATTCTGGTGACCAGATTGAGGTGCGTAGCAACAAGAGGTGATTGTCATTCAAAGATAGACCGACCACCGTCATGGGGAAGCTTGTTTGGATTTGTCAAAAACTCATGGCAACTGCCTGAGATTTGGCGGGAGCTTTCGGATCGCTGTCGTCATCTAGCGGGGAAGGAGTATGACTTTTCTCCTCTGTTAGGCTTCGAGGATCCGCGCGAGTTGGGTGCCGCTCTTAGTAAGATTAGAATATTTGACATTGAGAAAAGTTTGGTTCTTGCGTGGATCTCGACGGATGTGGAGCGAAGTTATGCTGTACCGTTGGAGCGCAGGAAGAAGAGAAAGTTGGATATTTCACAGAAACGGGGGAAGACAGGTCGTCCTCTGCTGCCCCCGACGCCATTATTGACGTCACTGATGATTGTCCAGACAACCCGACCGTCGTTCCACCTCCTGCTGAGACCGAGGAGTTCCCGGAGCTGTCCGCGGACGGGCCAGTTTCTCGAGAGAACTCCGAGCAGCCGCTGGTGACGTCAAAGGGTAGGCGGCGGGAATGCTCCGTTTGCCGAGCACTTCTCCCGAAGGTACGTTTATCACTCCCATGGTTTTCCCTCTTTGGTCCGTTCTTATGTACTGAAATAATTTGTTCCTCGCCCTTGCAATTGGACGAGATCCGCGAGATCACACTCTCCTGGAATGATAGTTACGTGACTACGAAGGATGAGTTTCTCTCTTCGCGGACGAAGCTAGCTGCGTCTGAGAACTCTGTCGGCTGCTCGGAAGAAAGAAAGAGAATGTTTTTTTCTTGCTGGTTAACGCGGAGTCTCAGTTGTCTTCTTTCCAGGCTGAGACCGAGACTCTCCAGGGGAAGCGTACGTGGATCCCCGGGTGCGTGTCTGTGGGTGAAAAAGCAATTACTACACATGGAAAATCAATTACTAGATATGGAAAAGTAATGAAAGCAAACACGGTTCACATGGCCAAACACCTTTTTTCCATTTTAATACGAATGCAATCTTCAAGGATCCAATGGCCAAGCACAAGAAATAATTATTGCACATCTCTATTGCCAAATCCTAGCACTTCCAAAATCCTTCATTTTTTTAATCGAAAATTCAAAATAGGTTCATAAACCTACGTTGATCTCACAAATTTATGCTAAAATAGATCCATACATTAACCCCAATTAAATTTTTAATGGTGTTATGAATACTGTATTCATGGAAATGCACAAGAAAAAAAAGGGGGTGTTTTAAGCTAAAACGTCGCCACAGTGACGAACATGCATTTACGTTCGAACACTTGTGAATGCATATATCCAAGAAAGTGATGGGCCCGTTTGGCACGGCGGTGACAAACGCGGTAGTTATAAACACTCATTCATGATCCAACTTCACCTAAGAAACTCTATCCACGCAAGGGCAAGTAAACTGCCAGAGCTACGGTTACTACCACAATTTACTGATTCGAATAGTGTAAGTTTGTCACAATTTGTTGTGAAAATCTCAAAAGATCGTTATCGTCATGTCGTGCACAAAAAACCTGATCGGGCCGGGACCGGGCTTCTATGAAATCCGGCTCGGCCCAGGCTCAATTTGAGACGGGCCGGGCCTGGCTCGGGCTCCCTCCAAAAGAGGGGCCCGTTTAGGCCCTTCAGGCCGGCCCGGGCCGGCCTAAATTCAAAAAGGCGGGATTAATCCGGCATGATCACACGGGATTTAATTCCGCTTGATCTGATCAGGCGAGATTAAAAACCCGCCTGATCAGGCGGGATTAAAAACCCGCCTGATCAGGTGGGATTGGGATTAATCCCGCCTGGCGCCTGGCTTTGCCCGCTTGATCAGGCGAGATTGAGATTAAAATCCCGCCAGGCTTTCGCTTAGCCCGGTGTCGGGCTCAGGCTAGCCCGGCGCCCGGGCTTTGCCCGGCCCGGCCCGGCCCGGCAAAGGCCCCAAGCCCGGCTGGGCTTTTCCCGGGCCGGGCCTAACCGGGCTTTTGCCGGGCCGGGCCCGGGCTTTTTGCCCACGACCAAAAAACGATCCACATCCGATCGTCCTTGATCCCGGGCGACCATGATAGCTATTTGAGATCTGAATAGGCGGATTATGTGGGGTCTGGAACAAGGTTTTTAGAGACCAAATAATTTCCCCCACTCAGCTCTTGCACAGAAGAACAGCTGTGAAGAGAATTAGCAACTCAACCAAGGAGCAGGGGGAGGAGCAAATCATGCATGGGAGCAGGCTCCTTAGCCCCATTCACTGTTTCAGCACCAATAGTTACCCACAACGCACGTGAGTCACGTGACTCTATTACTCCAAAAAGACATTCTCCAGCTGTAACCCATCAAATGGTGCCCCAATGCTAAGCATCCATATATTCGACAGGAAAATATCAGCATAGTCCTAAAAAAGCACTCTCTTAGTCGCCTTCGCCACATATACTCCAACTTAGAAGCACTCGCATATGCGATCACGCATTATTTTTGTGACATCATGAATCTTATAAAGGCATTTTGGCGAGGGCAAGAGTGTCTAGCACAGAGAAAAGCAGTTAAAGCAGTTCTGAGCCGGCTTGTAGGACAAAGTCCGATAGACCTTCTGGGTAGCACTTGTATGCCCCGAATGAAAAAGAAGATAAAACTGTGCAGTTTAGCTTAGCATGGGAACCAAAGCAAACAAACACTTGAATATTATAGGCTGAATCATTACACATTAAATGACGGCTCCCTCTCTGATTGACAAACACAATATTTTGCCATAATCAAATCTAGATTAGTCAGGGGTACACAACTAAAAAGAGAAAAGTACATTGGAAATAAGCTGAACATAAACATTCATGAGACAATTAAAATTACTTCAGAGATAGAAGATACAGATAAAGTCCGATAGACATTTTTTACATGAATTTTGGAAGGCATAGTCTTAGAAGTCCAGCCTAAACATGAACAACTTCAACTTCTACTAAGCACAAACACACACTCATACCCTCCTATTGCAATTAGTCCCTACAAGATAAGCAGTACAAAAAGCTTCTGTTGTTGGTCATTAGGGCTACCATCCCACTAAAAACTCCGAAGAAAAAGCGGTTCTGGGCATGGAGAAAAGCAGTTCTGAGCAGGCTTGTAGGACAACAAACTTCTAGGAGAGGGAACATGAAAGAAGGAACTGATTCTCTCATCAAAATTGGAGAAAAAAGTTGCAGACCATTGACTTTGAATCTCAAATATCTTGTGTTAGAAACTCCAAAGTTAAGCGTGGTCTAGTGAAAGTAATTCTAAAGTGATTAACTTTCTGGAAAGTACTTTTATGCTTCAAATGAAAAAAAAAATAGATAGAACTGTGCGGTTTAACTTAGCATGCGGACCAAAGCAAACAAACCCTCTGATATTGTAGGCTCAATCATTACATATTAAATGACGGCTCCATTCGACTAACTGATACAATATTTTCACATAATCAAATCTAGATTAGTTAAGGGTACAGTAACACAACTCAAAGGAGAAAACTACATTGGAAATAAGCTGAACACAATCATTCATGAGGCAATTAAGATTACTTCTGAGATAGAAGATACAGATAAAGTCCGATGGACATTTTTTACATGAATTTTGGAAGGCACAGTCTTAGAAGTCCCGCCTAAACATGAACAACTTCAACATCTAATAAACACGAACACATACTCATACACACCTACTATTGCAATTAGTCCCTACAAGATAAGCAGTAAAAAAAAGCTTCTGTTCTTGGTCATTAGGGCTACCATCGCAGTAAAAACTCCAAAGAAAAAGGGATGATCTTTACCGATAATACGTTTGCTGATACTGAGGAGGCATGATGTTACCATAAGCTCCAATTCCGTTGACGTAGCCTCCGTAGGTGGGATAACTGATGGGAGGAGAGGGATAGGGCACAGCAATTGAAGTGGGGCTCATCTCCTTGGTTGGGTAAGCATAGACTTCTCTCATGGCCGGAGGACTGTGGCTGCCATAGAAGCCATGGACTGCCGCCGCCCTTTCATAAGGATAGGGTGAAAAAGGAGGCGTAGAGTATGCGGTGGTATGCGAGGGAGACATCACAAATGCGGGCACAGGCGCAGGAAACGATGACACATGGGCGTTGTTCGTGAGACGGCCCGCCTTTGCCGGGGGCATCGGGCCACCGTTGTTCGTTCGTGTGCGCTTGTTCGCAGGACCACCAGCCGCCTTCCTCTTTTCAGCCTTCGCATTCTCCAGATTTTCTAATCTCTTCTGGAGGTTCTCTGTCGGAAATTTAGCTTTGAGCTCATGCTCCTCGATGCACTTCATGACCGCTCGGATCGCTGATAGTTCCTTGCGGCAGGCATTGTTCTGCAATATTATTGAATCAAGCATATCTTTGAAGGCAATGTGTGCTACTAAAACATGAAGTTTAATAATCTAGCTGATATGTGGACATACCGTAGAATGCCCAGTGTTTTTGGGATCATCTGAGATCATGGAAGCACCCTTCTTGGCATCTTTCAGGTAGGATTTCAACAGGGGGACAGGGGGGTACTTCTCCTGGAGCCCAGACTCATAAGCGAAATTTATTGCGTCAAGCTGGTGTCCCTTAACAATTAACTCTTCAATTATATCTGCAGATCACATAGCTATTGTGCTAAGATAATGCATCTGGGCAACCGGAGTATAATTGTCTTACAAGATGAAAAGCAGCTGGAAGTGATGATCTCAAAGATCCACCAAAGTTTTTTCACTGCAAGGATTAGTTCAACCTCTAATGCAAAAAGAGCATCCAAGCAGTCTATCATTGGGACACAACATGACTTCCAGCAATTCCTCAAATTGAGCAAGAATCTTCAAATTCACCTGGGCTTTTTCTCCTTTAAAAATTGGAGGGAACATATCTCTAAAGTAATCCAGATATTTATACCAGTAAGGATGAAACTCATAATATGTGAGGTATTCTCTACTCTAGCTCAGTACAGTTCATACTAAATTGAACTTTTTTATTTTATCATTTTCTTGAGGTGACCCACTAGTGCTTCTCAACAGGTCACCCATCATGAAGTTACTCTCCCTGAGCATAATTAATTATGAAGTTCATAACATAATCTCAAAAAACCACATTTTTTAAATTTGGAAACTAGTTCAAGTGACGTAATTAATTATGAAGTTCATAACATAATCTCAAAAAACCACATTTTTAAAATTTGGAAACTAGTTCAAGACCCCTGAAAGTCCACCTAGTGTCAACTATCTTCACCTATGGGGGGGGGGGGGGGGAATAGGTGACGTGCAGCGTTTTTGCGGAATTTAAAATTGTACCTGCACAATAAAAATAAACAGCACAGCACCCAGAATACACAAGCTATTTATAGTGGTTCCCCGATTTGGGCACATCCACTTTCCCCCTTCGACCTATCTCCCAACAAGGGACGACTCGGTCTCTTCACCAACATGATTGAAATTCAATCCTTGCACTATCGGAAGGAACCCTTCCACACGTAGGAGTCAACACTCCCACAACACGGGTTGCACCCAACCCTTACAACTAGGAACCAACGTTCCTTTACAACAAAAGTAAAACTAGAATGTACAAGAGATACAAACTACGTTTGGAGACTAGGGTGTCCCTCTTTGTTGACGACGTGTTCTTGAAGTCCACAAAGAGTCCACAACCCTAGATCTCTCTTGGAGAGGATCTCCCCGGAACCGGCGGCGGCAAGATGGGCGGCGGCTAGGTTCACGGGATCGACGACGACGACGATGTGCGGCTGCTGTACTTGGAGATCCAAACTTCGAAGCAAAGCTAGCTAGGTCTACCAACGGTCACACTAGGATCAGTCGTCTCGATCGATTCGGACGGGGAAGGTTTTCCCGATCAACAAATCAAGAGACAAGAGATCTCCGGTTAGACACGTGAGACGCTAAGCTTGGCTAAGCTTCTATCGACCGGAGATCGGGAAGAAACCTCGATCAAGACCAGCGATCAACTCTCTCGAGCGGCGACGGCGGCGGCGGCGAAAATCGCGATCTAGGTCACGTCGCGGCTCGGCTTCGTATATCTTTATTCCGTCGACACTACTGTTCAAAAATACGCCTGTATTTATACTGTAGACAACTTCAAGATGACCGTTGTGGGCCCCACCAAAGAAAACCCTAACTCCGGTTCAAAGCAGTGCCAGCGACAGAGTCCGGTTCAGGGAGTTCCCGAAAATCGCCCAAGTCAAAATCGGCGAGAATCACCTGTGATTCTCGTCGAATCGTCGAGAATCAAGGGTGATTCTCGACGATCCGTCGAGAATCACAAAGTGATTCTCGTCGATCCGTCGAGAATCACAAGGTGATTCTTGTCGAATCTGACTTGATTGCACTCTGATTTAGCCGGCGAGAATCAGCCAGTGATTCTCGACGATTCGGCGAGAATCACTTGGTGATTCTCGTCGATTCTTACTTAGATGATTTTTCATCTTACGCCTCTGAGCTGCTCTTTGACTCATTCTTGTTTCTTGTCTGCTCTTGCATAAACACAGCCTTGTACTTGAAACTAAGTGCACTCCAATAGAGAGAGTACACGTAGGCCAACACGCTGATCTGCTCAACGAGGGATTACGTCGTGCAGACCCGTGTATATTGACCTACTGCACCCTGACATTGGTGTGCACTTAGCGTGGAATAACTGCAAGCACAACTTGAAATATTTTATCAAATACATTGTGAATTCATCTTAGCTTGACAGGTGGCTTCCTCAAATCCAGGTAATTGTGGATACAATACCCAACAATCTCCTCCTATTTGACGAAGCCAAAATCCTACTATCTAAGATGAATACCACCAACCAGATAATATATACAACATACAGAATTTATAGATGCAGCACAAGAGAGTATAGGCAAACAGACCAAAACTTGAGTCACTCATAAATTCATATATATATATATATATATATATATATATATATATATATATATATATATATAAATAATCAGGATTGTTCATATATCAATAAGACAAGACAAAAATGTTCAAGAGACAATGATAATCTATGAGTTTCTGTCTATGGATTTTTGGCTAGTTCGTCCTTATGCTTCTGAGCCAAATACTTCTTTCTTTGCCTTTCCACATACTCCTTGGGCTTGGGATAATATCTGGGTGGAGGAGCTTTATCTGCCGCAGTATTGGTCCTGAAAAAGATGTTCCGTTTGGCTTCATACGTCTTGTGCATCTCCCACTCATACTGGCTGTATACATCGTTTCGATTGATTTCCCCTTGTTCCTGTAGCCAGAATGTGTCCAAGATGATACTCTTGGATACCGGACTCCACTTTTCGTTTCTTACTTCCTCCTTCAGTCTGATTCTCTTTTCAGCTTGTGTTTCCTTTGATGTCCCTTCTTGAGATTTTCTCTTGTTCCTGGCTTTTGCTAGGGCCTCTTGGTCAAACATGGCCATACGTTTTGCTTTGGAAATAGCCCTAGCATCAGCTTCACTCATGGGAACTTCTGCAGCACTTACTCCCTCAGCAGCCGTAGTAGTCTCAGGAGCATGAATACCCGCAGGATTTTCAGGCAAAGCGACGCCTAACGCCTGTTGGAGCATCCACCAGCAACTGTCATAGACATATTTGTTTGACTGTTCAAAGTTGTTGATCATGATTTCCCGAAGCTCAGCCATCTTAGCTATATATTCTTTCTCCCCCTTTTTGGCTTCGACTGCGATGGAGTTTGCATAAGAATGCAGGGACTCATCAATGTGCTTAGTAGTCTTTGAGAACTCAGTGACCAAGGCTTGTTGATTGGTGTTGAGAGTTACCATATTGCCATCAAACTTTTGAATATTATTTGCTACGACATGAGCATTCTGATTCACTACGCCGAGAGTATCGGTGTTCTTTTTCAATCCGTCCATAAGAAGAGTGACAGCTTGGCCGGTCGCTGTATACTTATCTTCAAACTTCTTTTTCATCACGTCCAATTTGTGATTGATCTCCACCATGTTCTTGAGCATGAGATTTTCAGATTTCTTAATCCTTTTCAACACTTTATTTTGAGCTTTCTCAAAAGATGTCTTAAGCTCATCCACTATACCCTGAATGACATTCACGGTGTGAGTGGCTAGATCATCTCGTAGTGGAAGGTCCTGAGGCACTTCTTGGCCTTGCTCTTCAGCAGATGCACCTGTAGAGCTGGACACGACCACAGTCTCTAAGGGGGGAGTGCGTGCAGCCTCTGTAGATTTCTCGGACTCCCCCTCCACAGTTGCACCGATGTTCTCAGGAACGATTTCAGGTGCGTGCTTGTCAGATTGAGCTTCAATGATATCCCGAGTCTCCAATGCTTCCTGTCCCTCATTGCCTTCTTCCTCACCTTCATCATCCATGAGATCATTCTCATCAGCATCATCTTCCAACCCTTCGTCAGCAGTCTCCTCTACATTAGCTTCGGCTCCTTGATCGTTCAGGTTCAGAGTCTCCTCATTCTCCAGCACAGTTTCACTTTCTTCTTGTATATCTGCCACTGCATCTCTGGCCATCTGGAAGATGTCAGATACGATATCAGCATAAGTGGGTAGAGGCTCCCCCTCAATTCCTGCAGTCAAAGCATCAGGAATTTCACTGGGGATTACTACGGAATCAGCCACAGTGTCGTCCTCGGCTAGAGATGCGTCCAGTTGTTCTACCATGGCAGCCTGCCCAATTCGCCTCTCCCATCTGTCAAAAACACTCGAGTCCATTTTCTTTAAGTAATGTAGAGGAACACCTTTACTCATGTCATACTTATCTCCATTCAACTGATTGAGATACAGACTGATGATTCGGCCAAAGCTCGGAGATCTAAGGGTGTCCTTTATCCTCTCAAAAAGCAATGCCCCCCAGTTGAATCTTTTCCTGCAGACAATTGCCACCAGGATCTTGAACATGTCCGCAGAGATGTGGTCATGAGAGCCCGACTTGCATATGAGTACCTTCCCAACGATGTCTGACAGAAGTTTCCCTTCTTCATTCATATCCTTTCGCTTTATTGACCGAGTTCCTCGAGCGAGACCACAGAATAATAGAGTCCTGGTTTTGTCTTCTTACTCAAGATAATCCTCGTGCTCCGAGCTAGTGAGCTGCAAGTAGTGGGTCAGCTTGCTGGCAGACATCTTGATCTTTGCCCCGGCAACCTTGCTTTTGATAAGAGAGTCGTCATTCCGGAGTTTTGCGGTTGCAAAGAACTCCAGCACCTCCTTGTCCAGGATTTTACAGTGGTGCTCTAGTACGAATAAGAGTCCAGCCTCTTCAAGCATAAGGATGATGTTTCTGAATTCATCTGAGGCATAAGCGAACCCTGTTCGAACCAGCTCGCATCCAGTGACCAGCCCAGCGGTTGTCCTAGGAGCCATTGCAAACCTAGGGAGAGAATTCCTACTCTACGCTTAATCAAAAGGCACAAGGGAAGCGACACTAGTGATCAAGTCCAAGTAAGGGTGAGGATGTGGTTACCTAAAAGCGTAGACGGTGAGTTAGTTCGATGAAGACGATGGACACCTGGTAGGTGCACGTGACGGGATCGACGAGATCGACGGGATTTTTGCACGCTGAGATTGACGGAGTTCTTCGCGAGTTGCGATCGGTGAATCTTGCGGGATGTCGACGGAAGGGGAAGAATCGGCGGAAGACCTTCGGTGAGAAGCTTGCGGGAAACCTTCGGTGAATCGGCGAGAATCTTGCGGGATTCGGCGAGTTTCCTGCGGAGAAGGTCCTTCGGCGGGATTCCTACGGAATGTGAAGGGTCGGCGGGAATTCTAAATATATAAAGGATCGTGAGTATGCCCATGTATGAAGGATCGACGAGTTAAGGGGATTCTAACGGTTTCCGTGTGTTCGGCGGAAGGCTTCGGGTTAAGCGGGTTTCGAGTTTGTCTAAGTCGATTTGAAAATCTTCTAAATATATAAATACTCCTTAAAGCCAAGCTATTAGGGTTTGAACCGGCTTTTCCATACATTTTTTGATGGCAATCTTCGCTAGTTTTCAGTGAACTAATTTACGCCTGTAGATGTTAGATCTCGAGTCTACCAGTGGAATTTCCGATAAGTCTTCATTGTTGTATCTATGGTTTATGTTTACCGTGTTAACATATCCTTAGATGCACACACATATAAGTGTAAGTATAAGTATAAATATATATATATATATGTAAATGTGGATACAATATGACTCAAGTCCTGGAACTGATCAAAAGTACCTGGGATTATGAGAGTTATCATTTAGTCCCTCAGGTAAAACATATTAAGAGCTCAATGTGAGTATGCCCATGTAGATATCACATCTGGTATTCCAGACGCTTGTTCCAATTTAGTCTTGAGTCATCTACTGTCTAGTTCTCATCATATTTACGGGAACTTAGACTACCCTGCAAGAAAGAGTTACTTTACCTTAGGAACCCAATACATATTGGGTCCTAGGTTCCTGTTAGCATAAGCACTCGACTGCCTTCCTTCAGAAAACCTGTCAGGAAGACTACCTCTGCCCAGAAAATGTGGATAGGCCCTTGCCCTTGACACAGAGGGATTGTGCCAACAGTCTATGGCAAAGTGTCCCACTTTGCCACAACACCAACACGGGTGAATGTTGTATCGCCGTTTCTGACCTGATCTAGTGACTGAGGTAGTCACGGTCCTAGGTCTAAACGGGATAAGGCATGATCTCCTCACAAAATTTCCTCTTCCACCGTGACACGTGGAAGGGTGGAAGGAATGCATGTTGCGAGCGTCATGAGGCCGGGGAGGTGGTGCCCTCCTTTTAGGCATCCCCCTTCCTGAGGCCCCATGAAAACTTACACCATGACTTCTAACCTCCCTGTCCTGTGTCCTCGGGTGGTGAGAAGTGTTCTGTGAGCTGGTACATGCAGATTCACACCGAGTTGAGGCAGTGGCAGTGAATACAAAGGGCTCAGAATGAGCCTTAGGTATTCTCTCATGGGTGGCCACGACGGCCCTTGCACTACGGGTGTCTCCACATGAGGACAGATCACCATTGCAGTGACCACGATTATTCCTGTGATCATACCTGAAGGCATGATGAGTTGCCTTCCTGCTTGGAGTGGGGGGTCGGAATACCGTTTCCCCATTTCTCCACGAATTGATAATCCGGGAGATCCACCCATTTTCTTGCTTTCTCTTTATAGCATCAACCTTGGAAAAGTTTGATACTATCCTTTTCTCATTCTCTAGACTACTCTCTAGATCAGAGATTTTAGAGTCCTTGACCTTGTTGGATGCCAATTGGAGAACCAACAAGATCTTCAGCCGAGCAATCTCCTGAGCTTGTTCTTCAATAAGTAAGTTGCTCTTCTGAAGGGCTCTCTTCAAAGAATCAGAATTTTCTGAAGGAAAGCAGTTCCTGTCTTCAGAAACTTCAAGAGAGACGGGGCAAGATGAGAAAGTTACCTGCTCATCAGAGTCATTATCACTAGCGGCAGTGACCGTTGTGTCATCCTCATCAGAACTGCTTTCCTCACTGGCTTCTTCAGTCTCTGTCACTGACACTGGAGCTCTGATGCTGTCCGATAGATCCTTGCCTTCATCTTCAGATGCGAGGACCCCCACATAGGCTTCATCCTCTGGTTGACAGCAAATTCCAGCTTTCTCTGACCCCCCATCAGCTCTGAGATCATCACCCACATAGATTTAGCCGACCCACATTTTTCCAATCTAGAGCGAGAAGCTCCAGACCAAATATCCATGATAATTTGACGAATCCTCTTGTCCAAATTAAATAATGAAAGTTCCGTCTCCGACATCTCAGCAATGCACTTGGGCACTTGGATCTTTCCAGAGTCAGAGGTCTTCATAGGAATAAAGGGACCCTCTTCCAGGATGAAAGATGCTCGAGGATCGATAGAATCCAAGTGATACGATACTCTCATCCTCCAGACGGGATAAAACTCCTTTGTGCATGTGGGGAGTCTTAGTGGCGATATCTCATGATCCAGCTCCATACTTCTGACACTGGTGGCAGGATTCTACTCAAGGTGTAAACCTTTTTGATGAGTAACCTCGCTCTGATACCACTTGAAAGTCCACCTAGTGTCAACTATCTTCACCTATGGGGGGAATAGGTGACGTGCAGCGTTTTTGCGGAATTTAAAATTGTACCTGCACAATAAAAATAAACAGCACAGCACACAGAATACACAAGCTATTTATAGTGGTTCCCCGATTTGGGTATATCCACTTTCCCCCTTCGACCTATCTCCCAACAAGGGACGACTCGGTCTCTTCACCAACATGATTGAAATCCAATCCTTGCACTATCGGAAGGAACCCTTCCACACGTAGGAGTCAACAATCCCACAACACGGGTTGCACCCAACCCTTACAACTAGGAACCAACGTTCCTTTACAACAAAAGTAAAACTAGAATGTACAAGAGATACAAACTACGTTTGGAGACTAGGGTGTCCCTCTTTGTTGACGACGTGTTCTTGAAGTCCACAAAGAGTCCACAACCCTAGATCTCTCTTGGAGAGGATCTCCCCGAAACCGGCGGCGGCAAGATGGGCGGCGGCTAGGTTCACGGGATCGGCGGCGACGACGATGTCCGGCTGCTGTACTTGGAGATCCAAACTTCGTAGCAAAGCTAGTTAGGTCTACCAACGGTCACACTACGATCAGTCGTCTCGATCGATTCGGACGGGGAAGGTTTTCCCGATCAACAAATCAAGAGACAAGAGATCTCCGGTTAGACACGTGAGACGCTAAGCTTGGCTAAGCTTCTATCGACCGGAGATCGGGAAGAAACCTCGATCAAGACCAGCGATCAACTCTCTCGAGCGGCGACGGCGACGGCGGCGGAAATCGCGATCTAGGTTACGTCGCGGCTCGGCTTCGTATATCTTTATTCCGTCTACCCTACTGTTCAAAAATACGCTTGTATTTATACTGTAGACAACTTCAAGATGACCGTTGTGGGCCCCACCAGAGAAAACCCTAACTCCGGTTCAAATCAGTGCTAGCGACAGAGTCCGGTTCAGGGAGTTCCCGAAAATCGCCCCAGTCAAAATCGGCGAGAATCACCTGTGATTCTCGTCGAATCGTCGAGAATCAACGGTGATTCTCGACGATTCGGCGAGAATCACAAAGTGATTCTCGTCGATCCGTCGAGAATCACAAGGTGATTCTCGTCGAATCTGACTTGATTGCACTCTGATTTAGCCGGCGAGAATCAGCCAGTGATTCTCGACGATTCGGCGAGAATCACTAATGATTCTCGCCGAATCGGCGAGAATCACTTGGTGATTCTCGTCGATTCTTACTTAGATGATTTTTCATCTTACGCCTCTAAGCTGCTCTTTGACTCATCCTTGCTCCTTGTCTGCTCTTGCATAAACACAGCCCTGTACTTGAAAGTAAGTGCACTCCAATAGAGAGAGTACATGTATGTCAACACGCTGATCTGCTCAATGAGGGATTACGTCGTGCAGACCCGTGTATATTGACCTACTACACCCTGACATTGGTGTGCACTTAGCGTGAAATAACTGCAAACACAACTTGAAATATTTTATCAAATACATTGTGAATTCATCTTATCTTGACAGGTGGCTTCCTCAAATCCAGGTAATTGTGGATACAATACCCAACAACCCCTTCTTGACATATTATTTTCTTTTTAGATGGTTAAAATTGCAGATTAAACTAAAGTAATACGGAAAACTCAAGTAAAACTTCTATATTTTATATCTATTGGTACAATAATTATTTGATTGAACATAAGTTGTAATAAAGTGGATATTCCTTGGATAAAGCTTTTCATGCCAAATCAAGTCCACACAAAAACACTTGAAATTGAGAAATAAGAATTAAAAATCAACTTTTTGATGAAAAAAACTTCCAACCAATATAGATGTAAATCATGATCTACACTGTGCTTCCTTTTTAGCACAAAATTTTACACTAGGCAGAAGGTGGCAACTGAAATTTCTTATGTGACTGTAAGGTACCATTAAAACTTAAGGGCAAGTTTTACAGTAGTGCAATTAGACAAGCTATGCTTTATGGTTGAGTGTTGGGCGGTGAATTGTGTACATGAGCAAAAAATGGGAGTTTAGGAGATGAAAATGCTTAGGTGGATGTGTGAGCACAGTAGACATGAGTAGCGCCAATTTGCAGAGAAGATGTGAGAAGCTCGACTAAGATGGTTTGGACTAGTCACTAGGAATGTTAAACGAGGGAGGGGTAGACCAATCAATGTTTTAAATATTGGATGTCGCCAACATATCGGATTGAGTTTTTAAATGTAGGATGTCGGAAGTCGGAGACATGTCAAGGATATTATAAAATAACGAACTTTCATGTCTTATAAATATTTTTTATAATTATTTTTATGTAACTAATTATGATTATATGTTATAAAAATAGAAAAATAATATAACAAATACATAAAACTAGGTCATTTATATTATGAAATAAAATTAAACAATAACTAAAATAAATAATATTGACAACTGCAAAATTATACATTTAAGTTTATACAATAATTTTTCTTTGATAACAATAAATTTATTGCAAATAAATAAGATTTAAAAGTTAAAAATCTTTGATTGATTACAAGTTTTTTCAAACTTATAAATTTATACTAAAAACATACAAACAATCAACTAATAAATGTATTAAATGTTTTCATATTTTTCGTAATATGAAATTAAAAATTGTAAAACAATTATACAAAATTGGTTGTATGAATAAAATGTTATAAATATCGAAACAATAAGTCTAATCGATTTAAATATACATAATATATAAGCGATTTAAACATATGTTGCTAGTCTGCTAATAAAATAGCGGATGATATATTTAAAAGTCGTCTCGGCCAATTAATCGGAAAAAGTCGGATATGTCGGCCTATATTTTACAAATGAACATAATATATTTTTTTAAGAAAAATATATCGCTTTGTCCTAAAAAGGACATGTTAGGAATGAAACTATAAGGAAAAACATGATGTACTTAGGCATTAGTAAGATTATGACAAAGATCGGGCACAATGGCGACAAAGGATCTATATAGCCAACCCCAAGGCTTAAGTGTTGTAATATTGAATTTGATTCAGTATCCCTTTCCAGAGCTCATTAGCAAGAATACAAGATGTACATTCATGAAGATAATTCATTATGATGTAGGCACTGCTTGAGAGAGTGATGAGAGAATGGTGACAGTTGAGAACACTATTATGAAAAATAATAGTGGCGTTTGGGTAGATGCAGTTATGAACACTATTTTCTCAAAACAATATTTTTGGCTAAAATGTCATCACAGCTATGCATGTGTGGTTAAAATTTATTGGTTGTGATTGTCCAGATCCCATGAAGCAAAATTTTGGCCCAAAGAAGCTGTCACAAAATGTCCAAACACAGCCAAACCATCTCGGGTGAATTTACTACCACATTTTCACATCACTGTCGTTTGAACGTCGCAATTGACCCATAGAAGAAGGGAGAAATATGCAACAAGAACCCGTGTGAAATTTAATAGGACAAAATTTCTAGTTGGAGTTTCCACGAAAGAACTCATTCTAAACAACATATATGATTTAACCTCACCACATAGGCTAAATCTCTAACCACACAGTATCACATTCCCAACAGTCCCTACAAAATTGGCTGCTTTACAAGAAAAAATGGCTTTTAGAAGCTAATTCCACCAGCATCAGATTTAAAGCCAAATAATTATCAAAGAAAGAGAACCAAACATCAGAAAAAAACTAAAAATGCTGTGTTCATTAGGCAGGTTTTCAACTGAGGGTTTTGGTTTTGGTCTAAAACCAAAATTTGTCAGATTTTGGTTTGGGTCAAAAATCACACTTTTTGTTTGCACTGATGGTTTTGCAAGAAGGTTTTGAAAAATGAAAATTTAGAGTTTGTAGCAGGTAGGCGAACGCGGGTGAAAGGTGAAGATGATCACATGTAGCATCACAAGCATTGTTGCAGTAACATCACAGGAAGGCTCGCAAGCATCGGCGCCAACCGCCCACCGCAGGTGGAAGTCATCGCAAGCATCATCGATCGCAAGTGGAAGACTCGGTGAAAGACGAAGACGATCGCAAGCATTGCTGGAAGATGGAAGACATTGAAGGTGGAAGATGAAGATGATCTCGTGTGATCGCGTATGTACCAAAATCAACCAAAATAGGTGTTTTTGGCGGATAAAAGGATTTTCAAAGACCCAAAACCAATGTGTTTTTGGGCCAAAACCAATCTCGTCCCTAAAACAAGCAAACTAACACTCACAATTGATTTTGGTCAAACACCTTCCCCCAAAATCGTCAGTATTAATTCCATTCTTTAAACACAAATATTGATTTTCGAATGAATAAAACCAATTCTCTCCTCCTAAAAAACTACCAAACGAACACAAGATGAAGTAATGCCAAGAGTAGAAATTTAGGAAATCATAGCAAAAAAACTGTTTAAGTGTCAGTGATCCATACCGCTCATCTTATCTTCCAATCCCAGGGAGGTAGCAAGTTTTGGCATTTGCTTTCTCCTGGAGAAGTTCACCACCAACTTCATATAAAACTCTCTTTCTTCCTTCACCCCAATCCCAAAAGTCACAAGGTGCTGCAGGAAAGCATGCACATCCTGAGCCTTGGCATTCTCTACCCCTCCTCGCTGTTCCATCTCAAGCTTCCAGGATTCTGCTATCTTCTTAGCTCTCTCCTTCACAATCCTCGTCACCAGCGGCCTCTCAGCGCCCAGTTCAGGATCGGCCAACACAGAAACCAAGCTCTCCAGCAGCAGAACACAGACCCATCCCAAATCTCCCGGTGGGGACTTCACTGCCCGCCGATCCACAGGAAAAACCCTAGCAATCGCGTCCATCACGAAGTTAGCGGGGTCTATCGACTCTTTCAGAGCGAGAGGTATCTCTTTCCAAAGGAGATCGGACTCCTTTCTACTGGAGACAATAAGGTCGAAGAAGGCGTCGGAGTCCATCTTGGCGCAGAGGGTTCGTAGAACGGCGGGGAGGTCGGTATCGTCGCCGGCGGAGGAAAGAGGGTAAACATAAGAGCGGCGAAGTTTCTCTACACGGGCCATGGCGATGTCCACGGACCCGTCGATGGACTCCTCGCGGCGTTGGAGAAAGGCGAGTTTGCGCTGGGTGGAAATGTCGAGGATGCGGCGGTTGGAGCGGACTGACTCTGACCGGAGCTCCAGGCATCGCTCGACCGAGGAGAAGTGGTCGGAGAGTTCTTTATACAGAGCGGTGCAGTTTGCAATCAGCTCCCGTTGCCGCTCTAGTTCGACAAAGCCGGCCTCCACCGCTGACGAAGTCGACATCGGGGCAGAATCCGCCGCAATGGCCGTCCGGCGGCCACCGTGAGATCGCCGTCAACCAAACCCTAACCCTTGCAAATGCATACGGACGCAGTAGAGAGGGAGGCTGTTGGGGAGGGAAAGTGGGATCGGAGCAACAATACTATAAGGATAAGGCTGAGGCGGGGGCGTGGAAATTGTACGGAAAAGAACGGGCGGATAATGGTGGCACGTGCCGGTTGCCGGTTGCCGGCTGCAAAAAAAAAAGTATCTTTTTTAAAGTAACTGAAAAAAGATATTTTCCGTTAACTGACGGTAGGATATCGTCCGCACGGTTTTGAAGGTTTGTTCACCGGGTGCATAGAAAAAAGTCATCACGGCCGTCAATTTGTAGATATCCACGCCGTTAATATATATGGTGAAGGGCACGTAATAGTTGAATTATTAAAAGCACTGCACTTTTAACTAATCGTATCGCCTTTAGGTTTTTTAACAATTAAAATTTCTCTCTCTAAAATTATATCAGCACCGTACCTTTCTCGCACCGCAGCCCTAAAATCCTGATCTTCTCCTCACGCATCCTGACGCCGTTGGTTAGGGGTGAGCATGAAAAACAGCAAAAACCGCCCGCACCGCAAAAAACACACCGATTTTTAAACCGCACTGCATAGTTTAGGTGCGGTGCGGTTTTAAACTTTTACAAACCGAGCGCGACTCGATGCGGTTTTTGGATTTTGAAAACCGCAAAAACCGCACCGCACCGAATATTTTTTGTATTTAATTTTTTATAATTATGACGTCACATTTAAGTATAATAAGTAAAAGTTGATATATTTATATGATATATTACCGTCAGAGTTATTATAATCAGTTGATATATTTTGCTGAATCATCTCTTTCACACACACTATAGTGGAATAAAAGTTTAAAAACTATAAGGAAAACATGATGTACGTATTATTGAGAATATGTCAAGATATGACACAATGATGACAAATGATCCATATAGCCGACCACACTATGTGGGATAAAGGTTTGAGTGTTGTATCTCTTCCACACACAGAAAACTTGGATATCAATTAGAACAGTCTCTTTAATAATCCAAATTAAAACAAAATATTGCATAAGAAGGGTTGATATATAAGAATGAATGAACCTCCTGCAATAAATTTTAGCGTGAAAATATTTGTCTATAAAACATGATATTCACAATATATTATATAGTTCATAAGTTGGTATGACATCTCTAAAAAGAAAGACAAATAATTGCATCAAAATTTATGAAAATGAAATCACTTGTTGTAAGAAAATGGGGTAATTTAATACAATAAAGAGAGAAAAACAACAAAACATCAAAGTATTTATAAATTATCAAACAACATTCATAGTTCTGATGTTTAACTACAGTCTATGTAAAATACATGTTAAAAACCGCACCGAAACCGCAACCGCATCGCAAAAAACCGGACCGAACCAAAACCGCACCGCATAATTTCGGTGTGGTGCGGTTTTGCTCGGGAAAAAATCGAGCCCTTACGGTGCGGTTGCGGTTTGGGCCAAAATCGCACCAAACTGCACCGTGCACAACCCTACCGCTAGCTCCTCTCGCCTCCTCCAACCCCCTCCAGCCCTTTCCATTGCCGACACCGACAGATATCAGTGTCGCCGCCTCTCCTCACGCCTCCGACTCCGCCTCTCCTCCCGCTTGTATTCGTGTATTCTATGCATCCAATTTAATGGTTCAAGTTCAAATCGTGTTGTCATGCCTCTTGTTTTTTTAAAGAACTCTGATAACTTCTTTCTTTGACTACGTAAGCTAAATTTCAATAATCTTCAAATCGAAACTACAAAAACAGATCCATGTCATAATCACTTAATAGAAGCACACCCACTGCTTTCAAAACAGTCATGAATTTTGCAAATACAAATGACATCCTTTAAAATGGTATTGCTGACAGACTGAATATCTAACAGTAGAAAAAGAGAACCATATGTAACTCTCCATATAAGCTCAAATTGGTTCCATTCAACGAAACTTCGATGACCGACTTTACAATAGATAAACCTACATTTGATGGCCCTCGTCATGAATTGATCCTCATCAATTGTGCCACAAGTATTATTGGTCCTCATCATGAATTGTGCCCAAAGTATTATTGGTCTATATTATAGATGTCGTCGATGAAGATCACAAATATTCGCAGAAAAGACCACAATAATTTGGACAACACATTTAATGGTTTTTTTTGTATCAAATATTTTCTCTATTGGGTTTATATTAATGTTGTAATTCAATGAGAACCTATTTTAATTCATAGGTTAGGTGCGGTGTGTTTATCTCAATTGCGGTGCAGATAACAATGTGCGGTGCTTTTAACAATATGTGAAAAAGTGCGGTGCTTTTAACAATGCAGTGTGATTAGCCAAAATGCGGTGCTTTTAACAATTCCTCATAATATATTGACTTAGTTGATCTAAAATGCACTCTACACGTGACATGCTCTCGGATCCATTTGAACAATGTATTCATTTCACGTTACATGTATTTTTTTTTTGGATCTGATCGGTTCATTAATATCATCATTTTATAATTTTCTTCTAATAAAAAAAGGGTGTTGTTACGTGCATATCATTTTTGGCTATGTGCACACCAAACTAGTAAAATAAATGGTGATATTACGTGCACATCACTTATGTCTATTTGCACACCAAACTTTTAAAATAAACAATACTACTACTTTTTTCCAATATCACCCATATTAAATCTAAGCGCACTCCTCGCTCCTATTTTCTCCTGAAAACCGAAACCCTACCCTCGCCTCTGCTTTCGCCTCGCTTTACATGACATACAAGTAGAGCTAGATGAGATACTCCAAAAATACAATACATTATCGGCTATTCAGAAAAATGAACTGAAAAGAAAACTACGGGAGCTATTGGATCCTACAACAAGCCAAACTATAGAATTTTTAGTTCTGGGTCACTTAAATGGGAGACCAAAAGAAGCTTGAACAAGCAAAAGGACCTTGCATGTATTAATAATTTAATATTCAATTTTAAGTAACTTGTAAATATTTTATTTATTTAAGACAACTAATATGCATATTTTGTGTTCGTGCATGTTTACATGAACTTAAAAATAGACAGTGCAAATTTTTAATTGTATCGGTGAAAATGATTTGAGATTTTTGTTTGTTTTTTGTTGGTTTGAAATGTAAAAGGAAAGAAATCTTTTGTATTTAAAGTAATAAAAAAACTCAAATTTTATTTTGGTGTTTATTTAACAATTTGACATGCAAATAAAGTTTATGGTGTTTACTCAACATTTTGATCTGCAAATAAAATTTATGGTGTACACGTATCAATGATGTGCACATAGCCAAAAGTGGTGTGCATGTAACAACCCACTAAAAAATTCCACACCATTAAGACTTCATTTGGGGGGACTTATTTTCAAATGGTTATAACTGCATGAACAAGACCTTAATTAAGGTCTGGTTCATGCGATCGTAACCGCTTGACCGATTGTAACAACCCAATTTGCGTAATGATTTAATAATAATAATAATAAATGAAATTAAAAAAAACTCAAAAATAACCCCTCTCGTTTAACTCGAACCGCCTCCCCCCTTTCTTTTATCCCGCAAACCCGCAAGACCTGTCGGCCTAGTGTTATCCCGCTCGATGGCGACTCCCGCTTCGACCGTTAATCCCGTGCTCGACTCTAGTTCCCGCTCCCTCGCCTCCTTCTCCTGCTTCAGGAGTCGTCGCCTCCTCAGGCTCCTCCTTCCCCCGTGGCCGACGCCTCATGTTCCTCATGTTTGAGCCGCCGACAACTCCTCTGCCCAAGTCGGCAGTTTCTGTAGCCTGCAACCACCTCTTCTGTCTTGGCCGACCAGAACATCTCCTCCCCAAGCCGTGACAGCCTTCTCTCCTATGGCAGCAACCTCAATCTCACCTCCTCTTCCTCCGGCAGCGGCTCCCTCTCCTTTTTGTCGAGTTTTGCGGTGAGGAACGTTTAGGGTTTCCTCCCCTCTCTTCTTGGGCTCCAATTTGGTTCTTATTGTTAGTGTATATTTGGACTAATAACGGGTTCGGAGGCTTAACGGGTTAGTTAGGGTACACGGTTAACCCATACCCGTAGTAACTCCTAAGGGTTTTGCCTATTTATACCCACCTAGGGGCAACGGGTAGGGGATTCCACCTTGATCCCCATCCGGATGCTTCGAGCAACACTCTCAAACTCGAATTTTCGCCCCCGTCGCTCACGTTTTGTGCATCCGTAACCGCTGTTTCCAGCAGTTCGCGAAGAAAACAACCACCGCCTGGAGAAAAGCCCCGTCGATCGATCGATTCGTCGACTGAAGTTCTCATCCCGTCGCCGATCGGGATAGCCACTGCATGGAATCGGAATAGGAACGATTGATTCCCGTCCGCTGTCGCTGAAATCGGAGAGGGCCAACCGCCGTTGGTGATCGGAAACGACAGAGAAGTGGAAAATCCTGTCGCTGCTCGATTGATCCAGATCGGGATTAGGTATTCTCGTTCTGTCGCTGCTTTCAGAGGGAGGGGTCGCCGCTGGTTGTCTCCCGGCCGCCGCTGGAATCAGAACCGCTGCCGGAGTTCACACTAAAATCAGAAGGAAGAGACGTCGACCAGTGCTCTTGTTTTCGCACAGGAGAAATCTATCCTTGGTCGCTGTTTCAATCGGGAAGACGGAACAGTTTTTTCGCTGTTACAGTCGTCGCCGCTGAGTCGATCGGGAGGAAGAAAGTTTTTTTTTGTGCAGATTTCAGCCCCGTTTCCTGTGCGGATTTCAGCCGCCTGGGAAGGACTCCGCCTCCGCTGCTTGATCGAGAAAAAGGAGGCTTACGTTTTTTTTTCCCTGCCTGGAATCGGAAAGGAAAAGGATCCTGCCGCCTCTGTTTCTTCCGTGTCCCAACACAGCCGGCTAGCCTTCATTGCCAATCCAATTTTTTTGGAAGAGGGAGGAAGCTCTCAGCTTGTGTTATCCAAAGCTTAAAGCTTTGACTGTGAGAAGCAGAAATCAAAGGAAGCATAACAGAAAATAATTTGGGATCTCGACAACAGAGAAGCAGCAGTGATAAATTTTTTTTGGTTGAAAAACTAGAGATTTACTCTTCTGGAGGAGATCTCAAGCTTGCCTAATTTCCAAGATATTGGAGGCTGTCACAATGATGAAGGGCAATAATTTTTCCTCCCCAGTTCCGATGATAAAATTGGAGAAGTTTACAGCGACCGAATTCAACGACTGGAAGTTGAATACGCAGTTTGGGATGAAGTACCTGAACGTGTTCTACACAGTTCAGTCTGATCGTGCTGCTGTTATGAGGACTGACGATGAAGCCCAGTGGATTGCTGATGAGGACTTCTGCCGCGACTACCTGCTGAACTGCTTGTCCTCCAGTCTGGCGAAGACGTACATCAAAATGAAGACCGCCAAGGAAATCTGGGAGGCACTGGAGGAGCACTTCAGGCAAGAGGAGGATCTGTCCAAGGCACACCTGGTGGACAAATTCCACTCCTTCATGTTCGACGAGGAGAAGGCGATTCTCCCTCAGGTATCAGATTTTGAAGCTATAGTAGATTCTTTACATAGTGAGAACATTTCTCTGCCAGACAGTTTTGTTGCTGACACGATTATTTTTAAACTGCCCTCTACGTGGTACAACTTTAAAACTGAAATGTACCGCAAGAAGATGCAGGTCGGTCTTAATGACCTCAAGCGATTTATTCGCATTGAGGATGAAAATAGGATTCGACACGCTTTAGAAACTGTTAGCAAGCAGAAGAATGCAGCTAACATGCTTCTTAGTTCTAAACGCGTGCCGAACCCTAAGAGGACCAGACCCTCCCATGGTAGCTCCCAAGTTGCAGGCCCTAATAAACGTAATAAAAAATTTAAGGGCAAGTGTTTTAACTGCAACAAGTGGGGACACAGTGCATCTGATTGAAGGCTCCCTAAAAGGGAAAGAACCAAAGCACCACAGGATGGCAACCAAGCCAATATGGTTAGCCAAGCTGAGCCTTCCGACTTTGTTGCAATGGTCGGAAACGCTAAGGCCAGCACGGAGTGGTACTTGGATTCGGGGGCGACGTGCCACGTTTGCAACAATTCTGCTCTTATGACAGGTCTCACTACTGTGAAAGAGTCTGTGACGGTGGCCAATGGCGACACAGCTGACGTACTGAAGGTGGGGAATGCATCCTTGCTGCTGTCCTCAGGTAAGTCTTTAATTTTAAAGCGTGTCAAATTTATTCCTTCACTAGCTGCTAACTTAGTGTCTATTAGTCTTTTATGTGATGCTGGTATGTCATTTACTTTTTGTAGCGGTAGAGTAACACTGTCAGTTAACTCACACTATTTTGGATGTGCATACGTCCAAAATAGGATGTACCGATTAAGTCTAGCAAACGAAATAGTTCAACAAGTTCAAACAAACTTAGTTAGCCCTAAGACTCTACATGAGAGACTAGGACACGTGAACTATAGGAAAATGTTCCAAATAGCTAGAACTCACCAGATCACATTAGACACTAAGTCACAGCCTGAGAAATGTGACGTGTGTGCTCAGACTAAGATCACTAGGAAACCTTTTAGTGCGGTTACTAGGAGCACAACACCTCTAGAGCTTATACATTCCGACATATGTGACTTTAAAAGTTTTGTCACCAGAGGAGGAAGGAAGTATATGATCACATTTATAGATGACTGCTCTAGGTTCTATCACATATATCTTTTTAAAACTAAAGATGAATCGTTTGAAAAGTTTTGTCTTTTCAAAACCAGGGTAGAGAACCAACTAGACATGAGAATTAAGCGGTTTAGAAGTGATAGAGGAGGAGAATACATGTCCAGTGAGTTCTGTGGTTTTCTTGCCTCTCAAGGGATCATAGCAGAAACCACTGCTCCTTACTCACCCCAATCGAATGGTATAGCCGAGCGGAAAAATAGAACGTTAACAGAGATGTTGAACTCTATGTTGCTCACTGCTGGCATGCCTACTGCCTATTGGGGAGAAGCAGTTTTAACTGCAAATAACATTCTGAACAAAGTACCTCATGCTAAGTTAGACGTCACACTCTATGAGCTTTGGTTTAAGAGACCCCCGACATTGACTAAACTTAAGACCTGGGGCTGCATAGCCTATGTCAGGGTCTCTGACCCTAGACGGTCTAAACTTGGACCTAGGACCAACACGTGCGTCTACTTAAGTTGTGCAGAAGATAGTGCTGCAGATAGATTCTTAGACCTGTCTAATAATATAATTATTGAATCTAGGGATGCTGTGTTCTTTGAGGATAAATTCCTTAAGGACAAGAACCTGACAATCCCAGGTATGCAAGCAACTATTACTGAGCAAGAACCTGAATCAGTACCGAGCACCTCCTATTCAGTCCCGGTAGACACTAATGTCCTAGAGTCTAGACGGACCTCGATGAGAGAGAGAACTCCCAGAACCTTCGGTAGTGATTTTGTCACTTACCACGTTGAGGCTGATCCATCCACATATAAGGACGCGATGAGATCAAGAGATTCCCTACTCTGGAAAGAGGCCATTGATGAAGAGATGAACTCTTTGCTTCAGAACAACACCTGGACGTTGGTTGATAAGCCAAAAGGGGCTAAGACTATAGGGTGTAAGTGGATTCTGAAAAAGAAGCTCAATCCAGATGGTAGCGTAGCCAAGTATAAAGCGCGCCTGGTGGCTAAAGGTTTCACACAAGTTAGTGGGGTGGATTACTTTGATGTATATTCACCAGTGTGTCACTTAGCAACCATTAGGATACTCCTTGCTATTGCGTCTATTGAGAACTTTATTGTTCATCAAATGGATGTTAAGACTGCGTTTTTGAACGGAGATCTGACCGAAGAGATATACATGAGCCAACCTGAAGGTTTCATAGTACACGGTCATGAAAGTAAGGTCTGTAAGTTGATCAAATCGCTATACGGACTTAAACAAGCACCAAAATTATGGCATGAGAAGTTTGACTATAGTGTAAGGAACATGGGATTTCTGTCCAGTCTCTCGGACAAATGTCTTTACATACGTCATAGATCGAACAACGTCGCTATAATATGCTTGTATGTTGATGATATGCTGATTCTTGGTTCTGATCAATCCGTGGTGGATGACGTTAAGTCAGAACTAATGCAGACGTTTAGCATTAAAGACCTAGGTGTAGCTGATACTATACTAGGCATGCAAGTGAGCTTTGAGAAAAATGACATTTCCCTAAGTCAAAGCCACTGCATAAAGTCCTTGTTGGACACGTGGGGATACAGTGAACGTAGAGCAGTGAAGACACCTTACGATTACAATAATCGCTTGAAGCCCAATGATGGAGCTGTGGTTAGACAGTCAGATTATGCTAAACTGATTGGTAGTCTCATGTATGCTATGGTCTGCACAAGACCTGACATAGCCTTTACGGTCGGCATGTTAAGCAGATTCACTAGTAATCCTAGCCAAGACCACTGGGATGCCCTCGATAGGCTGATGCGATACCTAAAGCACACCCAAAAGTATGCTTTATGTTATCGTGGTCATCCTCCAGTGTTGGAAGGATATTCTGATGCATCATGGTGCTCAGAATTAAACGACAGCAAGTCCACTAGTGGATTTATATTCACACTAGGAGGAGCAGATGTAGCCTGGAAGTCCAAGAGACAATCATGTATTGCATTGTCTTCTATGGAATCCGAACTCTACGCTCTAGCTTCAGCAGGAGAAGAAGCAGAGTGGATAAGAGATTTGGTGATGGACATTCCACTGTCAAGCCTGAAGTTGAGTTCTGTTGCAGTTTACTGCGACAATCAGGCTACTAAAACGATTGCTACGAACACTTTGTTCAATAGCAAAAGAAGGCAACTCAGGATGAAACAAGCCTGGTTGACCTCCCTTACGAGTCAAGGGATTGTGAACCTCGTTGATGTGAGGTCAAAAGATAATGTTGCAGACGCTTTAACAAAGGGCTTAAATAGAGTTCTCACCATTAAAACATCGGGGGAGATGGGATTAAAGTTCATAGAAATATGAAACTTCCTCCTATGTTATGTTTTCATAGTAAGAACCTATAGTCGCAACATTCAAGCATCTAATAACAGACTGAAAACCCCAAATAATTTCTTGATGAAAGCCCAAGATGGTTAGATGCTAGTCATTCCATACCTGATGACTTAACATCTTTCTCGCTGTAAGCTGATTTGAGAATTATTCAACTGGGAATAGAAAGTCGTTGTATGTGTTAATCTAACATTAGTGATCATAGCACATTATTCCACATTTGATAATGTTGCAAATGACGGTGTGCCAAATCATATGATGAGGTACATAGTGGTCACTAATGCGTAAGATAACAACGTTTGATCTATTAAAATCAAAACTTGACTGGTCCTAGCTAGACTGGATAGAGATGCTGACAGTGTTACTTCACTACTGCTACAAGTGTTAAGCTCATTTAGGTAGAGCTAATTTACTTTGATATGTCACTGCATATGTTTATGAATTCATAGAGTCTGACTCATGAAATTCCTTGCAGGCACTGGTGAAGATGGAGGAGAGAAAGTGGATTTTGACATAGATGATGATGATCTACTCTCCGAGTAGAATTATTACACGTTTATCTATAGTCATTTTTTGTTTTCCAGACTTATTTATTATTGAGTAGCACTTTTATTTGCTGGATGTATTATGTTATTGTTTTGAGACTCATGTTTGTGTTTTCTTTAAAAACTGTGCTAACTCTTATGGAAATGTGTAAAGTCGGAAATTTATTTTTGATATTCTCCACTTTCTGCACTCCGAAACGTACACGTTATTTGTCACAAATATAGGAGGAGATTGTTAGTGTATATTTGGACTAATAACGGGTTCGGAGGCTTAACAGGTTAGTTAGGGTACACGATTAACCCATACCCGTAGTAACTTCTAAGGGTTTTGCCTATTTATACCCACCTAGGGGCAACGGGTAGGGGATTCCACCTTGATCCCCATCCAGATGCTTCGAGCAACACTCTCACTTATTAGTAAGATTCTCCCTCCTCTCATTCTCTTTTTAGATTTTCCTTTGTCTCTTGGAAGTTTTTATCTCCAAATTTGTGTAGAACTTGTGTTTTTGATGTTTGCCTCCTTATAGTTGTCTAACTGTGATATGTTTATATTTTCCGGCGTCGCTCCTCGATTCAGTTGGTGGGAATCATGCAAGGCCCTCTCTGATTTAGGGTTTCCCCTAGCCGAGCGCCGCCAAGTATTCGTCTCCGCGTGGCGTCTCTTCTTCCCTCACTCTTGAGGGAGGTATATTCTCTGACCACTCTCATGTTTAGGTTATTTGATAATAAATTATTTGTGTTGGCGTAGTGAATTCTGCTGTCTCTTTTGTTGTTCTTAAACAGGTCCAGTTAGAGTTTCTAAATCTTGCTTGCGTCGCTCAACCGCCTCAGTCAGTTTCGGTCTCCTTCAGGCAAGTGGAGATAATTTTTCTCTTGCAAACATTGAACTTAATTGCTTTGTCTGATCTTATGTTTATATGAATCAACCCTTGATTGCTTGTTTCGTCAAATGAATTTAGACATCGAATCATTTATTAGACTTGTTACTAGTTTGAGATTCACACAGTAGGATTATTACGAGTTGTGAATGTAAATGTTGATATTTGGATAATTGAGAGACGAGTTGGTGAATGATAGTTAATTGGATATTCAATTTGAGGATTTGCATCTCGTTGATGAATAATGAGAAGAATGATAGAATATTGAGCACAGACTTTGATAGATTTGAATGATCATTGTTAAGGCTCCTAGTTAGTGATTTAAAGATTGTTGGGTTATGTCACGCTCGTACCGTACACGCATTGGAATTTGAAGATCACACTTGTAACGAATTATGAATAACAAATATAAGTTTGGTGTTCTGATATCATGCTTGGTAGTGAACACATGTTTTTCTTAAAAGATAACTGTGTCATAGAATTTGTTTAACCTAAACAAGTTCTCGATATCTTCGACCTGACACCTTTCAATTTACCTTTACAATTTACTCGATAAATCTTCTTGATATTTTGACCCTGACCTCTCGAACCCGCGAGTCTTAAACTCACTGTTTGGTTCCTTCTATGTCATCGAGTCTGGTTTCGTATGTCTGTCTGAGTAAAATTTATTCTTGGTCTGATCGCTCACTTTAAGTATTTTCGTTTCCATTAAAAATCACCAAAGTATGAAGTTCAAAAACAAATCCGTAGTTGTAAACAAATCTTTGAACTGTAGTGTCTAACTGGGCATCTGTCTGCCGTCATGGTCACGACAAGCAGGATTACTTTTCCGACAAGACTTGCACGCAAATCTGATCGTGAACCATGTGCGTCCGCTATAACACCTACATCCTTCATCGATCACGGCTTATAACATATTACATGAGTAATTTTAAGCTATACTCCAGAGTAGTCTAAAAACTAACTTGTTCTGTTTAGCTCTTTTATTTGCTTGTCTATTTTGATAGCATCGCTTCATGAAAAATGGTACCTCTACATTTCAGCTTCTATTATTATTCTGTACTTTAATTTGCTCGCTCTATTTATTTCATTGTTTTGAGACTTTTTTTTTGTGTTTTGGAATTGTCTTAGCTTTCGCATCAGCGCCGCTAGGTTTCTGATCCCGATCTGCATCAAGCTCCTGCTTTCCGATGATTGATCTTCTAGCCGTGTCAGGTTTGATGTTTTTGATTCATTTCTTTTACTGTCATATGTTTTCTTTATGTGATAATTATGAACAGTAATACATGAACAACTGTTAGGCTATTAAATACAATGTACTAAAATTTAGTATTATATGCATGTGCACCCTCTATTGAATCATAATTGCATGAAAATTGTATTTGTGCCTTATAAAAACATGATTTTTAAAAAAAATTGCATGTGCATTTAGAACTCTCATTGTTTTAAATCTTAAAAGCTTTCGCAACATAAAAATCAAATTGTTTTTACTTAAAAATAATTATTTTAAAACTATTTTCAACATTCTCTGCATCCGTCTTAGCAGGCATGACTTTCCTTCCGCCCGTGCCTATGGCATCAAGTCCCGCCCGAAACGCACTCTGACTTATGTCGAGACGGGTCGTGACAATTGGTATTAGAGGCAGGTTAGTTTCAAAGAATAAATTATTTTGTAATTATTAAATATTTTGAACTTTATTACAAAAAAACAATACACATGCATCATTTCTTCACTCACTTGTCATTATCTGTTGTTCGCGGCTGAAACACGCACACACACACTCATAAGCATGAGTAGTATGCATACGAATGTTAAGGGGTTATGGGCAAAGTTAACATTTTTGTGCATATGAATTTCCACTAGAATATACACGACTTGCGAATATTAAATTGTATGGACGGTTTAATATTTTCAAGTGCGCTGACATTAGAGTCCTAATATGCATGACATGTTAAGTGATATGGGCGCTTAACATGGCACGTGTATTCATTCATTTGCATTCATATCATAAGCATTGCACAAGTGTCCAGCTAAGTACAACAATAATGATTGTACACATATGATTTTAGTACTTGCTTGACATCGCATATGATCTCATGGTTGCACTTATATGATTATTATCTAGAGCTGTCCAATGAAAATATTGTAATTATTACATGATTTACATACCTGACAGTATGAAATGTGTTAGGATCTCTATTTTCAAGTCTCCGGTATTCGTATTCAGTCTTCTTGTTTTGTTCGACTAACAATCTTATCTGGTCCTCGCGCATCTCTTCCTAGATAGCTTATAAGTGTCAGCAAGAAATGAGATTCTTCTTGTGAATTGCTCTGCTGAATTATTTCAGCGTTATCTTGTGTTCTTCCATCCCTAGCGTGACTCGCTTCTGTCGATACTTAATCGTCATTCTGTTTCTTTTCTTCCTTGGTGTCCTATCTACCCTTCGTGCAAGTTCTTTTCGCTTTCGGATTCTTGTGTTTTGCCGCTCAATTTTGAGCTAATCGAAGAAATTCTTGTGGATCTTGAAGCCAATCTTTTGTATCTGGCCGAACACGCTAAGTCTAAAAAGTTCTCCTGTGAACTTGAATCTGACCCGTGTTGCAATTATTCGTAACTTTTCTCCTGATTTTGATAAGTCTTCGCACTTGTTCTCCTATTTGTTTTTTTATGTTCATAGTTAAATTTTATACCTTGATCTGCAAACCATGTTGGAATGAACGTCATCTGAATCTTCGCCCTAAGAGTCCTCATTCAAAAAAATTTCAGAAAGTTTCGGGACAAAACTTCTAAAGTATGGAAGAATCTAACAACTCGATTTCCGTAATGATTTAATAATAATAATAATAATAAATGAAATTAAAAAAACCAATAAAATAACCCCTCTCATTTAACCCGAGCCGCCTCCCCCCTTTCTTTTATTCCCGCAAACCCGCAAGAGTTGTCTGCCTAGGGTTATCCCGCTCGATGCCGACTCCCGCTTCTGTCGCTGATCCCGTGTTTGACTCTGGTTCCCGCTCCCTCGCCGCCTTCTCCTGCTCTAGGCGTCGTCGCCTCCTCCGAATCCTCCCTCCCCCATGGTCGGCGCCTCATGTTCCTCTTATTTGAGCCGACGATAACTCCTCTGCCCAAGTCGGTAGTTTCTGTGGCCTGCAACCACCTCTTCTGCCTTGGCTGACCAGAACATCTCCTCCCCAAGCCGTGACAACCTTCTCTCCTAGGGCAACAGCCTCAATCTCGCCTCCTCTTCCTCCGACCACGGATCCCTCTCCTTTTTGGACGAGTTTTGCGGCGAGGAACGCTTAGCGTTTCCTCCCCTCTTCCTTGGGATTCAATTTGGTTCTTATTGGTCATATTCTCACTCTTCTCCTTCTCTTTTCAGATTTCCCTTTGTCTCTTGGAAGTTTTTGTCTCCAAATTTGTGTGGAACTTGTGTTTCTAATGTTTGTCTTCTTATAGTTGTCTAACTGTGATATGTTTGTATTTTCTGGCGTCGCTCCTCGATTTAGTTGGTGGGAATCATGCAAGACCTTCTCTGATTAAGGGTTTCCCCTAGCCGAGCGCCGCCAAGTCTTCGTCTCCGCATGACGTCTCTTCTTCCATCACTCTTGAGGGAGGTATATTCTCTGACCTCTCTCATGTTTAGGTTATTTAATAATAAATTGTTTGTGTTGGCGTAGTGAATTCTGCTGTCTCTTTTGTTATTCTTAAACAGGTCCAGTTAGAGTTTCTAAATCTTGCTTGCGCCGCTCAGCCGCCTCCGTCAGTTTCAGACTCTTTCAGGCAAGTAGAGATCATTTCTCTCTTATAAACATTGAACTTAATTGTTTTGTCTGATCTTATGTTTATATGAATCAACTTTTGATTGCTTGTTTCGTCAAATGAATTTAGACATCGAATCCTTTATTAGGCTTGTTACTAGTTTGAGGTTCACGAGTTAGGATTAGCACGAGTTGTGAATGTAAGTGATGATATTTGGATAATTGAGAGACGAGTTAGTGAATGATAGTTAATTGGATATTCAATTTAAGGATTTGCATCTCGTTGATGAATAATGAGAAGAATGATAGAATATTGAGCACGAACATTAATAGATTTGAATGATCATTGTTAAGGCTCCTGGCTAATGATTTAAAGATTGTTGGGTTATGTCACGCTCGTACCGTACACACATTTGAATTTGAAGATCACACTTGTAACAAATTATGAATAACAAATATATGTTTGATGTTTTGATATCATGCTCGGTAGCAAACACATGTTTTTCTAGGAAAATAACTGTGCCATAAAATTTGTTTAACCTAGGCAAGTTCTCGATATCTCCGATCCGACACCTGTCACCGTACCTCTGCAATTTACTTGATAAATCTTCTTGATATTTTGACCTTGACCTCTCAAACCCGCGAGTTTTAACTCACTGTTTGATTCCTTCTGTGTCGTTGAGTCTGGTTTCGTATGTCTGCCTGAGTAAAATCTATTCTTGGTCCGATCGCTCACTTTAAGTATTTTCGTTTCCGTTAAATATCACCTAAGTACGAATTTCGAAAGCAAATCCGTAGTTGTAAGCAAATCTCTGAACTGTATCGTCTAACTGGGCATCCATCTGCCGTCTTGGTCACGACAAGCAGGATTACTTTTCTGACAAAACTTGCACGCAGATCTGATCGTGAAGCATGTACGCCCGCTATAGCACCTACATCCTTCATCGATCACGGTTTACAACATATTATATGAATAATTTTAAGTTATACTCCGGAGTAGTCTAATAACTAACTTGTTCTGTTTAGCTCTTTTATTTGCTTATCTGTTTTGATAGCATCATTTCATGAAAACTGGTACATCTACATTACAGCTTCTATTATTGTTCTGTACTTTACCTTGCTCACTCTGTTTATTTCAATGTTCTGAAGCTTTTCCTTTGTGTTTTGAAATTGCCTTAGCTTTCATGTCAGCACCGCCAGGTTCCTGAGCCCGATCTGCATCAAGCTCCTGCTTTCCGATGATTGATCTTCTAGTTATATCAAATTTGATGTTTTTGATTCATTTCTTTTACTGTCAGATGTTTTCTTTATGTGATAATTATGAACAGTAATATATGGACAACTGTTAGGTTATTAAATACTATGTACTAAAATTTAGTATTATATGCACGTGCACCCTCTGTTGAATCATAATTACATGAAAACTATATCAGTGCCCTATAAAAAACATGATTTTTTCAAAAATTGCATGTGCATTTAAAATTGTCACTGTTTTAAACCTTAAAAGCTTCCACAACATAAAAATCAAACTGTTTTTACTTAAAAATAATTATTTTAAAATTATTTTCAGTATCCTCTGCATCCGCCTTAGCAGACATGACTTTCCTTCTGCCCATGCTTGTGGCATCACGGCCCGCCCGAAGCGCACTCTGACTTATGTCGAGACGGGTCGTGACACCGATGATAACAAGTCCCCATAAACGGAGCTTAAATCAAGTGAGAATGCATCCTGAACCTCCATTTGAGCTTCCAAATGGAGAGAATCATAATCCATTTCTGTCATATTTAGGAACCAATAATTTCCCACGTTATATTTATTATATGCACACTGAGTGTTGAAATGGTGAGTCGAGGGCATTGTAACGACCCAGGAGGACCACGACATCGCCCGGCCCACCGACAGACCAAGGTTTAGAGCTCAGAGGCCCACTGCATAGCAGTGCAGCTTATCTCGCACCAAGACGGCACGGTGGTATAGCCGGAATCTACAAGACCTGCAGGTCGTACACCCCAATCAAATATCTGTGAATGTTTCTCACCACAGATCGGCTAGGGGCGTTACAGGCATATTGTAGCCACATTTTGAAGCTCTCCACCGGGGGCGAGCAAAACCCGTTATTGCGGGCCGGTGTACTATCGCACGGGACACGGGGGGACCCATGCATTGTGTGTGTATACATATTCACTCTTTTGAAGTGTGCTGACAAGTGCATATCTTTAATATTTTTTTAAAAGTAAAAGTTTAAATCAAGATTTTGAGAACCAGACCGGATAATGAACCAATGAGATCAAAGTTTCAAGATCCGACCAGTGGTCGGACCGGGGTTGAACCATGATGTTAGATAATATAATAAATATTAAAATTATATATTGGGATTTTAGATGATTGCAAAATATATTATTATTTATGAAATTATTTTATATAATTTCTATTGTGTTTATTTGTCATTTTTATTAAAAAATATAGACTAAGTTAAATTAAATATTGGGATTTTAGATGATTGCAAAATATATTATTATTTCTGTTAGCAAATTTATGAAATTATAGACTAAGTTAAATTAAATTTCTAATCTAGATGTCACAATAATATGATGGGTAATTTCGCCAAACTCTATAAATACAACAAAAAAATACATAGAATATGAAGAAACGAGTCGGTGCGATCATGGTCTTCGTTAAAACATCCAACGTACAAAAAATGTTGATAATGATGAATTGCCCAATGTGGCGCGATTGATCTCCATCATATGGTAATCACCAATCACTCGCTCAAATCTGACCATTCTCATGATGGCGCCTACAGATACAGTGAACTAACATGTCGGCTCAATGCATCTGCATGCTTGTTCTTAACACTAGTTTTGTGTTTAAAATGTAGTGAAATTCCTACATGTACTCAACTCATTTTGTGTGGCAGTGACCTAACTTCCGGTCCAAACCTAGGTATCGCAAGGTCTGTTGGTCAAAATACATAATGAATTTCTTAGAAAGGAGGCAATGATGCCAATAACATACGACATGAACTACAACGTAGAACTCACATGACATGGTTAGAATAGTTTTGTCGGGCCCATTCAGTTTCTTGTTAAAGTAAGCAACCAGATGGTCCTCCTATCTCAATACTTGACCTGTCTTTTTGAATACATGAGTGGTTGCACTAGTTCATATATTGTCTTCACGAAAACTGCTAGTAAAGGGGGCCATAATACAAATAAAACCCTTGAAAAACCTTCGATAGAAGGCAGTAAATCTATAAAACTATGGGGCCATGAATGTTCTCTGGAACTGGTCAATCATAAATGGTCTTGATCTTGTCCGGATCTATAGAAATATTAGAGGCGGGCAATATATACCTAAGAAAATGTAATAAAGTTGAAACAAGGTGCACTTCTTAATACTTACATATAGGTGCTCCTTGCCGAGAATGTCAAATAATAATCCAATGTGAAGGAGATGCTCATCATGGGTTTAACCATATATGAGAATGTGAACAAAATAGAAAATGAGGAACTTGTCCATTAATGGTCGCATGACAAGGTTTTAAAAATGTTAGGGGTGTTTGAAAACCCAAATGACAGAAGTAGCACTCATATATACCACCCTTGGTTTGAAATCCATATCTTTCTCTCGCACTCAAATCCAGTGGTACACATTGCCCGCAGCTTCCGCATACTTGTCATCTTCTACCAAATGTTTGTCAAGGATTTCACCATTTTAGTAATATTATGACTCAATATGAGATGCCTTCGTGAAGGAAATTTATATAAACTAAATCAGGCCACTCGTGCGTTCAAAGAGATCAAGGGTAAGTTATCTCTAGCTCTTCTCTTGAGATTGCCATATTTCAATATGGTTCTTGAGGTTGTGTGTGACACATTGACGTTTTGGGAGTTGGCATGTGTTGAAGTCAAAGTTGACCTCTGTGGAGTTCGGGTGTTGAAGCCAAAATTTGACTCCGACAAATGTTCGCAAAATAGGGGCATAGCCGACACCTACTTGGCCCAAGCTCCGACCTCCGACTAATTGTGAAGGACTAAAAACTGGCCCAAAGCCGCAGCAGGGAGGTCCCACCGCTTACCCGGAAGATCACTGAGAGCTTCCCCTCCAAAGCCAAAAGTTGGGTTTGAAGCTCTTCAGAAAGCACAAAAGATAATGCCACTGATTTCCCGGGGCTGAAAAAAGTGCCCTCTGAAGAACCCCTATGGGCCTATTTATAGATTTCGGAATCTGAACAAAACTGCACTGGTCTGAAATTACCAGGGTACCCCTGGCTGGGTTTGCCAACAGCCAAACTCCGTTGTTCTGAGGAGCTATATGCAGACCACTAAGGGTAAAAGGGTAAAAAAACCCGGGGTAGAAGAGTAAAATTCCCTATTGATATGGAAATACGAAAACGGCCTCTTCTCACCCTGGTGAGTGGGGGAGCACCTATCGGCGAGATGGACCCCTCTGCCCGTCTTGCCGACGTCCTCTGCTATGAGGTCTTCTCGCCGCTGGAGGCCTTCTCGCCGCTCGCCGCTGGAGGCCTTCTCGCCCCCAAATGGGACATCTTGCTTATTGTAGAGACAGTTCGTCTTGCCTCTTGCGAGTGGGCCCCCTGGTCCCATTCGTCTGTCTCGGCTTATTCGCTCCTTGAGGGCCTCTTGCGAGCTCGAGGTTGTACACAATCCCCGCTCTTTTCAAGATTATCCTAAGCTCGGAAAGAATGTCCAACTGCGGGCCGTTATTTAAAGCGCATTTAAGAAATGTATTTATGAGGGATCTTTTATGAGGCCCCGGTATATAGGATTCCTACTCCGCACACCGGGCGCCCTTCTTTGCACATCCTTCTTCCCCAACTTGAATCCTTCGTCATGACGCACAGCCAGAGCTTTCGTGAATCGTCTCGCACTGGTGCGGGAGCAGCACACGGCCAACGTGGCCTCTTTTACTTCTTCATTAGTTCGCCCTCTCCCCCCATCGTCTCGCCTAAAAAAGATGAAGGTCGGTGGTTCGTCGTCTGCCGCAGAAGATCTGTCTCGCGCTGTTTTGGAAACCGTCCCCACTCCTCACGCATCTTCCAGGGAGAAAGAGGTGGATACTTGCTTCTGCCTCTATTCTCTCTGCAACGTGTGTTTTCTCTTTTGTTGACTGGTTTTTTCAGGGAGCTCTCGTGGTCTTGCAGCACCCGGAGAGCCTGCGAAATGGTTCTACCGTCCACCGCGAGGAGTACAACTCGTAGCCCTCTTCTACTCCCCCAACGACTCCCAGCGAGAGGAGGGACGACCCCTCCCATGCCGCCGAGACCTCTCATCTTCCTGGTAAAAGACCTTCTCTCGCGCTTTTGAACCCTCTTCGCTATTCTCACACCCTTCTGCGAGTGCCTCTTCCACCCTGTCTCTGCACTCCTTGCGCAGATTCTCGGGCCAACTTGCCTGTTGAGGAGCAACCAAAGCGACTCTCCGTCTCGCCTCCTCCTATAGATGGGATTGAAGATTACCTGGGCGACCCTTCGAACCCAGCGGAAATGAAGCGCAAGACAGCTGAGCTGTTTCGGAAGCACGCGCGCATCATCCATTCCTTGGCGCAAGATAAACAGACCGCGGAGAGGCGTATTGAATGGCTGGAGAATGAATGTGCTCGTCTGTCCTCCGAAGCCAATGCCGAGCTAGACGTTGATGACACCAACCCTGAAGCCATCATTAATGAGACTGATATGCAGCTCCGTCTCGCGCGCCGTGGTCTTGAGTCCATTCGCACCTTCCACTCGCGCAGTAGACCTCCCTGTGCGGGAGCTCGTGGTGACCGCTGGCAATGGCACCCGTATTGAAGGACGTCCGTCTCGCTGTTTCTCTTTTCCTCTTCATTTGAATGTTGTAATAATAGTAGTCTTGTGGCGTCGTCTCGCCAAAACATGAAGAAACTTGGTGCCCGCTGTACGCGGGACGATCTCTGAATATACATTTTTACTGGTGGTTTTTTATTCCTTTTTTAACTTTCTTTTATAATTTATATTATATATATTCTTTTTTGATTGTGATGGGTCGCGTCGATCGAGGTTCAGGAGAGAAACAACCGCCGACTCTTCCCCTCCCCTTATATTTTTCCCGCCCATCAATCAACGCTCTGCAATCCGCTATAAATATACCTGGCCCGGGGTCAGCAAGACACCGCACTCTTTACTCATGCCGCTACCCAAGCTCTTGCCTCTTTGACTCTTTCGTCTCGCCGGCCCCTCTCGCCCTTCTCTCTTGGTTCTCTCGCCAACTCCTTCTTTTTCTTCATCTCGTCGAAGACCGTCTCGCCACCAAATATGGGCAAGAAGAAAGTTGAGGAAGGTGAGGGGCGCAGTCGCTGCAGGAAGAGGTTCACAGACCACGACTTCCCGCTTGGCCGGCTCGCCCAGGAAGACTACCGTAGATTTGCCTGCGAGTACCTGGTGGACGGTGTCGAGTCGTGTCCCCCTAAAGTCGGCGAGTCCATCAAAACTTACTACCCAGGAGAACTCGCCTTCCCCATCTCGCACTTCGAGGCGGGGTTGAGGCTGCCCCTTTGGCCTGAGGTGAAACAGGTCTTTAAATATTTTGGCGTCGTCCCGGCGCAGTTTAACCCTAACGTCATCTCGGTGTTGATTGCTTTCGCTTGCTATATGCGCCGGGAGCGTATTGAATTCAGCTTGACGGTCTTCCGCAAGCTCTTTATCTACCACGCCAACGCCGATGGCGTCTCGTACTTCACCGGGCAGGGGCTCAAAGTGTGCGAGATGCCTAATAATAATCACCACTGGCTCACCTGGTTCGTCTTCATCCGGGGAGATCGCGCTGATTTTGGCGGCATCCCTCTCGCGCCGGTGTCTCCGCCAGAAAGCTTCTACGCCACCTCACAGGTCAGTGGTCCAGATAAGCTGCTGTGTGAATACCTCGTCAGCAAGAACTTCGAGGTCAACTTCTTGCGGCGAGGTCTCGACTCGCTTCCTCCAGTGCTCCCTGGTGAAGGTAATCTTGCTCCTTCGTCTTGCGTCTCGCTATTTGTCGTCTCGCCGTAAAATAACCCTTGCTTGTCTTTAGGTGAGCGAATCATTCTAGCCCTCCCCCCTTACAAGAGCAACATCCATCCAGCAAAGGGCCTTGATCTCGCCAACGCAGCGGCCGAGGCGGCGAGAGAGTCCTTGGCGCCCATCCCGCCGAAGAGGCCCACAGGCGATTCGACCCCCTCTCGCTCCAGCCCTCCAAGAAAAAAGATTAAAAAGGCCACGGCGATTTCCAAGGAAAAGAAAATTCCTCAAGGGAGCCCCATCTCTGTAGGGGAATCTCCACCGGCCCTTTCGCATAACCACCAGGCCGTCTCGCCTAGTCGCGAGGTGGTACTCCTTAATCAGCCGACTGTCATCCCTAGTCAGCCGGTTGCTGCCTCCAACCTGCCTGCTACTGCGTCCAACCTGCAAGCTGCTCTTCCCGACCAGACGGCTGCCACTTCCTCTCGCGAAGGCGACTCCTCCAACCGTCCCGCCCCCTACTCCCATATGAATTATAACCTGGGTCCCGTGGTCCATGATGCCGTCAGCGACCCAGTTCTGCTGTGGGGGAGGGACGCCAACCGTGTGTCCATCTCCACCCTCCTTCCTTCCTGGAAGGAGCAAGAGATCCCCACCAGCCATGCCTTCGCCGTGGGGTACGGTCTCTAAGGCGGACTTGACGTCGTCTCGCCTGAAAGCGAGTCCACCAAGGATCTCAGAGACCGTGAAGTTTTCCACCGCCGTCTGGATCACCAAGGCGTCGCAGAACAGGTCCTCATATCTGACATATTCTTTGAAGAGAAGGTAATTTTTTCTCTCGGGGGTGGATCCTGGGAGGTCGAGGCTACCCCTCTCCGGAACATAGTAGGGAGGCTCCCCTTTCGGGTGGCCTCGATCCCAATCCCCCCATGAATTACCCCAATTCCCCCCCCCCCCCCCCGGGTTCCTACATCCACCCGGTCCTCGCATCTGTCCTCCGTCTCCCCTTGCTGCACTTCTACGATCCTTACTGGCGGATCATGCATCCTCAATCCTCTGGCCTCTCTCATTTCCAAGAACTCTGGGCAGGTGGCTGTTGCGTGACCCTCCTCCTGATGGAAGTCACAGAAAGGTAATGCCACCCTGCCCCTTCTTCCTTCTCCATCATCCCTTCTTCCAGCTCCTCCTCGAGCTCCTCTCCTTCCTCCTCTGCCTCGATCGATCCCCATTGCCTCCTGCTGATGCTGAAAACGATCCCTCACCCCCTGTCTCCATGCCGGCTGATCAAACCTCCTTGGCTCACGAAAATTATCCCTTCCCTGGAAACCTCCTCCTAACACCTGAGGCCGACCCTCCTGAGGCCTCCAACCTATCCGGTTGTTCGGCTCTCGGGCCCCCCCGATGATGTTGTCCTTGCTGCCCCTAACCTCGGGGTTCCTCTTTTCTTCTCTCTTCTCTCTGCTCCCTCTGCTCCCTCTACTTTCCCGCTCCTGGCTCCTTCACCTCCAGCCATAGGACCAAACTCAAACTTTTCTTGCGCCAACCACCTTCCACGCTCACCGCACCAGAACTGTTGAAGCCAAAATTTGACTCCGACAAATGTTCGCAAAATAGGGGCGTAGCCGACACCTACTTGGCCCAAGCTCCGACCTCCGACCGGTTGTGAAGGACTAGAAAACTAGCCCAAAGCCGCAGCAGGGAGGTCCCACCGCTTACCCGGAAGATCATTGAGAGCTTCCCCTCCAAAGCCAAAAGTTGGGCTTGGATCTCTTCAGAAAGCACAAAAGATAGTGCCACTGATTTCCCGGGACTGAAAAACGTGCCCTCTAAAGAACCCCTATGGGCCTATTTATAGATTTCGGAATCTGAACAAAACTGCACTGGTCTGAAATTACCAGGGTACCCCTGGCTGGGTCTGCTAACAACCAAATTCCGCTGTTCTGAGGAGCTATATGCAGACCACTAAGGGTAAAAAAGCCCGGGGTAGAAGAGTAAAATCCCCTATTGATATGGAAATACGAAAACGACCTCTTCTCACCCTTGTGAGTGGGGGAGCATATATCGGCGAGATGGACCCCTCTGCCCATCTCGCCGGCGTCCTCTGCTATGAGGTATTCTCGCCGCTCGCCGCTGGAGGCCTTCTCGCCCCTAAATGGGACATCTTGCTTATTGTAGAGACAGTTCGTCTCGCCTCATGCGAGTGGGCCCCCTGGTCCCATTCGCCTGTCTCGGCTTATTCGCTCCTTGAGGGCCTCTTGCGAGCCCGAGGTTGTACATCGGGGTCCCTAGAAAGGGGTGACCTCATACCTACTACACCCGAAGGAGCGTCACGGACCAAAGATCAAGAAGCTAGAAATAGACCCTCGGCTCTAGCGCGGAGGTCCCGCCTCACACCCGGAAGGCTACCTGAGCACTTCCCCTCCCTAGCCAAGGCTCTCTCTACTCTACTAAGAAAAGCTAAGGGAGGAGGAAGCAAGGAACAAGTCCCCCTCCAAAGGCACCCAAGGGGGTATATTTATAGTTTTCCAAATCTCATGGACCAAAATGACCGAAATACCCACATGCCAAATATGCCTCGGGCCAATAGAAAACAACCACGCCGAGGGGTAAAAAGGTAATCCCCCCCCCCTGAGGGCACGATGGTAAAAGCATGGTCCACAGAGGTCTAGGGGGCGGAGGGCGAGCCCTCCACGGACTAGCCTCCTGGGGCGAGAAGGCTGGCCGCTCGGTCTCGTCCCGCGGGCTCGTCGCCTGGGGCGAGAGGGCTGGGCGCCCGGTCTCGCCCCGCGGGTTCGCCGCCTAGGGCGAGAGGGCCGGCTGCCTGTCTCGCCCCGCGGGCTCGCCGCCTGGGGCGAGAGGGTCGACTGCCCAGTCTCTCCCCGCGGGCTCGCCGCCTGGGGCGAGAGGGCTGGCCGCCCGGTCTCGCCCCTGCCCAAGGCCAGGGTTTTGGGGGCGAGATCCTGGTCTCCAGCCAATCCCGCCATCCCACCTCACACCTAGCACGCCAGGGGGGGTGCCGACCATCTTGCCGCACCCGCCCCTCTAAAGGGCCCGGGGGAAGATGCCGATTCTTCCCCCCTACTAGTATGTTTCCAAGCTAGAGCCAAAATTGGCCACCGAGAGTGCAAAATCTCCAAAAATCTTAAAAACGTGCTTGCCTTGTTTGGGGCCCACTCCTCGCGAATACGGGGTTGTACAGCATGGGTAGAGTATTGATCTAGGAGGGTCATCTAATTGTTTACTTTAGCACGAAGTTGAATAAGACACAACAAAAGTATTCTAATTATGGATTTGAGTTCCGCGTACGTTATAGTTAATATCCTACGTCATTGGTGGCATTACCTCCTCCTAAGGAATTTGTTATGTACTACGTGATGAGTCCATTTTTTATACCTATTTTCGGACTCATCTGAGCTTGTTTTCCTTCGCATGCACTTCACTTTTAGTTCGTTATCGTATATATTTCATCTTATCTTTATTTCCTTAGGAAGTGCACACTTAGGCCCGTGGTTGTGTATTCTTGTACTTTTATTGTTTGTACTCCTTATTGTGATCGTCTGGAATGTCTGCACATATCAGTACTGGGTTTAGGGGTCGTGTGCGTGTTCCGGGGATGTTTTGAAGCAGGAATACTGCGCACGATCATCGGATATAATGCGCACGACCACTGGTCGTGCGTCGATGATCGTGCGCAATGTACCCTGATTTCCAAAATCTACCTGGGGTAATCACACGACCACTGGACATAGTGCGCACGACCACCGGTCGTGCGCCACTGATCGTGTGCATTGATTCCTCTTTTCCTGGAGTCCTGTTTGGGGTAATCACACGACCATTGAACTTCGTGCGCCACTACTCGTGCGCGTTGTCCCAGTTCTTCTTCCTAATCTGTCATGCCAGTGCGCACGATCACTGGACATAGTGCGCACGACTACTGGTCGTGCGCCCGTGATCGTGCACATTGTTCAATTCTGCTTTGTATAAATATCGCAGGTCTCACCCTAATTCAAGATCGCTGGGATCGCTCGACATTTCTCCGCCGTTTTCGTCTCCGAGGAGGGATTCTCCCGTCCTCCTTCATCTTTCACCACAGGGAGGTGTTCCGGGCAAGCTTTCACCGCCAAATCCAAGCTGGAGCTTCCTCTCGGCCTCCTCCTTCATCTTTGATCTTCAAGAAGAGCTTGACCTACCTTTCTCCATCAAGTTAGGAGAAGTTGTGCCATCCTCCATCGGATCGTGACACGAAGAAGACGGGCCATTGGAAGGTGGTGACAGCCCTTCTCTACCCCGGACGCAGTTGAGGACCGAGCTTGGACGCGGATTGACAACCCGACGATTCCAACCGTGAATCCTCAGCAAGACTTCGGATCCAGTCGATTTCGCACACTCTTTTCTTGTTTGGTTGATAAATGTGTAGTTGAACTCTTGTATATGATGAAGTATGCTTAGTTTGTAAAACGTTTTTATACAATCATGTCTATGTGATTTTGTATTTTCATTATTTGCTTGAGGTGCGCCATATTTCATCCACCACCATCCACCCTTGTCGCACTAGCAATTGCTAGTGTCGTGCGTAGCGAAGAGGTGCTCACGACCCTCATTTTGTCATTCTCATCACCTCATCCGCAAGCCTACTCGCCCATCCGCCTAGTGATTCGGTGCATAGCGCCAAAGTGGTTAGATTTGAGCAAGTGATTGGGAATTACCGCTCTTGCACGGATTTTAGCAAGATCTATTCATCCTTTAAAAGAGATCCCCCAAAATCCGTTGATGGGTTCCTAATTGCCGAGAGTTTATTTATATCAAGTCTGGTGTATATGCATCCCCCAAACTTCCTATCAAAATTACTTTGTTTGGGAGATGGACGCTAGCGGCACAGTTGGCCACTTTGATAGGTATATTCGCATAGGCCTACATCATTGACAAAGGAGTCGGGGCAGAACACAAGAGTGTACATACTGATGTCTAGTCTTTAGTCATGATTTGCTTGAGACCATAGTGCCTGACCGGGATGTCTGTTTGATGAGTTATTTTTGCAATACAATGCGGCAAAAGGCGAGCACAACACTGAATTTTGCACCTCCCTACCACTCTACGACTAAGGGCAAACGTTCTGCTCTTGAACAGTGGTCCTCATCACAATGTAAAATGGGTCGTCGAAGCCGATGCAACATTTTTTGCTTCGAGATGAGTTTAGAGTACCCAAAGATAGAGTGACAAAGGACTCGCGTATGAAAAATGTGATACGAGTTTTAAGGTCAATTTCAATGACTAGGTCAGAAACGGTTGCTGAATTAATCTTTTAAAGACAACTTCAACATGGATTTCACATAAGATAGTTGCAATGGAGAAGATTTTTGTGCAAGTTTTGAGAGAAGTGAATATGATGCAGGTGTTGTTGGGGATGACTGTGTTATGCATCATTAATTAAGTTTTTAAATTTAGGAAATTAAAATTTTTATGCAAATTGGATTAATTTGCATTGAGTACTTTTATAATTATTCCAACAGTTTGAATGATTTTGGAAGTATATGTGTAGCTTATTTAAAGATCCTGGAGGCTTGATGAAAATAAACAAGAAACCTTTCCTAAACCCTTGGCCTTTAAAATACCTGATTGTTCTCGCTTCCTCCCTCAAGCACCTTGCCTCCGCAGCCGCAACAAGATTTAGATTCCGTTTGAGGGCACTTATTTTCACCGGTCAAGCGGTTACGACAGCATGAACCGGTCCTTAATTAAGGTTCAGTTCAAGTGGTCGTAACTGTTTGACCGGAAAAAATAAGTCCCCCGAACGGAGCCTTAGTGCATTGTTGCAATCTAGGTTTCTCACAAGTTGATATCACTATATCAGAGTGTCGTTATTCCCCGGCACATGCTTGTCCACTACTCCATAGTCATGAGAACCATCACAAATCTTGCACATTGCAGATCCTCTTTCCTTATCAAGCCCGTTGAGACGCCTACTCCACATAATCTCTCTCCATGCAGCATCATTTCTTATCAAAATCACAGAACTCGACCAACATGGGGGACTTCGCGAACAAGTAGGGCAAACAATTGAGTTACTTACAAAATAGATGAAGTTTTGGTAGTTGCCACTGTTAGATTTATATAATAATATGTCCGTACGTGTTGAGGCCGACTCGGAATAGGTTAACGGATTCGTGTCATACTAGGGTTTGGTCCTATGCTGGAAGTACTATTTATATCTTATTCCATACTTAGATGGGGTATGGTAGAATACTTTGAACGATCAACCCTAACAGCCACAACACACCAATTGGTGAGCCTCACTGCACACATCATCAAATTTGACATACTTTCTGCCACCACAAGTCGTCAATAAAAGGATGCGCGAGCATGCTGGCAATGACAAAGGCATTCACCTGACACTGTTGTTCTCTGAGGTATCGATCAGCGAGCACGCCGAAACTGTCAAAAACAATAGGGAGGAATTACATGTCATGTTAGCATGTGATCTCCCAATGGTTCTCATTTACCAGACACCTCTATGTATCCATTAAAGTTGTTCTCATCCAGTATGCTACTCTTTCAACACCTACAAGCCCACCCACAACTCCCTGGTACCTGAGCATGCTCAATGCACGAGTAAGAAAGTAATTATAGAATTTGATTCAAAATGCAAATCATGGAATACTTCTCTGGAAAAATATTTTGCTTGTTTATTCGAAGCAAATTGTCACGGACTTGTCTCTTTTCAAGCTTCCGAGCGACCTTAGCTCCTCCTTGCCACTCCGCGTAACCAAGTTAAGGGTGCGTTTGGGAAAGCTTATTGTCTCCGGTGCGGCAGCCTAAAAACATTGTTTTGATAATGAGCTTTGTTTGATAAACAAAAGCTCAAAACGGCGTTTATAATTATCCGCTCCTTTATACCTAGGGCTCAACCGCGGTTTATTTCTCCAGCCCCATAGCGCCGCAGCTCTTCCCCGACCCCGTGACATCTTCTTCCGCAGTTCCGTCCCGACATCTTCTTCGGCAGCCCTCTGCCTTCTTCCTCCTCGACGATTTCCTCCCGAAGCAAGACCCAGCTTCGGGCGCAGTTCCGACGTAGGCCAAATTCTGAAGAACTACACACCTCGGTGAGAACTGCCGCTTTTTCTCTGAAGTCAGGCGCCAAGCTTTTTCTTCTTCTTCTTCATCTTCTTCTTCATCTTCTTCTTATGTCTGAATCACTTTTTGAGGGGGGGTTTTGGTGAATCATTGCCAAACTTCATTAGGGTTGCTGATGGAAAATATACCAAATTTCTCTGGCATTCACAGGAAAGCGAGAGATATTTTATCTGGTGCGGCAGTATGACTTTCCTGTGAATTTAGCAAAAGTTTCTCATATTTTCGTGCGATAAGAGTTTAAAAATTTTGTAACATTAATATCTGAAAAAAAATTCAAATTTTATTATGTTATGCTGAGTGAATATTGATCTTATACATTTAAAACTATTTTAGGTATCAAACAAAAAAATAAAATAATTAGAAAAAAATCACCAATGAAAACTCCATTTTTGCCAAACAGTTTTTTAAAAACAGCTTATCAAAAAGCTATGCAAACTCCATTTCACCCATATAGTTTTTAAATAAAACTCTGTTTTTCAGAAACAACACTTTTTCTATCAACAGCTTTTCATCAGCAGCTTTTCATCAACATAAGCTTTCCCAAACGCACCCTAAGTCCGTCTTTTCCTGCAAGAACTAGATGTTGATGTTGTGCACCGGGCTGCCCTTTTTAATATCCATAAATTTAATTTACATGAAGAGCATGAAATAGAACAAAAGAGTATCTTCTCCATATTACAAAATTAGCAGTATTAGATAATTGACTGAAACTATTCAAATAGTTGCTGTTAATCTCTTGATAGGTGGTCAGCAGGAAGGGATGAAGGTAACTGATAACATAGCTATGAGAAATAAAGTACAGTTGCGAACTTACACATGTTGTAACGTGGCATGGAACACTATGTTATGGTCCTTCTTCGGTAGTGGCCGGATGTAGGGATGTGGGTGGTGTAGATGGTGGCGGGATACTACGGAGCCGTGACCGCGACTGTCTAAGCGGGGTTCCTCGTCGGAGGAGAGAGCCACCAAGATCTCACAATGGAAGAAAGAATTAGAAGACTTTCTTGCTTACCTCATACATACCCTCACATGCCTTTATACAGGCTACACGTAATGATGACTCACCTAATAATCTCCTAACTCTCACCTAAAAATCTCCTAACTCTCACCTAATATGATAATAAAGATACAACAACATGATTGACACCTCATAATACGATACATAATATGACACAATACGATGCATAATAACGACACAATACGACACATAACACACTATGTTCCCAATAGCAAGAATCATATTTGAAATATGAAGAATGCTAAATCTTTTCTCAAACCGTTGCCTTAATTCATTTATAAGCCCAACGAGTGCGAAAATAATACACCGAATGTTGGAGATTGTGTTAGGGCCCGTTCGTTTGCACCATTTTCATAGCCCATTTTCGTTTTGAGTTTTCGCAGTCCCAATGTTGTTGTTTGTTTGCCTCTGTTTTGGTCAGTTTTCGTTTTGACTCAAAACCCCACGTTTTCACTCTTTCATTAAACCTCCCTCTCTCAAAACATACCTAATCCCCTCCGTTTTCATGCGTTTGGAAAAACCCGCCTCCTTCTTCCAGCGAAAAAGCTGCGGAAACTCTTCCGCGCCATGAAATTTCTCCGACCAACACCGTGTGTTGATCTCCTCCCAGCAAACACCCCTCCCTGCGATATTGCTGGACCGGGAACGGAAGGGCTACAGGCGGCCCGATCATCTTCTTCCTCCCGGGACTGTCGCTGCAAACGATTCTTCGGTAGTCGCGACTGTTGTATCATTTTTTTCATCTCCTTCTTCCTGCCTTGATTCTAGTTTTCTCAGACAAAGTTTCACACAATCGCAGGTTTTCTCAGGCATTTTTTCACCTTGTACATGCCGACTCAAATTAAAAACCATGTGCAAACGAACATAAGTTTTCGTTTTGCCTCAAAACGGACTTGAAAACCATGTTGCAAACAAACAAAAGTATTTGTTTTACCCGAAAACAAAAACACTTGATTTTTCATTTTGAAGCAAAACGAAAACCATAAATGAAAACGGTGCAAACGAACGAGCCCTTATAAAATTCTGCAATGTACGAGCAATGAGCATAGTTCTCTTCACAAAGCTCTATTGTGGAAGTGACAGGCCCTCAGAAGCTTGATACCATGCTCTCAGCCATATCTTAAAATCCTCATAACCTAATCAGCTCTTCAGTTTGAAGACCAATACATTGAATTAAGCTCAAGAACAATATATTATTGGAAAAAGTATGCACCTGCAAAACATGAATTATATGTGTATAATCAGCTTAAGATATTAAATGTAATATTGGTATCATAACATGACAACCGCCTTCAAACTTATGTATTAATGAAAACCAGGAGAACAGACCGCACCAAATATCTCTCCCTCTAAAGAACTTCCAATATGAAATATAATTTTTTGCCCAAAAAAATTGAACAGAAAAATAAATTAATCATTAACAGTAATAAAAACAATCATAGGGAATGAATGTTAAAAGATATGTAATAAGCAAATTTAAATCTATTTGACCAGAGAAATGTTAGTATTATGAGAGAAAAGCGTTCATAGTTTTTCATGAAGAGCTACTAACATTGAGACTTTAAGTGTTCAGGCGAAACTCTTTAATTGTTCAGCGAAGACAATTTGAGTACTCGGTCAAAAAAAAATTTGAGAGCTCAGCTATGAAAATTTGAGTGTTAGAGCCAAGCGGTTGAACCGGCAATTAAGGTGGTCATGCGGTCGTAGACCGGTGAAAATAAGTCCCCCCAAACGGAGCCTTCCCGCAGTGATCGCAATCTAGATCATAGGATCGCACGATCCTACGGTTCGGAAATGATAAGCCGATCCAAATCGCACACAGGATCAGTTTTGCCTCCTCTTCGTGTAAAATTGTGGTCTAGATCATAGGGTAGGTAGGATCGTGATCCTATAAATGATCCTATCGATCCGGATTGCAATTATTAAGGCTCCATTTGGTTCGGCGGGGGTGGATCGATCCGGCGGGTGGAAACGGAGAGTTAGAACCAGAGGGGGGAGGTGGCTGATCTAAACGGAGCTTTTTGGGGCGTTTCTCAAGGCGGGCGGGTGGAAACGGAGCAAACGCCGCTGGAGGTTCATTTGTTTACCCTCCTTCCGGCTACGTTTGCCCAAAACAGAACTGTGAAACGCCCAAACAAATAGAGCCTAAAGGATTCATATTCAGGCCCGAGATCGCGATCCTAAAAAAGCATTCAACGTGCTGGAAGTTCATTGGATCGTGAACATTTGTGAACAAGCGAAAAGTTGGAGCAAGGCACTAAAAGGTGGCAGGTGCTATCCGAAGTAAAACAATGGATGCCCTATTGTGGAAGCAAACGAAAGTTGCCCGCAATATTCATTCTTTCACATGTTGTTGTTAAAATTTTCTCAGCGTGGTCAGCAAGGTAGCCCAAACGCCAAATTAATATCTTCGGCACTACCCAGTTCGCACGTTGAACCAACGGAAAACCAAGGAACAAGGCTTACCCAACAAACAATGGAAGCACAAGCAGATATTTTATACATTCACTTCTTTACAATGCGAGATATACGTAGCGAGACATGATTTCGCTAGTATAAACAGCTGTAAACAGAAAGCACCAAAACAAGCCGTGCGGACAGCACCGGAGTCCGCCAAGACCGCCGAGGTCGCGGAGTCCGCCGAGACCGCCGAGGTTGCCGAGTCCGCTGAGATCACCCGAACTTAAGCTGCAATCCGCTGAATAGCTACGGAGTCCGCCAAAGCCGCGAGGCCGCGCGGACACACCGTTATTCGTCTCCTGCTGAAGCTGAACTGAGGAACACCCCCTACCCGCCTGAAGTCGGCGGACAAGTTATTGAAGCTGGCAAAGATGAAACAGAGCTGACAAGCCGCAGAGCGACCTCCTGCTGAATCCGCAGAGACCGCACAACTTCCAAGCACTTGACCGAAGTCAAAGCCAAACTCCTGGCTCCTTGAAGCTACCCGCGCGACCTGCACACAGTAAACCGTCAACCCTGAATCAATCCGCGCGGACAGAAAAACTGAGACCGCAGCATCTCGTCGAACCCAACTTACTGTTCACTCAAGTTACTGTAGACTTGTCAGGGGGTCCTATTTATAGGCGAGGTGAGAAGTGTGGTCACCGCCCTAGAGATAGCGACACCGCCCTAGCCCGCGCGATAGCAAAAACACCGTCCACCGAGTCCGCAAGGACTAAGCCGGATACCAAGGAAAACCGCCAGGAGTAAGGCAACATTGGCGAACCCTCTTCAGTCCGCCTAAGCTTATGCGGACAAGGCATCATCCCGCAAAGCCTACAACCACCACAGGACAGCAGCCTCATTCAATGGCTGTCCGCACCAACCCGAGGCAGTCCGCAAGACTCAAGCCTCAATCCGCCACAAGTCCACGACCAAAGGCAGACAGCAACAGTCTGCCCGGTCAACCGCGGACTTGGCGGATACTGCGGACACCATGGTCTTGGCACAGAGTGTGACCAAGTCCAAAACCATCAAAGGCCAATGCGAGCATGACAGACATAAACTCTCGTCCGCCAAACACCCTAGCACAGACCGCCAGCAGTCCGCAAGCTCCTCGCACACCTGCCCAACGCAGCAGCCATCTCCCGGACTCCACATACCAGTCCGCCAATCGACCTCCACAGCAAGGCACCTGCTGTAACACCAGAGCTCGACAAGGCCTCAGCCAAGCTCTAAGCCCAGTCCGCAACAGCCCATACCGCGGAGACGCCAGTCTGCAAGCTTCCCGCGGACAAGAGTCTAACCGCCAATCAGCACAAGCTTGCACCACGGCCACTGAGCAATGCACAAGTCCGCAAGCCTCTATCCGCTCAGGCCGCTCCATGGCTAAACCAAAGCCAACGTCCTATCCGCAGATACCAGGCCGCACAGTCCGCGGACTCCATGCAACAACCCGCTCAGAAGACAGCCGACTTCCCACTAGACCTTCCACCAGGCCGCACATCGCAGTCCGCCTAGTCCGCCAATGCTGTCCGCCCAGGCCTCCCGGCCTGTCCCATCAACCACTTCCACTTCACAAATTTCAACAGTTGTCACCTCGAATACCAACGGAAGTAAAGGAATTGGAAGCAAACCAGGTTTAAAGGCATCAACCATGAACGACCTTCCTCCTTTCGCTACCTCGTTAGGATGTCTTGCATTTCAAATGCCTATCCGATCCTACCGAGCAGCATTAGCTGACCAATTATAACGACCCTACCCCTCACCCGGGGCAGTGGTTCCGTACATGTATGCATTGCAATCGTAATATCTACAATTCACAACAAGTGCTCTTAGGCACAACAGTATCACAAACGTCAGCCTCCGTCAGACGCTTCGTGCACTCAGGGCACCTTATTATTGTACCGGATATACCAGTTGCCCACCACCGAGCAGAGGTTTTTAACATGTTGGTTGGTCGGTCCTAGTCCACAAACACGCATGCTGGCGACATTCCGCCCATCCCACTCAGAGGTGCTAACCTCACGACAAACTTGAGCATTTCCAATTCAGATCGACCCACCATTGTGGTGCAGCAAGTCGGGTCTGTCTCGCGTCCCCAAAGCCTTGTCACCAATCGACCTCCCAGAACAACCAGGGGCAGGTCAGCCTTTTCCGTGCTCAAAATGTCAGTAGCGCACCACTTGATGCGGGTCGGCTTTCCCTCCTGATTAGCCGCAACTTTTCGCTCTTTTAGAGCAAATAGCGTTCACCGCGCTCACACCACAAGAAGCTTGCGCAAAGCATCCAAGATTCACAACCAGCTCACGCAGAGCCCACAACACATTCACAATTCCATACGCATCCATACAATCCACGGAGTCTTCTCCGGTTCACACATATCCATCACCATTCCAGATTAATCATCCGGATGGGCTTCACACAACATGCCTATGCCGTACTACATATTTCCGGCTCTAAATGCAGACTCAACTGGGAATCACTTACGCTTTCCACCACTTGGTGGAGGATTCCATGCATATGCATAAAGAAAGGATTTCGCTTGTCCAAGAAGGAGATTGTTACCCTTGACGATCGCTTTGGAGCCATGAACTAGCCGGATGGAAATCACCGCCACGACTTTGCCTCCACGAATCCGCACTCGACTCATGAATCAGCCCGCTAAAGCTTCTCCGGCAGCCGTCTCCCTTCTCCCTTTCCTTCCTCTCTCTCTCTCTTTCTCTCTCTCTCCCTAACTCTTGAGAAAGGGGAATGAATGGAAGATAAGCCTTCCAATCTCGGCCTTATCTCAGCAGGGAAGGACCTGGACCCTTGGATCCAGGATGAAGGATATGAATGACCTCGATTTGCCAGAAATATCCATTTTTGGCCTGACACGCCCTGTGACACGCCCGTGTCACAGGCTGTGTCCCTTAAGCTGTGCACGAACCGCCTTACCCAGAACAGGACACGACCATGTGACATGCCCGTGTCACATGGCTGACACGCCTGTGTCACACAGTACATGCTCGTGTGGCGTGGCGTGTTCCTGAAGCAATACACTACCAACTCAACCCGAACGGGACACGGTCATGGGACATGCCCATGTCACAGGCCGTGTACCCCAAGACACACCCGTGTCCATCAGCACACGCATCCCTGGCTGAACCTGAGAAGGACACGACCGTGTCACAGGCCGTGTACTCCACTTAACTTGTCGCTCGACGATCGTCGAGCGCAGTTCGTCGACCAGAGGGAGACACGCCCCCTGACACGCCCGTGTCGCAGGGCGTGTTCCCTCTCGAGAACTTGTCGAGTGCATTTCGTCGAGCACTCCAGAGGCTGCTCAACCCGAGCACGACACGCCCTGAGACACGCCCGTGTCCCAGGCCGTGTCACCCAACCTGAACCCAAATTGGGATCTGTGGTGTTACATCACCTTCTTTTGATCCTCGAGGACAATGATCTTTGGAAGGAGAGAGTGTTGTTGCTTACCTTTTACATTTAAATTGAATTGTGTATTAGTGGAAAAAGCAATTTTTATCGTGTTGTGTTTGTGTGTGCAATTGATGCAACCTTCGTCGCATCCTAATTCATGTATTTCAATTTGCCAGCATTTAGTTATTATCGTGTATTTTATTTCGTGCACCTGCTTTCATTTGAAATTATTCGGCTCTTCGATTTGACCGTCCTATGAGATCTTAAATAAAAAGGTCCGGTAATTTAAATAGTTATGACGGTAAAGATAAACTTAAAATATTTAACAAGCGCATAAGTCTAAGAATACCAAATCATACAAAAGCAATATTTGAAGAAATATCTGAAAACACATTTTTATAAATAATAATAAAAAAGAAATAGTTGCCACCTAGTGACATTTGCAAGAAAATATTGCTGCAATATAAAATATTTGGGAAAAAATATTAAAATTTGGAAATAGCTGCTGTTGAAGAAAAATTGAAAAATGTTGTCGTATAAAACTTTTGAAAAGTGATGTTGGAAATTGCTAAAATTGCTCACTTATAGAATTTTGAAAAGAACTCAGCTCTATTAAAGCTAATATTCAGAAGAAGAAGAAGAGCACACCGGATTGAACGGAGGAACGAGACATCACTTGTTCCCTCTGTATTGTCGACGTCCGCCTCCTCCCCGAAAGCCACGGTCGCCCTTTTCTCCCTCCGACGAAGCCAAGCAGCCGCCGAAGCAACCGCGGTTCACTGCCCCTGCGAGTCCTAGAAGCTTACGGGACTCAGCGGGATTTCGCCTGTCGCACGCATTCCGCGTCTTTCGCCGCCGCCAGATCTGACGCCTCCGTGAAGAAGAAATAAACCTGCACTATTCCCAAGTATCAGTATTATAATAAAATTAATGTACCTGCTGTTGTATCATCTGTCAACCACCACCTTTATTATTCCCTTCTAGAATGACCTGCAGACCAATATATATATGCGTGTACTCGTAATGTTTTGTAGAACATAAAAATATAAGAACTCTTTCATTTCTCTTCCGTGTCTTCTACTCATCATCTTCTACAGTGGTATCAGAGCCTAGGGCTTGCGCCATCAGATCGACCAGGTGTAATATCGTGTACATCTGTTATGTGCCTTTCATCATATGGCGTCCCCTTCCTCCTCACTTACCCCTCCATATACCCACTCATCAATTCCAATATTTTCCGGCGAGCTATATGATTTTTGGAGTGATAAGATGGAAACATTACTTCGTTCCCCGGATTTATGGGATGTTGTCAAGAACAGGCCAGCTCCTGACGGCAAAGCCAAGGAGGGTGAACCAACCAAATACACTAAAGATGAATTAAAACGGGATGCCCTTGCCTTACATCTACTACAACAGGGCATTTCCACGTTGTTGAAACCGGAATCCGGCCTCTTGTGGAGTTCGACCCTTGGGGAAGGGGTGGTCTCGCGCGCCTACTTTGCTCCTGCAAGAAAAACAACGAAGAAGACAAGAGGAAACAGACCCAAGGGCTCGGCAGGGAGGTCCCACCACAAACCCGGAAGATCTCTGAGCGCTTCCCCTCCTTAGCCAGAGGCCGAGCTAAGGTACCCTCAGAAAGCACTTGAAAACGAGAGTAAGAGACACTCAAAGCGTGCCCTCTGAGGTACCCCTTTGGTCTTATTTATAGTTTTTTGGAAACTGAACTGCCAATAACCAGAAGAACTGTCCTGAAAATACCAAAAAGCCCTGGGTTGGGTCTGCCAATAGCCAAGCTCCGCTGTCCTGAGCAGCTATGCGCAGTCCAACCTGGTCTGCCAACAGCGTGGCTCCGCTGTTCTGAAAAGCTATTCGCACCCATGGGGAGTCGGGTCGCCTCTAATTCCCCTCCGCGAGAGGCGGGTGACCCGGCTCCCCAGCGCCTGCCTATCCTTCCTGGGCGAACGTGAGCCGGGCCGCGGGAACCCGCCAGTCCTCTGCCGAGGCGGGCCGACGACCAGATCGCGTGTAGGGGGGCTGGTAGCGATCGCGACCCTCCGATCGGCTCGCAGGTCACAGGTCCGCCGAGCCCCTCCGCGAGTACCGGCTCGACGATTGGCGCCCCCTGCTCTGGCCGACGATTCTTCGAGCGAGCGGGAGGGGTGGGGAGTCGTCTCGCCGGCTCGCTCGCTCGCTCGAATTAGGCGGGAGCGGACCAGCCCTTTGCCTCTTGCCTGCTTGTTGCATGGGTGCGGGCCGCGGGGCCGGTTCGCTCGATCTTCCTGGTGGGACCCGCTCGGCGAACACGGGGTTGTACACAATCCCCGCTCTTTTTGAGCTTGACACAAGCTCGGAAAGAATCATCCAACCCCGCATGTTCGGCGGTACTGTGCTGAGCTGGCAGGGAATCTTCCGGTGGGGCCCCCACTATCCGGCTATAAATATGCCACCGAGCCCAGGGGGTCTCCCCAAGACCCTCTCATCTTTCTTGAACAGACTGCAGTTCCTTGATGCCAGTCAGCGAAGAAGTGCGAGCTCGCTTGGCGGCGGCGGGCCAGAAGACTCGGGAGGAGGCCCTCGAGGCTGCCCCTTGGTTAGCGCGCGGGTCTCCCGACCCTCTCTTCAGGCCGGTGAAGGGGAAGATCGTGAGGCGGTCCCCGGCGAACAACTTCCCGGGTTCCAGTTCGGCGGCTGGCGATGAGGTCGCTCCTGAGGTAAGCGACCTTCCTCCTTGGTTTGTTGCGACGTATCTGACCCCGTTCGTCTTGCAGGCACCGCCTCGTGAGGATGAGGAGGACCGGGGGAGGATCGCCCCCCTCCCTTGCGTCTGACGAGGTTGCTAGTCCCTCAGTCCTAGACCGCCCCCTCCGAAAACCTCTCGTTCGCCGGCTCCCCACGGACTGGGAAAATCTCTTGAGACCCTCGAGGGAGAAGCCTTTCAGGGTCGGCCGGGCTCCTCTCGTCCTTCCATCGGCGTGGACGATGTGCCAACCCCTGGTAAGCTTGTACTCAGCGTTTGCCTTGTTCTCGCTCGCTCCTTCTAAATCGCCCCTTGGTAGGCTACAACATGGTCTCCTCCGAAACTGAGATGAGCGAAGGGTATTCGCCTCCGCCGACGAGTGGAGAGTGTTTCTGATTACCTGGGGACCCGACGGTGCGGTGGGGAGAAGAGGCAGGTGACGTGGCTG